>VFFE01007506.1:682920-864535 GCA_008921705.1 Burhinus oedicnemus
AATTGAAGTTTTAAAAAAAAAAAAAAAACCAAACCAAAGTACAGTTGTCCAAACAGAAGGGAAAAAAATGCTATACATACTTGAACAAACACAACAGCCACGAAAAAGCTGTTACTCAAAAAAGATTCTTTTGCTACTGCCTCGTAAATAAAGCACAAGCCAGATGTTCCAAACTTCGAGCTGCTGTAAGAATTAAAAAAAGAATTAAATCTTAAGGTAGACACTCACCATTGTGCTATTTGCTTCTACGTAGCTCAGATCAGGAACAGAGTTTTTAGCATATACAGAAATAGTCACTTCTCCTCCAGTCTGGTGCCAATCATGCCTGCATGGAACTACTTTCTTTCCCTATATAAGGAAAAAGTTACGGAAAAAAGACTGAAAATTGCATTCAGGAGTATTTTTACAGTATTAATCAGCATAAAAGCTGAGGACTATTTTAATAGCCAATAAGCAGAGCTAATAAAGGACTGTATTTCATGTTCACAGGAGATCGCAAGACTCCACTCACATCTTTTTTTACTAAGTATTTCAGCTACTGGCCCCTGGCAAGCATTAGAAAAATCAAGGCTTACAACAGAGACTACAGTAGGAAACTCAGACATTGTGGCAGAAAAACAAAACAAAAAAATCCCCACAAACAACCAAAAAAAAAAAAAGTTACTTGTTGGATTAACTTCCTTTCCAAGACTACAGTTACCCAGCCCATAGTAGAAAGGAACCCAACAAAGAAAAAGAAAGCCATGACTCCAAGAAACTTTCGCATTACTGAAAAAAATTATTTAGTATTACCCTCTTCTCTGATGCAGGAAAAATAAACAGTGAAAAAAAAATCAGAAGAACAACAAAAGGCAAAGTAAAAAAAGAAAACCCTGTTAGCTAGAAGCCCATTATCTCAATACATACACATTTAATATACAGATAGCTTCTACACAGCTGAGTAAACTCTTTACAAGAATACTTTCCTGCTTTAGGCTCACAACTTCAGCTTTTTTTTTTTTTTAATCCCTCCTTTCTGCATTTGAAAATACTTCTTAAACACAAACATACATTTCAAAGCACGCAGCAATTCCATGACTTAAAGGAAGGACTTGTGAAGGAATTGTTATGGAATGAGGTAACAGAACTGCACTTTCTATAACACATCTTGATTTTCTTCTGTTAAATGTTACTGATGTTTGCAGTACCAAACTCATTTTGCCCCAGCAATAGACAACATATTCGTAACAAGAATTTTGTGTTCACTTGCATCCAACATGTAAGCAGCTAATGTTTTTGAAGTGTTCAGTTCCCTTATTATGTTCTAAAATATTCTCTAAGAATCTTTTCAAACCTTGAATAGAAGTATTTTTCACCTTGTAATTCTGCAGTTTGTTCCCAACATTGCAATGAAATACCTACAAACTAAACAGATGCTCTCTCTCTGTTTGTTATACCGGTAGCCAAACCAAAGTACTGAATGAGATTCAGCCCATAAAAATATTCAGACATGGAAACGGAATTCAAACTAGACAGACAGATCTTATCGACCTTATCTACCCTGCCATGCCTACCTAAACAACAACTCAAACTACTCTGAATGAAACTGGAAGCACATGTACGGCTGCTCTCCCCATGGTCTCTGCGGGAGCAAAGACTTCTAATCATTTTATTTTAAAGGAATACATATGGAATATAGTCTATATGGAATACCACAGACTTTCTTAACTAACAAAAGAGAAAAGACTGCTATTTTTTTCCTGAATTTGCCAAAAACTTTTACTATAAAATAGTGATACTATATGTATCACTAAAACAAAAGGTTGTACTATTACAAGCATACTTCTACCACAGATTACTTCAAATGCATTTCTCTGTTGTCATGCTGTCCACTGTATCCTCCATATTATTTCAGAGGTAGTGATCGGTAACAGCTTAAGTACGGTAATAACTCAACCAAGCTACTAACTACGTTTCAATATTCAAAATCCAGAACGGCCAGCTACAAAATGCAACGTTAACGCTACTTACCGCATCTTTTTTAGTCCATATGTGCGTTCCTGTTGTGCAGCCTTCTTGAGCTAAAAATGTATTGAAGTCAGATGTTTTTCTTTTACAACAGCTCCAATACTTCATCCTTGAAAGTTTGCAAAGTAATTAACAAGCAATATTTAGGACAGTATTTAGTGTAAGTACTTAAGATTTGTGCACTTCCTTTGTGCAATATTACTGTTAATTTAGTATTCCCTCTTCAAGCATTGCCATTTTTGACTGAAGAAGAAATACAGAATGAAAACAAGGCAACATCTACAAAGAAAGCAGGAACACATTATAGATAAATTAAAAAAAAAATAAAGTTAACTGAGTACTAACCCTTCATGGAATATAGGTACACCAGAATGGTATACACATACTTCTTCTGTGCTGTGTGGTCCTTCGTACGTCTAGTAAAACAAAGCATTTAAAGTGTATTACTGCTACAGGATGTGGACCAAAGGAAAAAACAATACACAACCCACAACAGAAACATTGAACAAAGCACTACAAAGCTTTTGCGTAAATAATCTAAATCTAATGGCTTGCCCTAGTTTTCAAAATAACCATTCAACCTTTATTCACAAAAGGTTCTCTGGCATTCCTAACAAACTATACTTTGTATTCGTTCAATGGTGTACACTGATGGCGACATCATCTATGCTCATAAAGGTCACTCCTGATCCTCAGAGATATCTATCTTTAACAATACTCTGAATATTCAGAGAAAACAAGTACTTAACTGGAAAACAAATTTATCAGTCATAAAACACATGGCTTCTCAAAAGGAAGTAAATTAAACAATATACAACTCTGTCACTGAATTTCATACCAGTTCTTCCCAACACAAACAAGAGACTCCTGTAAGTTTTCCTCCCACCAGAGTTTCAGCAGAAAATGTAAAATCTGTCAGATGGGCAGTGAAATATCTATTTTAGTTCTACTGTCCTGTTCTGTACATCACAAAGGGTGTCAGTGTAAAAAAACTTTCAGTTTAAATAGAGACTATTTTTGGCACTAGATGTGTGAAAAAATTTTCTTTGTGGATTGTTCTGGCAGGAAGCATTAACTGGTAAGATCTGTACGTGCTTCTGACCTATACACAGATTATCAACAGTAATTCAAGTGTTATCAGTAAGTCATCTCTCACCAATACTATATATTTAACATTTTAAGTTGAAACACATCAGTATCATGGGTTTGGCAAGCTTACTAATTAGAAGTTCAGGACAGGCTTAAAAAAAAGAAAGTAATCTTAGACTTACTGCATTCACAGCACAAAACAGCCCGCATCTGTCCATACTAAAGTGCGTTATCATTGTGTATTTGTTAAGCCTGATGGACTTCGTGCCATTTCCAAATCAATTTGTAGCACACAAAAAACCATCCAAGAAAGGAAAGCAAAACTGCACACTTAATAGTTTAGCAGCTGGGTTTAAGAGTGGAACTGAACCACTTACTTTTGAACAGCCTGCATTTTTACATGCTGTCCCAATCTTGATTTCATCACTGTCTTCCTCTGTAACAGAATAATATTATAGAAAATAGGAACTGAATTGTATAATGTACTAAATATTTTGCTTGTATTGAGAATTAAAAGGAGCTAAGGAGTAGATTAGGAAAAAAACCAAACCAAACAAAACAAACCAACTCTAAAGCTGTCTATTTTCTCTCTGGCACTGAAGTCTGCCAGAAAGGTACGAAGAAACAGAAATTATGCAAACATTCCAAAAGCCGTACTTCCTATGCATCAGATTCTAGGTTCTATATCTTTACACTGTTTTAAGTGGGGAGAAAAACCCCAAACACTGATGAAGAGGATTATTACAATAATACAGTAAGAGAACAATCACTCATCTTGTTTGGTTTTGTAAAACTAAGAAGGTAAAAGGCTCCAACTGCTATCTATAAATACACACATGGAAAGAATTTGGATACCAAGTAGAAAGAAGAGCTAAATGACAATTTTGGCACAAGAACAAGAGAGTTTAAAATAGCTGCAAATGTAGGTTGAAATTAGAAAGTGTTTCTTAAGGAGCAGTCTAGTTGTGGAACCAAATTCCAAAGAAATTGTGTGAATAAAAAAAAAACAAAACAAAACCCAACAAAAAACAGGTGAGGGAGAACCAACTAGGCTTCAGAGGAATTTCACCAGTTTATGAAATGCTTTATATGACATTGTGTTTGCAATAACATAGGAGCAGAGTTCATTTTTGGGGAAACTCTTTCAGTCATGTATTCAGAAATGGATGTTCCCATCGTGTCTATTCTAACCAGGAAATCTTACAAAACAGGCAGTTCAAATAATTTTAATGGCAACATACTGCTCCTAACACCCAAGTCTCCACATTGTTCACATTTAAACTTTGATTATCATTCCCTAGACTGGAAGGTATTTTCCAAATTATTAAGAACAAGAACATAATTACATGAAATAATCATTTCAGAAACAACAAAAAATAGCATTTAATTCATTTGTGTGACAATTAGCGTCATATACCTACTTAACCTCCCTATATCCTTACCTTTTTTCTCTTCATTTTCTGACGACAGTTTCAGTTTATCTAGTGCTTGCTTCAAGGAAGCTGACACTTTCAGCTGCAAATTTGTCATTGGCTCATCTGGGCTAAAAAAATGTCCACGTATTCATGTCAGCTTCATGAAAAATCATTTACAAAAGACAAAAAGGTAGTAAAATTTAATCTTGCTATAAGGCTCTTCCTTTCCAACAACCACCAAGCAAACTAGATTTGTAAATGCCAATTTTTACTGTGTATGGAAAAACACACTCGGAATTTAGAAGGTAGCCTTGGATTTCAACAGGAAATCCTAAATACTCTACAACAATAAAAATAAATCAGAGATTAAGGCAAGCACCCTAAAATTATTTTTATGACTATTTGAAACACTAAACACAACTGCCAGTGGCATTCTTAGCTATGAGGTGTTAGACTGCAATTTTTGTTTCCTGTGAAGTTAAATGCTGAGAGAACCAGTACTACCTTGTCCTAACGAGAATTCTTTTATCTCATTTTGAAGCTTAAGATAACATCATCACTGCTACCAAACACAAGCTCTTTTAAAGTTAATTTGGGAATTTTTACACTATATGAGATGTGTAACACAATAACCAAACAAGCTTTAACTTGGCCAACTGACCATAAATCTGGGAAAACTTAGTTTCGTATACTGTACCTTGGCCTTTTAATTGTTTCCAATGGTTTTGGTGCCTGAATTATATGTTCTTGAAATTTGGGTTTCAGTTCAGCTAGCTCCTTTCGTTCAGAGGTAGTTTTGACTTCTGGTTTAACAGGCTCAGGTGGTTTCTCACTGTTATGGGGACCCTTCGTACAGCCCTATCATGGAAAGCATATGTTTATATATATGCAGGGTAGTTTGTGTGTACAATTAAAAATTATCAAAAACTGCAACAAGTTTTCTTAAGTTATTTCTTCAGCCCCATCTTCTCCTTTACCCCACTCTAAACATGGGCTGCAAAGAAAACCCTATAACTAAAGTGGAAAATATCTTCATTTGGACGTACGTTAAAGAAAAATGCATACTTTCCATAATCAAGCAAAGTAACAAAAAAATTGACCTTCCTTCATTGTTAACAGTTGTCTAAATAGGTTTTGATAGAAGTAATTGTAACCATTAAAGCTTGAAAATGAGACTCTACTTGAACATTACAACAAGAAAAGTACTGCATGCAAGACTTAAGACAGTTTTATCAAGTGTGCAAATTTTAAACATGTAAGCACATGTACAATTTAATATTTATCACTGTTATTTGACAAGTATAAAAATCGTAAGTAATCATGAGTACATACCACAATGCTTAAGAAGTCAGAAAAGTCTGTTGTTCTTCTCTTACAACATGACCAACCCTATAAACATTTTGGAATAAAAACAAAACAAACATGACTACCGTACTTGGCAACAGCTTATAAAAAGCAAAAGACTAACTGTGTTCCTTTACAAGATGCGGCACATCATGATTAGAGATTATTTTCTTCCCTTCTTTGGACAATATTATCATCATCGGCCTTTCTAAAGCTAGAGAAACCTGTTACAGCTGCCATTTCTAGTTCACTCATGTTGCCTAAATCAGAAAGTTCAGTAAATGCGAGGCAGTATTTCCATGACAAGTTAGGTGCCAACTCTGTACGACAGAAAACAGAAATACTACTTTATCTCACAGAGCAACATATAAGCAAACCAAATACTATACCTGAGACTAGGGTCACCTCTGACAGAATGCACAGGCTTCCTTCCTAAAATGATAAGGATTTTTTTTTCCTTGAGTACTAGAGTCAAGTCCTTCAAATGCTTATTTCCCACCACAAAGCTGGATATCCGCATTGCATAGCCAACTATCCAACTACATCAATCAAGAGCACTTTTTATTATATGAACCAGAAATCCAATTCTAGAGAAAATTATCTTGCCACTGTGAATAATGTATCTTACAACCTGAAGAACCTTATTAAAGGCAAGAGTTTGACTAATAAATGTACCACTGCTTTGAGAGCTTAAGCAGTGCGACACAATGGGTTTTAGGTAGGTCGTTCTAAAATATACTCAAAATATTAACTATTTCCACAGTCGAGGAGACAAAAGGCTCATCCTACCCACTTAGATTATCTAGAATGCATAGCAGGAAGAAAACTGCTCATACAAAATTATGATAAATTTTTAATTAGGCCAAGAGACAGGATAAGGAGAGGGAGGAAGGTCGTACTTTTAAAAATGGTGCGTATATAAGAAAAAGAGGTAGTAAACACAAGCTTTTGAGGTAAGTGTATGATTTCTGTCATTATGATTAGGTAGAAGTTTTATGTACTGCGTTATGAGTACAACTAGAATTTTCTACAAACCAAATTGCCACAGTCTAAGTAACTGTATCATATTTAGTCTAACAGCATCTATTCCAATTCGCCAGAGGCACACGATGGCCGATTCCAGTCATGTAGTGCAATTTGAGCAGTAGCTCGCAGAAAACACGCTACCCAGCACGTATGCACAAGCTTCCATGAGCCCAGAAGACACCCCATTATGGGACAGGGTTGAAACGCACTGCCAGTAGAAGCAGTTCCTAACTAGCCAAAAAAATGCTTGCCCCAAAGCTCAGTTAAATAGCAGTTTGGTGTCCTAAGAAAGGTATTACTACAGCAAACAGTGCCAGGTTCCATTTCTGGACACCAGATTTCTGGCCATACACTATTAAATTGTTAGAATGATTTCTAGTACTGTTCTGGTAGTTGCGCCTCAGATAATTCCCTGTAGGCATTTTCAATGCATCCAGTAGATCCTGAAGTAGGAAAACAGTTTAATATAATGAATATGGACTGGGCAGTTGGCCTAAGCACAGGTATATTTAATTCACTACTGAAGATGCAGCTCTCCAGGATTCTTGGGCTACATCAGAGGCACAGGCGACCAGTCCCAACTTAGCCAACATACTCATTTGTCAAATCAACAGAACACAATTATTTTTTACAGTAGGCAAATGTCACATACACATTGGTTCACTAGTCACAGAAGACCACAAGCAGCTGGTTTAAATTCCAAACAGGTTAATTAACTGAAAGAGTATGACACCTCTCAATGGCTCCAAAGACCTATTCAGAGGACCTAATTAAACTGTTGAGGCACCTGAAGTCAATCAATAGGAAACATGCGTCAGAGATTTGCATTGCATGGCATTTAGACCATGTGAATGTGGTTTTTAATTTCTTCTTCCAGTTTGAGTAAGCATGCTTTTCTAGTTTCATGGGGTTGCTCAAACATGATAGGCTAGACATCAGTTTCTCCAACTGGAAAATTTGGAATTAAAAAGGAAAACAAGCATACTGTTTTACATATATGGAAAAAACCATAGGACTTAAAAAGCCAGTTGCATACTTACTTTGAGAGCATCATGAAAGACTGGCACACCTGGATGATATGTGCATGAATCTAGAAGAAAAATACTATTGTTAATATTCAGGCATACCAAGAATCGTTATTCATCTGATCACAAACCCAGCAAAAGTTTTACACTTGCAATTCATGTATGTCATGAGCTGTCCGACTTCCCCAAGTGCACATAATTATGTTGCCCAGGAAAACTGTGGCACTCATCCCTGGAAGCACTCAAGACCAGGCTGGATGGGGCTTTGAGCAACCTGGTCTAGTGGAAGGTGTCCCTGCCCATGGCAGGGGGGTCTGAACTAGACGATCTTTAAGGTCCCTTCCAACTCTAACCATTCTACGATTCTGCGAAAACACAGACTCCACAGAACGAGCTTTCTGAATGCATATATTAAACCTAAATAATGCAGAATTTTTTCTTCTGTATTACACAACACAAACCAGAAAGCAGGCATCTAAGACAAACTTCTACTCCATATGGAGCAAGTAAATTTTCTGTGGACCATCATTAGCCCTTAATGGTAATTCAGCAGAAGTAAAAAAGGTGGCCCTATGGCCACCTGACAGACATAATATACTGGGTTAGAGCATCAAATGCATCTATTTGCGCCTGATCAAGGCTTCCTATCTAGCAGCACTCTGTTAAAAAACTCTCTTAACCCAAATCTTGAGTTCATTATTTTATCCATGATAATTGGCTGCTTCTTTTCTCACTGTCTGTGGTATGCTATGTCACTTAAGGGCTTGAACCCGAAGGCCAGTCTTCCACATACGCAATTTAGACATGTCAATACTATTAATTATTAATAGGTTCTGTACAAACACTACACTGAAACATGACTTCCATTAACTGAACTGTTTATATTCACAGACGTTTATCAACACTACAGCTTTTTATGTAGCAACTATTCCTTTTTCACTTAACAGATGTATTTTTTTCAAGTGTAATATAATTGCTCTGACTATATAACTTCTCCTTGACATATACTGCATGGATAATATTTTAATGAACTGACTCGAAAAGCGATGAGAAACACTAGCTATCTTTAAGCCTTTAAAGTAAAGTTTTTCCCGCTGTTAGAAAGAGCTAAAATTAAAAGTGACACAAACAGTAACAATTTTTATAACACGCCTCTGTAAAACAGAAGAGTAAGAAATATCAAAATTCACATAACAAGAGGCAAAAGAGAAAACTGATAAATAACTTCATTGGTAATCTGCCTGTAGATACTACATGGGCTTAAAGACAAATAACTTTGTTGTTTTCCTTTTTTAAAATACATAGATTTTTAAGAAATCTTGCTTAGTATGATTTTCTTTAGTTTTACATTCAGTGCCTAAGTCTAAGGCACTAATACAGTCTGACAGACACATTGCTTTAAGATGACAGTTCCCACCTTAACTCAAAAGGCACATATTTGTGGCTATTAGTCATTCAGCTGGACTTGCATAGATATCCATGAACCAATTCCTTCAGCTTCAGGATGAAAAGCTAATGCTTTTGTAAATGTAAACCTCACAGGAAAATAAAAAAAAAAGTGGTTATTTTGTATAAACAGTCCAGGACTTCACTGCTAAATCAAATAAAAGTAAAAACAGAGGTTATTCTTTTCCAAAAGTATGGCAGTACTACCATCATGGTAGTAAAACTAAGCTCTGTTTGCAGCAAAGATTATTTCTGAATCAGAAGACTTAAATTAATATTTCCAATCCCCCACAAGCATGTGGGTTTAAATGAGAGAGGTGCTGTTAGTCAGTGCAACATTTTTAGAGACCAAAATCATCTTACGATCAATTAACTCAGGGACAGCTATCCTCCAGCTCACAGGTTAGATACAGACAAGCATGTTTTTGTCCATCTGGCCAAGTCCAATCCTTTTTCCTTGCCTCCTGAAGCTGTCTATGCAGGAGGTACATCACGGAGCAAATGACAGCCCACCCTCTGTTGCTACCTCATGAGGGCCATGCATGTTCCACAACAAAAAACGCCGAGACAAGGAGTTCTGTGGTACCTCAAAAAGAGGCAGTGGGACTTACCTACTAAGCATTCTGCATACCAGAGGACAGTAAAATGTCACTCATTTTCACTATAGTGAGCCTAACAACTCTTATCTGATTAAAGTTTATATCCATAAAAATAGCCCATCTCAGAGTATGTGGGGAAAACTGGGAATTTAGCACCCATCAATAGTCACCTAAGCAGTCAGAAATGTGTATTTCTGATTTGTCAGCGTTCAACTTCCAGTCTTTGGTTGCTATTCTACTTTTTCCACTGAAAAAAAATCAAGTCACCTCTCCGCTGCTTTTACTACCTTTCCTTAACCAGGACAAACCTAAGTTTTATCAAAACAAGGCATTTTCTCTTACCCTCAGAACATTTTTGGAGATGAGAGTACCACAAGTTTTCAGATTGTTCGGTGGTTTGGCTTTTTTTATGCTGATTTCATACCCAAACCAATCCCACTGTTCCAATGCACACACTGCTGTCTGTTGTTACCTTACTGCTGCATCCTTTCTTATTCTTTAAAGCACTTTATTAGTCCTTTTGCTAAATGTCAAAGTAGAAAATGGTGTAGGTCATCCAAACTTAAGAGGTATTTACAACAAAATCCTGTTGAATTCTTGAGGACGAAGTGAGACATCTGTATACACACAACTTGCAAACCAACCTGCTATCCTGTTGGAGTGATAAACACTCCAGTACTTTGCAAGCTACGCTTTACAGCCCCAAAGCAATGGAAGGTCATTAAACCTGATGAACTTCATTCAGCACCCTGGGGAAGCTGATGCCTTCAAGCGATTGCTGAAGCTAGGAAGCTAATTCCACTGAACTTCTTCCCACAGTGTTGGAAAAGAAGCATAGGAAACAGGACAAATGTGGTATGGCAAGAGCTTATAAATAGTTTAAAGAGAAAAGAAAGGCTCAGCCTGAGAAACCAAAAGCCACAGGGAAGACAGAGGATCAGAGGGTACTCTTTATAGGAACAGAGTTTGAACTGTGGGGACCAGACAAAGTTAAAGAAAGATGACTTTGGGCACACAGACTCAAAAAAGTCTAGGCTACCATTTCCTGCAAGTCCATCTCTCGCTCACTCCACCTCAGAAATACATAAAATAAGTTTTCATCAGGTCTGTGATCATGTTTATCCTGCAGATGCAACATCACTAAATTTGATGTAAGGAAACAGGGTATAAACAAGCATGAAAAAGTATGTGCTTCTATTCTGGCAATGGACCAAATTAAACCACATTAAGAAAGATCCAAATTATAGCCTAAACCAAAAAATGTTGCGGTATAGTGAAAAAATTGAGACAAATACATATAACATATACACTTTCCATTTGTTTGTGCATAATACTGTCATTAAGCAGCACTGCTTTCAAATCTAAACCAAAGTGTGCAAATACTATGTCATACCACTGTTTTAGCAGCAAAATTTGACCTGGCCTTGAAATGGATTAGAAATGGTCATATGGTCAGGTAAAAAAAAAAAAAAAATTAAAAACCTACTACTGCTTTTGAAGTTAAGTTCTACCTTCTATGTCAGATGCTGTACAAATCTTTATAGATTAACTACAGATTAACTAGTAGTTAATATTTCTAAAATTCGTATGAAATTTGTACCTTGTCAGGCATGCCACGGATGAATTCATAAGTGTGCACTGAGTCACAATTGTGTAGACATACCTTTGATGCTTTCCCTCAGGCTGTTTTTTCTGCCTCTCTTTAAGAGGCGTACAGTTCTTCATGTCAGCCAGTTGCCACTTGCTCACTTTTTGGAAACAATGAGAGTTTCTACAGTAGAGAGTTTCTACAGTAAATACATGCATATACTATTTCAGCCATCAGATTCTGAAGAGAAGATTAATGGCCTCTCACATCAATCACCACTACGGCAATATCAGTACTGCAGGTGGAATGTAGAAAAGACACTCCTGAAAGATCCAAAAATCGCTCTGGGGCCAGAAGGCCTCATTTTCTACCTATGTTCATTTAAGACAACTTCCTAATAATACATTTATCCTAAGCTTAACTAAGATTATGTCAACACAAAACTTCTTGTTAAAGGGATAAGTTGGTGTTTAACACATGTACTAGCTTTAATCCTACAATATTTCAGAGGTAAATACAAACACTGTTCTGAACCACAAGCACACATTTGAACTTGACAGCCATACACAGCTAAATACGGATTTAGATGCCTAAGCAGTAATCATCCCATTAATCCTGGTAAAGTTTAGGGATGCCAAAAGTTATAATCAATCTACTGCCACAGAAAATGTCAAACCTGGTTTTCCGCAGTGGTCTGTGAATGACTATGTTTACCTTTAGAACTGCTTAGTCTAGGACACAGTAATTCCAGTAAGTGTTCTAGTCACTTACCGAAACAAACTTCATCTCAAGAAGTTGTTTTCTCCAATCCAAGCATCTCACAGTTAGCATAGGGCCATGTCAACCACATTGAGCCTACTACGACTTGATCACAAACATAGGAACACATGGTAAAGAACTGTTATTTTAATAATAAGTACAGGTCATGAAGCCCCAATGAAAATTCTTAGTATGAAAATCCTTATCTGCTTTGTCTTTTGGGGCAATGGGGCACAGAGGATGGTGGTGGAAGAGATCACTATATGGAAGCACTCCACAACTGTACCTGCTTTTGCTGTTACTAACATTAGTGAGTCTTACTCAAAATGCTGCTCCTCTCTTTGGAAAGATTTAGTTCAGAAAAATAAACACATTTTATGCCACAGTTCTTAATCCCAGAATATGCACATGCTAGAACTCGTCTGCCTACTTCTGATCTTGTGGTTCACTAAAAATTAAGATAATGCAAAGAGGCCATTCTAGAAATTCTGCCAACAGAGTTACTTTACAAACTAGCTGAGGGCAAGCCTGCCATGAACTCAGATCACCCTTTGGCAGCCTCTGCGGAACTATAAAACCTAAAATGATAGCGCTTTAAAGATGCATCACCAGGTACTGGATTCCCAGTATACGTAGGGGAAGCACTATACGAGCTCACAGCACTTGGCAAAGCAGACATACATACATCATACGACACATGTAATTACCTGCTCCAAGTCCACATACTATAATTAAAAAACCCCAGTAGCTGATAAGATAACTACTATGTATGCAACACCCAGAGGCCCTCAAAAAAAAAAAAAAAGTCTGTTCCTCAAGGCCTCCAGCTTCTACCTTTAGAATCACAGAATGGTTTAGGTTGGAAGGGACCTTAAAGATCATCTAGTTCCAACCCCCCTGCTATGGGCAAGGACACCTCCCACTAGACCTGGTTGCTCAAAGCCTCATCCAACCTGGCCTTGAACACTTCCAGGATGGGGCCTCCACAACTTCCCTGGACAACCTGTTCCAGTGTCTCACCACCCTCAGACTGAAAAACTTCCTAATATCCATTCTAAATCCACCCTTTTCCAGCTTGAAGCCATTACCCCTCGTCCTATCACTACATGCGTATCACAGTAACGTACAGAACTGCTTCTTATTGCCTCTCCTCCCTCATACTGCCGTGAGCGGTTTTACGATTACAAAACGCCCTTTTACAGCCCGGCTCACCGCCAGCCCCGCACCTCCGCACCGAAGGGACAACCCTCAGCCCGGGCCGCTTTCGCTGTCCAGCCGCCGCCAAAGCCCGCAGCACCGCTTTACCGCACCGGGGCCCCCCTCCACCCCGAAAGCGACAGAAAGCACCACAGGAAAACACGAGTTTCCCTAGGGAGAAGCGAGCCGGGAGCAGTGATAGCGAGAGGGACACACGCCTCTTCTCCCCCCCCACAACCGGCAGGCCAGGGCTTTCCCTGTCCCTCAGTGCCGACCCTCCCCAGCGGCCTGTGTGACAGCTCCGCAACGCGGCTACAGCAACCGGGGAGGGCAGAGAGGGCGGCGAGCACGCCAGGCGCCTCAGCTCCCCCTCAGACCCCTCGTAAACCCACCCCGCCCCCGAGGCCCTCCCTCACACCCCGCGCCCCCCTTCCCCCTCCGCTCTCACCCTCCGTGTTGGTTTCGGGGTCGAAGCGCTGGCCGCAGCCCCGGTTGTAGCAGAGCAGCGACATGGCGGCGGAGCAGCCGGCGGCGCTTCCTGCCCCAGCGCTGGGGAGAGCGGAGCCCAGCGGAGCGGGAGGCGGCAGCCGGAAGGCGTGGCGGCTCCCTCGGCGGAAAAAAGCCGGCCGGAGCCTTCCGGAATCTTCACGAAGCTTCGGGGGTAGGGGAGAAGTGGGCAGCCCAGGCTGCGCAGGCGCCGCCGCCCGGCGCGGGAGCCGTTGCTAGCGCGAGAGGAGGAGGAGGAGGAGGAGGAGGAGGAGGAGGAGGAGGCGGCGGCAGAAGGAGAGGAAGGCACCGGGTGGCAGGACGCCGCGGAGCGCATGCGCACGGCGTAGGCGGGTGGGGAGCGAGCGCGCGGGGTCGCGGCGCGCATGCGCAGTGCGGCGCGGAAGGAGGGATGGGGCGGGGCTGGGATGGGCGGGGAATGGCGGGTACCGCCGGCCCCGGGCGACTCCGTAGCCTCGCCGCCTGCCGCAAGGCTGGCGCCGGCGTTCAATATCCCTTGGAAGGCCCTTCGGCTGCAGCAGAAGGAGGCGGATTGCCGCCGGCCCCCAGCGGTGCGCCCCGTCGCCAGGGCCCGGTCGCGTCGGGGCGGTCTCCTCAGGACCCCTTCCGGCGGCTGGGCCCGGGTGGCGCTGAGGGAGCGCGGCGGCGGCTGGCCGGGCTGTGGGCCGTGCTGCCGCTGGGCTGGTGGGGGGGATGCTCAGCCTCCGGCGAGTTTTAAACTTTTTTTTTTTTTTTTGAGAATATGGGTTGTCTTAGGTCACTTCAAAAAATATTTGGCTACATGAAAAGACTGTAACTAGGAAACTCTGAATGCTTACTTCCTAAATGTCTATGAGACGTGAGTTTTAAAAAAAAAACCAACCTTTTTTGTGTGTGTATTAACGGATTGTTCGTTTGCACAGAAACAAAGATGCTAACATCAGAAACGACTGAAAAAGTTGGGGTTTTTATGTTCTCTCAGTTCCCTGAAAGTTACCCTGAATGCTCCCTCCTGTCAGCTGACCAATTTATGTGTCCTCTATATAGTGTGGCAACTCCTTTGATGCATTGTAATAGGTTATGTGTAATAATTATAGCTGTCTGCATTTCTGCAGGCAAATACAAATTGATTTCTTCTAATTAAACATTTTTCTGCACAGTTTTAAAATAGAAGTACCTAGATGTTTGTACAGTATACAACAAATCCTGCAGCACATGTGGCTAGAATGAGCAGATGAAGTGATCCCTACAAGTGCTTCTTTAAAGGGAGTTTAAAAATGCAAAAAGGATAATCAGGAGACTGCTTCTAATGTAGCCCTAAACTTCTGCAAACTTACAAGTGCATGCAAGATGTGCTTCACTTGCTTCATTATCTGTATGCCTTACCTAAAGATAGACATATTCTTGGTCAAGAAATACATGTTTGCTTGAGCCATCAAATACCAAGTGTTTGCTTCTGATCTGAAGCTCCCACTGAGGCTTGTCTTAAGTCCGGGAGGATAAGGTACTTAGTTTCAAGCGGAAAAAATGTTCTTTTGCTATTTGCAAGAAGCATTTTCATCGAATCATAGAATGGTTTAGGTTGGAAAGGACCTTAAAGATCGTCTAGTTCCAACCCCCCTGCCATGGGCAAGGACACCTCCCACTAGACCTGGTTGCTCAATGCCCCATCCAACCTGGCCTTGAACACCTCCAGGGATGGGGCATCCACAGCTTCCCTGGGCAACCTGTTCCAGTGCCTCACCACCCTCACAGTAAAGAATTTCTTTCTGAGATCTAATGTAAATCTCCCCTCTTCCAGTTTGAAGCCATTACCCCTCGTCCTATCACTACATGCCCTTGTGAAAACTCCCTCTCCAGCTTTCTTGTAGGTCCTTTTCAGATACTGGAACGCTGCTGTCAGGTCTCCCTGGAGCCTTCTCTTCTCCAAGCTTAACAAACCCAACTCTGTCAGCCTGTCCTCATAGCGGAGGTGCTCCAGCCCTCTGGTCATCTTCGTGGCCCTCCTCTGGACCCGCTCCAACAGGTCCATGTCCTTCTTGTGTTGGGAGCTCCAGAGCTGGCATTTTAATGTATAAATGCATGTGGTGACAGTTTGGAAAGAAAGGGGAGAAGTAAGAATATAATTAAGTTTTATGCTTCCCTGTTTATATAGAAAGCATTTGAGTTGTTTCTGTTTGTTGGATACCTTATTTTATAAGGAGAAGATTGATGGAAACGTGCTCAATAAAAGTAGGTGTATTTGCATTGTTATTGTAGGGCTGAGAATTGTACTTAAAACATGAAATTCACCTTATTCGCTGTCAGTGAATGTACCACATAAGAATAAAACTGATTTATATCCATAAAATAAGTTTTGTGCTACTGCTGTGGCTGTGGTTACATTTCACCCGTAGTAAGCAAGCATACTTCTGTTTTAGAAGGAGCCAACATTTTTTGGTTTTGTGCAATGCAAATGCCTTCTTCGGAGGCAGCATCATTTTCCCTTCTGAGAATATTTGTATAAAAATTCCAAAAGCATTATTTTACCAGCATGGTATTTACTGGATTAAATGGTAGCATTCCTATGACCTTTGCAATGGAGTTTGGTCCAAACACTCACAGAGAAGACTTGCAGGGAGAAAAATAAAATTTAAAATCCATATAGTTCCCCAGAACTATCACCTGGTGCTATTACATGCCTAATTACTATCTCACTGGTATGGAGATGGGCCTTTACATCGTCCAGAAACAAATCCATCAAGAATGTATTTATTTCATAGTTCAAAATTCTGTGGTGTATCACATTAAAGAAAATGAAAAACTAATCTGAAAACTTGGTTTGTTGTTAATTGTAACACACACAATCGGTCTTCTGAAGGTTACCGAGCTGTATCTGTCCTCTTTGTACGCAATGTTAAATGGAATGAGTTTTTTGTTTCACAGAATGGTGTACAAGCAAATAGTGGTTTGTAATTAAGTAATTTGTAAAGCAATTTGAGTCTTTTGAAATGGCATATATTGTGCCCGCACAAAACACTACAGGTCACAGTATACAATAATCATCTCACAGAAGTCTGCATAGCTTCAAAAAGGCAGTTTCCATGCTTGATAGGAAGATGTAAGAGATTTTTCAACCCAGTTTTGAAAATTTAGGGAGTAACTGGTTCAAATAAGATTGAGATAATCGTGTTGTGTGCAATAACAGACTTCTAAGCTTCATTTCTTCCTGTATATTTTGTGTAGAAACCTCTGGTTTTAACTGAGATTCAGAATGATACGGAATAACTGTCCAATGGTTGGTAACTGGATTTTGGGTCCCTAGCACTTACAACATTGAAAGTACATGTATAATTTTTGATGAGTTTTGTCCTTTATTTTCAGCTGCAAAGTCTTCCAGAGTGTTAGACAAACTTTTATGATGTCTTTAACAACTGGATCTTGCATTTGGTGTTCTGAGATATTTTATCTGAGAAATAGTGAAAGATCTGCATTTGTATAACTTTTTTTTAATTTTATTTACACATGCTCAATTTTTCTCACATCAGAAATTCTACACTTAAAAAAATACAGCAGTGTTCTACAATACACAGACATACACAGGAGAATGTACTGCTCCTCTGGACCTGTATGGATGAGTGCATTTAAGAAGGTGGTGGGAAATAATCTGTCAGTGCCAGTCATATTAACGGTAAGAACACAGCTTCTTTTGCTGATCATAGATGATTACAAAATGTTAGAAATGTTCTGATTGAAGGGAATTTTGAAGTAGTTCTAGAGAGGTTTACGGCTTGATCACAGTTTGTATAATTCCATGGAAAACTGCCATTTTTGATACAGGGTCACCGAGGCTAACAGAAGGGTGGGAAAATCAGTGGCTGGAAAGAGAAGCTACACATCTGCAATCCAGAAATCAGATTCACAGTCTTAAGAGTAGTGATGATTGATGGGATTATTATTATTCCATCACTGGAAGCTTTAAGAGGATGATTGGTTTTGCAGGGAATCTATTGGTTTTATGTGTGTGTATATATATACACACACACATATATATATGTATATATAAAACAGAGTGTCTCTCAAGCACAGATTATATATCTGAAGGAGGAATTGCTCTAGGAAGTTCCCATGGCTTGTTATTCAGGGGATCAAATTAGGTGATCAGACAGTGAAAATAAGTTTCTCATGTGGTGAAGGAGTTCAATCTCTTTATCTCAGAGAAAATCCTTTTTAATTTGAGATTCATTATCCGCAATCTGGACCAGAAGATTGAAGTGTCACGGTGACACATTCATTGTGACAATATTTTCTTCTCTTTCTAAATCCTCTCTGCTTCCCCCAAAGTGGTATTTGGACACATTGAACTAGTAAAACCAGGAATGTGTGTTGCCTTTTAGAAAGCAGAGCTACTGCCCATCCTGTGCTCTTGAGAACCCATGAAAAATGTTTCCTTATTACCCCTGGAGATGACCGCTGTCATGTGAAGCTTTCTTATCCTTTACACTTGCCTGCCATGAAGTATTATGCCTTGAAAAACAACGGTTCAGGACTTTAAGGACTTGTTATGGAGGTTTTCAGTTCAAGGTGCTCTGTACCAAGTAGGGAGTCTCTACCAAGAACTGTATTTGCTGCTTTGGACCAAACAGGTAGGCAAAATGAGCAGAACGTGATGTTGAATTCTGTCAAAAAGGGCAGTTCTTTGTCAAAGACAGCTTTAGGCAGGCAGAACTGATGTCTTTTCATTGTGCTCTAAGCTTGAACATACATTATCCAATCTGCTGTGTTTTAGTAACGTTACCCTCTGTTGGCTCTCACTGCTAGGTAGCATGTCACTACGCCCTTCCCTTGGACACTGAATGCTTTCTGTGTGTCCTGACATGCTGGATGTGTTTTCTGGCTGATAGCAGAGGGGTTTATATCTCCTTTATATATCTTTTTTGCATAGGGCTAGATTTTGTGCAGATTTCCTCTGGCAAGAGCCACCCTGAGTTCCTGCCAGTCAAAAGTCATCCCATCTCACCCATGCTTAACGGAATTTACACATGAGACGGTCACAAATTTGCAAGCATTTGAAACAGCAGGATTTTACTGTAAAACCCGTATCTGTAAAGAAACAGCATGTTTCAGTTCACTTCTTGGAATGCAGAATCTGCCGATTTTCTTGCTGGGTTGTTTGGTGAGAAGCCTTGGGTCCTGCTGTCTGCAAACGAGCACATTGTTTGTGCAGAATTGCTCATCCCAGGATTGCAAAAAAATCCAAACTAAACCAGTTTTGAATGGAACTGACAGAGGGTGGGGAGAAGATTGTCAAGACTCAAGCTCCAGACTAGGGCTGCTATGTGGGTGGCACCTGAATGTTTTGGCTTCTCATCGGTGGCAAAGGGCATTTTGGGCTTCCTCAACTTCCTTGGAACAGACAGGGAGTTCTTGAAACTTAAAGGGATTCTGGGGGCTCATTGAGAGTCAAGGCAGGTAGGTCTGTTTCAGATCTGGAAATATCAAAATGTGAAATAATTAAACAAATCCTTTCTTGAGAAAGCTTAGCAGAGGTTTAAATACAAATGTAAATCCCCGGAAAGCTGAGAGTCAAAAGCCTGCAGAGTTTGCAGGAAACTGTCCAGTTCAACTGCATATGCTCAGATTTGATGGGCAGAACATCTTTAAACGTCACATATCGTGGAAAAGCAGAACGACTGGCTTTTTAGGAGAGAATACTTTTTTCCACCTTCTGTGATTGCTGTTGCTAACATTTTTTAAATGCCATTTTTTCCCAGGAGGTAAGAGAGATTAAACAGTACCCGCTTCTAATAATCCACCTGAGTGCTTGCTGCTAAAACATGGCCTGAATTTGAGTAGATGCTTCATTAAGGCTCGCCACCTGCCTTTGATATCTGGCTTTAGCATAGGCTCACTCTGTGATCCTAAGAATTCATTTAAGGCTGAATTTTCAAAGTTGTCATCTGAGTAACCTAGGTGCTTGCATTTCATTTTGAGAGAGGCTTAGTAACTTCTGGCTGGATTCTCAAGGGGCCTTTGAAATCTAGAAAACATGATAATTTTTAATCAGTTTTCAGAAGTCTGCTTTCAGGTCCTGCTAAGGAGACTGGAAATTTCGTTATCGAGTTCAATAGGATATAGGTTAAGTCCAAATAATACATTGATGCCTCCCCATTTAAATTTTCCTGTGCCTTTGACCTAGTTGCAGAGAGTGAAACTTCTTTGATGCAATCTGTACAGCCATTCTGTAAAGTGGTACTTTGTAATAACTTGCGTGTTTTATAATGATCTTTTTCATCCTTGCTGCAGCTGAAACAAGGATGAAATACAACAGGATCTGTGAATAATTAAACATAAATGCTATGATGAAATTTAAAAAATTCAGCTCCAGAGATGAGAGAAAATACTCAGATAATTCATATAGGTACACATAGTGCACTAATGCTGTGACCCAAAGGAATTTGAAAATAAAGTCATATTTGAAAATAAAGATTGCATGAATACTGGTGGGAGAAGAAAAAACACTAAATATAGATCAGTTACTTAAAAGTTACAGTGTTGTAACATGTTCACTTTAATTTGGTGGGTATTTTTACTATCACCAAACTGGATGTTTGAGCTTTCGTTTGCTCCATTTCCACCTTTTTGTCCTTTTACCTTCTTTTATCCTGGAGGGAACGAACACAACTAAATCTGGTTTAGTGCTTGGTGGGGGGGAGTTCTCACTACCTGTTTCAGCAGCAGCCGTGACTTCTGTTAGAAGAAGTGATCGGGTCTCAGTTATGGAAAATAATTTACTTTACTCCTGTACTCTTTGCTCATGTGATTGCTCCCACTTGGTCACCATTGCCAAACTCGTTGAAGGTGCTCACCTCGACAGTTCCCTAAATCAGATGTTATTTTAAAAATAAGTTTATTTAAAATATTTAAATAATAAGTTCTTTTTGTTTATCATCATGTGTCTGAACCTTTGACCTTACGCCTTCAGGCTTTTCTTCAGCTAAAGGCTGGATAGTTGCTTAAAAAAGAATCACAGAATAGTTCGAGTTGAAAGGGACCTTGAAGATGATCTAGTTCCAGCCCCCCTGCCATGGGCAGGGACACCTCCCACTAGACCAGGTTGCTCAAAGCCCCATCCAGCCTGGCCTTGAACACTTCCAGGGACGGGGCATCCACAGCTTCTCTGGGCAACCTGTTCCGGTGTCTCACCACCCTCACAGTAAAGAATTTCCTCCTAATATCTATTCTAAATCTCCCCTCTTCCAGCTTGAAGCCATTACCCCTTGTCCTATCACTACATGCCCTTGTGAAAAGTTCCTCTCCAGATTTCTTGTCAGCTCCTTTCAGATACTGGAAGGCTGCTATAAGGTCTCCCTGGAGCCTTCTCTTCTCCAGGCTGAACAACCCCAGCTCTCTCAGCCTGTCCTCATAGGAGAGATGCTCTAACCCTCGATCATCTTTTTGGCCCTCAAGCAAAAGAAAGAAGTACAGGTTTTGTTACATAACTCCAGAAGTTTTAAGAATAAATTGTGGCAATGGCAGAAAAGGTCGTAACACAACTAACAAGACTGTCATCTGGATTATGCTCTTTTTTCATTCAAATTACTGCAAGCAATTGTATTCAAGTAAAAGCAGCCATCCAGCATCCCGGTCGTCTTTGTTTCTAGTACTCTGAAGTTAGTGGGACTAAATCACGTACGGGTGAAGTGTATGAAATATGCAATGGGAGAAGTGTACAAAAGACTTTAGAAGACTGCAGCCTTTGTGAATTATTGTTTTAGTAATGCAAACAATTGATTTCCCTGTTGATAACAATGAAATAAATTGGATTGAACCATGATGCTTTTTTGAGGAGGGATTAGAAGTGTAAAAAACCCACTTTTATGTCAAGAAGTTTAATTTCAGTTATGATCAATTTAAATCTTCTTAATTACAAGACAGTGATTTTCAAATCCTTAAAAAAATTCAAATATTTAGGCTTCTTTGCAATTTGTTTTGTTCGGTTTTTTTTGGTTTTTTTTTACCAGAAAGGTTTGCAAAATGAAGGTGTAGCTTTTTTTGTGTTTATTTCCAATTTCTGTATTGAAGAAAATGGGGCAGTAACGCGTGAAGAGTGCAGACTGAAAAAACAGCAAACACATTATGCACTCAGTGTACGCTGGTTAAATAAGTGCTAAGTATTTCTGTCAGCCAGAAGGTGGTAGCAGAATTCTCCCCGAACAGCTCTGAATGGTGTTCCAGCAGGCATTCGCAATACAAAGTGATTCTGAAATGCAGTTCAGAAAACATATTTTTTTTAGTAGCAGGAACAAATAGCATTGACGTTTTTTTCATTTGGCAGCATGTTTGAGTAGAAAAGTGTCTGCACTTACGCCTGAGATGTCATGTGTCGGGAATGCATGTGGGATCTGTTACTTGGGTTTTGTCTCTGTTTTTTTGCAATTGTAATTATGGTTTTTACAGACTTTTTAATGCCAAAGGGAGCCATTTATGGTCTGAAATGACAAGAGATTTGTTTTGCTCATAGTATCGCAAGACTGGAAGATGTCAGTACCATGAGAAGACCAGATAACACATTATTTCCATCCAGAGGAATTCTGTCATTCTTTCACAGATATGAACACAAATGCAGAGAATATTACCCATCGGCTGGGACTGATGCAGCACCGCAGTCGTGCTCTTAACAAGCGTAACAGCTTGAAGATGCAAAGGGATAAGTTTTATTATTCGGTTTTATTATTTTGTGATGGCCTTGCGATACTCAGGTGACCCCCGATAAGTCAGTTCACTGTGCAGATAGCCGTTCTTATTTCAGCAGAGACACTCTTCATCACTGAGAGAAACTTGTAAGAAATTCAGGCTCTGGAGCACAGCCCGTCCTTCGTGTTCTTCTGAACCATTGTATCACGGCTCTGATGATACTCAGTACTCTTCTGCTGACTTCTTTAAGAAATTGTTCTGTGTCTTAGAGATAGTTTCTATGGTAACTAGAGTTGCGAGGTTTTTTAAACTTAGTGGACAGTTTGGAGATGGAGGGAGCAGAGTTTTAGTGTGACATTAGGAAGAGTCACCACAATAAAATAAGCTAGAAAAATAAAGCATTCTGTGCTTGGTCTGTTTATCAGTAGACTGAAAGAGCAGTTCAAGAGAGCATCAGTCTCGCTGCCTGGCTTATAAGGCAAGCGGGCTGGAGCTGCTGGAACTACGCAGGAAAGCAAAGAAAAAGGAAGAGCCCCACAACAAGCCCTCCCAACTCTTCTAATTTTGCAACTGGCGGGCTTTTTAAAATTAGCAGCTTTTTAGAGTGACTGCAGCTTTCACAGTCTCCTCTCGCCGAAGTTCTGACAGAGAAAAACATTCACCCAAGATTATAGCAACAGAGCATTATTTTATGTGTGCTCCTCTCCCCGTTTCTTGTTGTTCACAGTGTAAAGATAAAATTGTTCGAAGCAGTATGTATAGGGCAGTATGTATGGAATTGGTAGTGGAGCCACAGCCATTACAGTGATGAGGATATTGAATGAGCTGATTTAGAACACAGTAAAAGATTACAGGAAATACAAATAGTGGGTAGATATAGATATCAATACAGATACAGAATATAGATATTAGAATACAGATCTAGAAAGCATGGTGAAAAAGACCCAATATGTCTGTACTGTGTGGAAAACATGCCAAGATACTGAGATAATCACAAAGTTCAGACATCTGTTTTGCACATATGCAGGGAAAGCATATTCACAGGTAAGGTGTCTTTTAGGCAGAAATGTAGGTTTTGCAAAGATGCCAGAGGTAAAATTGACTGTGGATTACATCATAGCACCTGGGCATTTGAAAAACCCCAGAAGAGTTTTGCCAACAGCCCTGTTTTCTGTTGAGGCAGAAGATAGAACAAGGTTGACCCAAAATGAACTTATTCAATTAAAATACAAATGTTTGTGTAATAAATAATAAATTTCTTAGGCTTATGTTTAGAGATCATTACCATAATGCTCTGTCTCTATTTAACTGTTTCATCTCAAAAGAAGGAGACAAAATGTTTGATTTTTTGGGGAACCAAAACAATGATATGAAATCAAAGGGAGTTGATGGAGGAAAAGATGCTATTAGTGGAGTGCTCTGGCATTTTTCAGTACTGTTACAAACAATACATTATCCTTCTGTTTCTTTGCCATATAGGGGAAAAAAGACCATGTTATTCAAAAATGCTTTGCAAATACAGCGTTCCGTTCAACATAGTACTGAAGTGCACAGTGACTGCACTTTCAGATGTGCGGGGTACAAAAGCATAATTTCTAGATAGCCACAAGGGAATATTTTAGAAATAACATATAATTCCTTTATCGCCAAGTCTGTGAGAAATCCTAGTGAAACCCGAAGTTGTTCCTGTTTGCTTTAAATTGGTACTTGGCATCTCCTTTGAGGTTACTGAATGTTATTTTATCTTCATATAATGCTGAATGACTATTTGCTGAAGAACAGGTTCTTTTAGGATGCCTTACGTTGGACACCAAATTAATTGGGGTATCTGAACTCTATTAGTCACCTGAAATGTCCTGGTCTGTGTTTCCTGCTCTTCCTGCCTTATTGATGTGGTTGTGGCAGGAGAGTGAGAGGGCAAAGAAGAAAATGTCAGTGCAGTTATTTGCGGGTGACGCTTCCATCTGGAGAGCGATGAGCACCGCTATTCTTGCAAAGAGGCTAGGGTGTACAAACCTGCTGTGGAGGTGCTTTCCTAGAAATGAAGTGAAAACCCTATTGCAGAAAAAAGTGGAAAAGGCCACATCTGTAAAGTATCCTATGCTGACCCCTTTGAAATATTCCTCCGTTGCTGGCAGTGAGAGACCAAGTGAGCAATGAGGAGACCCAACTGCTGCTTGTCCTCCACACTGCTCGTGTTTCCCTTTTTCCTGTAGCACTGATGAAAGTGAAATCTGTAGCCTGTGTCTATTTAACTGTAAATAAATGGATGTGTCAGTCAGTGAGAAATTTTAAAATGGAGGAAAGCTGTGCAATTGATCATATGTAACCAGTATGAGGAACTAAGCACTGAAACTGCTGACACTGATCATGTTGTCAGGCATGAGTAAGTAGAAGTAGGACCACCAAAACCAGGGTACTTGTAATTTAAGCTGCCTGGCTGGACTCACAGTTCTCCAAAGCAGGATGCAAATAGTCGTGTGACCGGCTGTTGAAGCCTAAATCCATAATAAAAACAATGAGTTATGGCATAAAGTACGTGAGCAGGCAATCAACTACTAGAAGTCTAAACCAAAGTATCAATATTTTTGTGTAAGAGATCCTTGTCTTCAGACACTTGTGGTTGGAGAACAGACCCCAGTGGGTGCAAGTGCGTTGCACCCTAAAGTTGTGCTGGCAGTAGAAGACCACAGGGTCTTTGGAACAGCTCTTTGGCATGGATGCTTGGCTGGAGAGCAAGTGATGTGATGGCCAGGTCTGCCTTAGGATGGTCTCAGCACTGTAGGTCTGAACAAGAACAGTGCCCTGCACCACCACCCAGTACGTGGTGGTGGATATGCTTGTGAGCAATGGGCATGTGTGAACTACACAGTGTAGTCTGAGCACAACAGCACCTGCCTGAGGATCTGTTTGTGGTCTAGAAAGGCTGACACACTCAATATGAAAGTTGAAGACATCATGTGTGATTAGATTGACAATAGATTTTCTTAATTTTGAGTTTATTTGGTGAAATTGTCTGGGGTTTACTTCCCAGATTGTTGCTCAGTTCTCTACAGTTGATGGCAGTTTCCTTTCTGTGTCATTTGCCTTTATTATAGTGTGCCACGATCCCTGCTTAACATCCTCATAGAAAACTACAGCAGCGAGCAAAATATTTATCTGCATACTACAGCCTGTTTCTGAGCTGAAGGTGATGAGATGTGTATTTTCCTTACAATCTTCTAGTAATTTGAGTTATTATTCCACATTGGAAAAACAATCTCATCAGTAAGAGCTGTGAGATTTCCCTGTTTTCACAGTTATGTGAATGCCACCCTTCCTGAAGTAATAATCTCTCGTTAACCTTACATTTGCTGCTCTTTCAGATTTCGCAGCCAGAACTGACACTGCTGACAGCTTGATAAACTGTTTGCCACTTAGGATGGCTTTGCCTCTTCCAGGAACACTCTTTTCTGCGTATACTTACTTTGAAGAACCACCCTGATTTTAATCTGAAGCTTCTGTGCAAATTAGGCAGCCTTTGCTGCTGCAAAATTACCGAGGTTAAAAGATGTGAAATTCTGGCTCAAGAAAATGTTGCCTGTAATAAAAGAATGGCTCGTGTGGAAGAATAGTTCTGCGGCACTGGGTGCACCTTGATGTAGGTCCTAGTTCCACATATGGGTCTTGGCAGTAAGAAGATACAGATGAAGATATGGTTTGCAGGTTAAATCATAGCTTTTCATTTCATGGTCTGCTTTGATAATTTTCTATTTGCTTTTTAGATAACTTGGTGACAAATTTACCGACAGGTGGTGCTGCCGCACTAAATCCAATGTATTCAGTCGATTTGGGAAAGGAATGCTGGCACTTGCATTTCAACGTCCCAGCTATTTCTCAGGCTCTAAAGAAAAATATTATGAAACATTACTCCGGAATAATCTTTTCCATGTATTCCTGGGAAGATAATTACAATAATGAATCAGGATCTTTTATTATAACAATGTTAATGTGCTTGTATATAGCATCTCTTGAAACAATTAGACTCATCCCACATGGGAAAGATCTTGGACTGTCTGACTCTCCTTGCCATAGTCTCTTGTAATGTGCAATGAACATTTTCTTAATACTCGCTGAAGTAAGTAACTATTTCCATACATAATGCTTGGGAACAGAGAGACAGAAAAATGACTTGTCTGAGGCACATGGGAAGTCTTCATCAAGGCAAGGAATTAAATCCAGGTAACTTGTGTCATACCTAATTTGCTTGCTGTTGGTCAGGCGTGCCTTCCTTAGGAAATGATTTGGGAAAGGATGTGTGTCCTGTCTGGCAGTGACAGAATGCTCAGTGTAACATCAGAATGAGCAGGAATGTGGGTATGCCACCTCTGTCCTCTTTTCCAGAAGCAACGAGGCATAGCTGTTTTATTACCTTTGTTGTCATTAGTCAGGGCTACTGCTTCTTTGTCTGAGGCTACCAATAAACACACTGTGATTCATGCAAAACTGCTGGAGGGATGGCTTGACTCCAAAAGAACAGTTTAGCCTTTATTTGGCAGTTGTTTACTTAATGCAGAAAAATGTGTATGAAAGCTATGAAAAATGAATCTGTGCTGTAACACACAGCCTGTAAAATCCACTTGATTTATCCTGCAGAAGATATTACAGTATGAAGGAATAATGAAGACAATGCCTACCTTCATTTTCCTTTATTTTTTGGTTATGCTGTCATCTTCCATATTATTGCAATGAATTCTGGCCTGCATGGAGTCATCGTAACTAATAAAATGTCTTTATAATCAGAGATGATCTGAGATGCTGAGCTTTGAAAAGGACATTTTTTTCATCTAATTGTAACATATGTGGAATTTTCTTTCCCTTGTATGATTACTCTGATTTAATCCCAAACCATATGGCAGAGATGCAGTGGCACGGAGTAGTAGAGCATTTGAAGAGGCATCATTACCTCTCCAGAAGTAGGGCATCGACCGTAAGTACTGCGTTACTATCATAGGCTCATTATTGCCTCTGTCCTTTGTTCTGTGGGTAATCTAAAGCAATGGCTTCCTTCTTGGGGCCTCTGAATCTCTGGAAATCTTTGGGCCATTTCCTCGGGGTCCTTCGCCTTGGAGAAGGTATCAGAGAAAGGCAAGCTTATTGTTTAAATGTGGAATACATGGACTGCCGTTTCCAATGAAAAAATAAATATATTAGTGTTCTACAAAGCAGTGAAGTTTGAAAATCATTGATCTAAACAATGATCCCTGCAAAAACTAGGTGCACGACAGTGAGTAACACAAATGTAAAAATGCAGAACCAAAAGGGCTTCATGCTGGGAGGGAAGCCCAGATTTTTCTGACCTAACTGAAAAGGGCTAAGAAGACAATTGCCTGGAAACTCTGAAATGGCAGTTGTGACAATTGGATTCATGTCCATTAGCATTTTAATTTGGATCAAGGGTGCACTTTTGAAGTGAATCTCCCAACGATCCCCAGTTTCTGTGCTTTTGTTTCAGAGTGGTCTCAGAGCTTAAACTGGAACCATCTCAGATGAAACCGTTACTCCAGGAGCACACCTAGCCCATTTTAGTAGGTAGTGAGCGTGCAGGAGACAGGACAGGACTGGAAGTAGTCTGAAGGAAACCCCCTGAAATGCATGTGGTCTGGGCATCATATCCTCCGTGGTGGTCTGCTGTGGTCTGCTGACGCAGGTGCAGCTTAGCCGGTAGTGGGCAATGGGGTTCCACCACTGACCGTGGTGAGGCTATGGGCTTCACATGGAGATTTGTGACAGCCTTCATGCTTTCAAAGTAGCCTTCTCTGAACTAGGCTGGCTCTCACAGATGTTTCTGTTAAGGTGAGACTGGCGTAGGCACTAATTAACCCTGTTATTGTTGGGTGGAGAAGAGCATTGTGCTGAATTGAGCTCCAGCCAACCAAGAGGATCAACATGGGTGGCAGGGAACTGTAGCGGGTGGGCCCTGCCATTGGGAAAAGGGACAGCTGAAGGGCCAGGGCCCAACTGGCTGACCAGCAAGAGAGCAAAGGTATCGAGAAACTTGAGGAGTGTGGTGTTCTCCGTGCTGGTGTCCCAATTATGCATTATTGTTCTAATAAAGTGTTCATGTTTTATTTTCTAAAACTTGCAGGTCCTGGTAAACACAAGTTGGTTTAGCTCTCCTACACAGTGTGAATAATTCTCTTCATTCCTTCATATCGCTTCCTTCAGGGTATTTAAACTGTTTTATCATCTCCCTTCAGGCTCCTTTTATCTGACAGTATATATTAGACTCCTGTTTTCTCTGTTTTTATGTCCCAGTCTCCAATCTTGCTTTCATTTATTTGCCTATCTCTGTCTTTAAATATGTGGGATAAGCTAGCATACTGATATGGCATTTTGCTAAGGTAATAGAAAATTTCATATAATTCTAGGTAGATCATTACTGCATCATATAAAGCCCCTCAAGATTCAGCTTGGACTGTTTTAAAGACACCTGCTGTTCCAGTTTCTTTTACATACCCAGCTTTGTTAAATTATATATCTAGCGGAGGGGGGTTGTGGGGTTTTTTTTGTTTTTGTTTTTGTTTTTTTATTTCAGCAAGTGAGACCTACGGAAAATGTGTTTATTTAAGCGACAAGTTGAAATTGTCTGAAATAATTTTTTTTTTTACTTGATATTTGTTCTCTTTTGCTTACAGAGGAAGTCTGCAAAGTCTGCAGTCCTGCAACAGGACTGGTATGGATGTCTTTGCACTTGGTCATAATCTCATTAGTATCACCAGGACTTTTTACAGGCATTAAGGTGCACCAATATAAATCCAATTTAGGGATTAAGACATAGCTATGACAACACACAAACCAAAAGAAAAGCCTTAGCTAAGGAAGTGATGCACGGTTGGGGGATGAGAGGCAGCGGGCATACGTGGAAACAAGGGAGATTCACAGGTTGCCCAGAGAGGTTGTGCGGCCTCTGTGTCTGGAGGTTTCCAAGACTAGACTGGATAAAGCCCTGCACAACTTGGTGTGACCTCAGAGCTGACCTTGCTTTGGGCAGAAGGTTGGACTGGAGACCTCCTGAGGTCCCTTCCAACCTGAATTTCCCTATGATCCTATGAAAAAGAATGGCTACAGATCTACATGGTGATGTATGGAAAAACATTAATAGCCCGCAGGAGTAAATCGGTGTTTACCGAGCTTCCTTCCATAGTCATTACTATATTAGGTTTGTCCAACCTCGTGAAGGAACAGATTTTCATTTCTTTAACCGTTGGGATCAACCAATTACTCCCATGATACATACTATGGAATATTTTGCTGGTAATACCTTCAAGATGGCAGAACCAAATTTACAAACATCTATAGATGTTTATGGTTGAAAACAGAGCCTGGGTTTGGAACCATAGCACATTTTATAGGTAGCTTGCTGAAGCAAATAACCTTTTATATGACCATTTGCATCAGTCAGGATTTATCATTGTGAAGGGGCTAGGGCCACAAAACATGACAGGCATAGACTCCCTACTAAAGAATCTTCCAGTCCACTTTAAAATCATATAGCATTTTATAATCCTATAGCAAATTCTATAGCACCTTTCTCTAAAGGTATGGATTGCCTGCTCACAGAGAATAACCTTATGTTCTGAACTACCAAAACTACTGGGTATTTTTGTATAGATGTATTTTTCCAAAGACCTTCCATCTAAGTGTAAATTTAGTCCAAGGCTGCTTAGCATATGAAGTCGGAAGAGATCATGACACTAGACAGCACCGAACAGACTAATGTGAGATAATTCTAAATGTGATTTAAATCAAGAAGAAGGGGATCAAGTATATTACACCATGGCAGAATGAGATGAAGGATGTTGATGTATTCAGGATGAAGGCACTGAAAAAAACATGTTAAATAAACAAAAATAAGGCACAGATTTATCAGAGAGAAAAATTTTAGATGTAAAACATGCTTGTTATCCACAAGGGTTTCCACAGAAGAGAACTGACTGAAGAAACCACCACTTGGCTGGTGCTTTGATCTACAATTCCCTCAGCTCTGTTTTGCAGTGCAGTCAGATGTGTTGATTCCTCTAGTGACAGGGTAGCTGCCCATTTTCCTTCCTTCCCCCCTCCCTCTCCCCCTTCTCCCTCTCAATTTTCTTTTCCTTCCTTCCTGTCTTTCTGTCTTTTTCTCTCCCTTCCCCTTTGCCTTCCCCTTCCTCTTCCCCTCTGTCTCACATACCTGTAGAATAACAACCTACAGACGTGACTTTCCCAAACATCCAGTATGTTACTACTCTATTAATATAGAAGGAAAGGGAATGAACCATAAAATCATTGACAGATCAAGAAAAAAACCTGGTATGTATCACATGGGAGCACAGTACTCAGAATAATGTGGGGGTTTTATTTCTAAGGAAGAATTGTAATGATATGTAAATTAAAGGCAGGAGTAACAGAAGAATGGAGGCCCAGACTGCTGCATGAATAATACTTCTGTAGTTCTGAACAATGAATGTCAGAGTTTTTCAGATGGTTCATACAGCCACCTCTATACCAGTCATATAAGAAACCGTATCCAGTTTTGTCCAGACATTTAAAGCATCCATTTGGGGGTTTCTGTTCAGGAAGTGTTCCTGATGACCTAACACACTGGTGAAAGGAACATCAGAAAATTAAACACAGACAACATTGTTGAGTCCACCTGGACGAGTGTAGGAGATGTAGTTGCTTTCACAGACAAGTCAACCAAGAACATCAAGTCTTACGTTCTTTAAATTATGAAAAGAATTATTAATTGTCTTATGGCTAGAGAGTATTGTACATTCAGCAGCAGGGCTTTTTGTTTTCTTTTCATGTATGGTGCTGAAAATAATTGAGCGTTGAAAAATCCTGTTTAGGACTGTAATAACAATTAATCAAAATTGAGCGTGTTATAAAATATGGCTTGGATGTTCATCCGATGCAAATCAGCTCGTTTGAAATCAATAGAGCTGTGGCAATTTATGCCAGCAAAGGCCTTGGCTTTTTTTCATTTGAATGAATAATATACCCAAGTATTAATTTTTCTTTCTTATACTAAGTGCCAGATTTCAACCTGTTCATTCACAAAGCTGTGGAACACAACCAGTTGTAAACCACGCTGTCTCCCATAATTCAGTGGTTTCTAGGATAGGGTTTGTCATTGTCCATTTTTCTCTTCAGTGTCATGCAGGTGAAATAACGTAATTGTAAGTTTAGTCATGCTGCTAGTCTGAAATTAAAAGTTAAACAGAACTAGAATGTTTTCTTATCTATGCCTTCAAAAATATGGTGCAATGCTCATGAAGTCTTGAGTGTTACAGTAGTATGAAATAATTCCTGCCCTTGGATATTTACTGACATGAAAGAAAACAGCAGATCTAGGCTGATGAGGAGCTGGTTTTTGACAGAGACGGAGAAGTACGTTGACAGAAGTAAAGGTGCAGCATTGGAGCAACAGCACAGCAGATCGCAGCGGGAGACCTTCGAGACAGGAAGGCAATTATATTTTAAAACAAAGCTAATTTCATTAATTCATCCACACATTCCCACAAGCATGTACAACACCAAAACACGTATGTCCAAATAGTTTATCTACCCGCGGAGCACCAAGGTTCTGGTGTGCAGGCAGGCAGGCCGAGATTCCCTGTGGTGACACAGAGCACAAGAGAAACAGGCCAGTTTCTCTTCACATCTTCTGCGTTCATCTTACGTTGATGATTTCAGATACGCCTTTTTTGTTGCCTTTATAAACTGACAGGGATTAGTCTCTGCATCCTGTCCCACCTGTGAGTCATCAGGATTTACTCACTATCTTTTGTTTCCCAGCCTGGGTATCCCGAGAAGATGTGCTGGGATCTTGATCACCTCCTGACCTAAGTGACATCAACGCATGTCATTCTTCTAGCCCTCCTCCTCGTGTGTGATCCTTGAGGTGCTTCTGCACCCATACATTTTATTCATACCAATCTAAATATCTCTACTGCAATTTTCTACAACGAGACAGATGCTGTTCTCCTCATATTTAATGTAGACATTTTTGATGAACTGTGATGCTGAAAAATACGTTAATAGGGGCGTTACAGAACTGATAGCCAACTCTTGTCATAAATTGTCATATTAAACATCAGTATATCATCACTGGTGTATTACTTCCCACTAGAAGGAATGTTGCGATAGCAGGACTATTATGGGCTTGAAGGCAAAGGTACATTAAGCTCGTTTCTTGCTTAATCCACAGTTGAGTATACCTCATAGCATGGGTAATTGCTGTTAAGAAGCATTACCATAATCTGCATCTCTTCTTATTCTTGGGACTGAATTAATCTCATCTAACTATAGACATCTACAGTGTCGACATATACTTTTGAGCTACCCAAAGTTCTGTGTTAATGGTGAAGAGAAATGAACACTTCTAAGGTGCAGTTCTTTTGACCTATTTTAGATGCCTACTTTAGCATAAGAAAAATAGCTAAAAATGTTTATTTTTCCCCAATGATTATAAAGGAAGCCTATAGAGAGTAGTTCAAATACAGAAATCTACATTTAGTTAGTAAATATCACCCCAAAATGTCTGCTTTATATAATAATGGCCCCACAACTATTATTGTGACCAGGTGTGGACAAAATAAAATTTGCCTGCTGCCCCCAAAAGAGTCACATCAGTGGTGGAAATATTTCTGGAATATAAGGAATTTGAATTAAAGTATCTTTTCCATATGTGTAGGGTGGAGGGATTGGCTTCCTTTGGAGTGTAATTAAATATATTTCCATTTAGTGCAGGGGGACAAAATCCATTTATACAAGCGGAGGATTTGATACAGAATCTCAGTTTTTCATCTGGCACATGATAAAAGTCAATCAAATGACTCCTGCACATGACAGCATTTTGCATTCAATTTGCTTCTTAATAATAACTAAATTGATAACCTGTTTAGCTCCTCTAGCAGGTGGAGATCAGCACTTGTCACAATTATCAATGGCAATTGCATTGTAGCTGCTGTATCTTTAGTAGTTAATTTTTCAGTGGTGACTACCATAGTTTTGAACTACTGCTCCTCTTGCCAGTTTAAAGGCTCAGATTTTTAAAGGCTCAGATAATTTTCCAGATGACCGATGCCTATCTTTCTCATCACTGCTGATAAGTTGTAATGCCTGTGCAACTCCGGTTCAAGCATTATGGCCAAGAATTGCAAAAGAGACTACTGGTTTTCAGTGCTCACTCTGAAATAGTTGTGTCCAGCCCGAATGGCATGGGTCTTCCCGATGACATGGCTGACAGCTCCATACTGATATCTGAATATCCTAGTAGGTCCAAAATAGTGCTATATGCCTAAGTTTAGGCAGTTGAATCCTGCTCCAGCTGCTTTTGAAATTCTGGGACAAAAATACTGGACAGGGTTTTTTTTGAGCCCTGTTTCAGTAAGGTAAAGGGGAAAGTAAATAATTTGTCATGAATGGGATTCCCTTTGAATGACTCAGGGCTCATTCCTCTACTGAAAGCCACCTTTCCCGCCCCCTCAAAACCCCAAACCCCAAGCTCTTTTCAACATGTGTAATTGCTATTAAATCTGATCCAGATGTTAAGAAATAACAAACTGGTATTAAAAGCTCAGTGGAAACATTTCAGCAAAATTCAGTGAAGATGGTCACAAATGTATATTGTTCTGATGCTGTACTGCAAGTGCTGAAGCATTATTCAATCTTTGACTGTAGCACACATGTTAACAAAACAAGCCTGATTCTTTCTTTTTTCTATTTTTTTCTTTTTTCTATTTTTGTAATGCTAATTTCTTTGTACAAAAGACCTTAGCAAGTCATCCACTTGTGATGTTCAAAGAGCTTGCCTACAGGAAAGACTGAGTTCTTTCCAAAAGCGTGTAGGATCAGGAACACCGGTTAATATTTACTGGCTCACAACAGCAGATGCTAAATAATAATCAGTTGCACAGCAACACGAAAGTCAGAATATTGCACAAAACTGCAATTAGTCCTTGAGCCTTTCCTCTGTTCGTAACAGGTTCTGCTGAAGCAGATAAAGAAGAGAGGGGATCAGAAACAAGTGCTCCTTCAAAATAAGAGTTGACGGCAAAAGGAGCGATTCTACCACGTGCCATTTGAAATGGAGAGAGATTGTGTAAGAAGAGTTAAACTTATCCGTAGGACAAAGCTCCTGGAAGCATGCTGAGTCCCAGAGCTCTGCTGCAGAATGAACTCCTACGAAGTGAAAATGGACAACAGCACAGATGTTCAAGGGCAATGCCTTATGTTGGTGGCAGTGTGAAGAGTGTATTTGAAAGGCAAGGCTAGCAAAGACTACTTAGTTTCTGGGGGAAGCTCTTTTTGTAAGAAGAGCTACTAATATCACTGCATGAAATAGGTTTGATGATACAGCCGTTCTGTAAAAGGATGAGAATATGCCATGGCTTTGCTCCTCATATATCCAATCATCCCAAGTCAGTATCCTGTAAAGACGCTGGATGTAGGTGAAAAAACATGGTTTAACTTCCTTGTCAGAAAGGTCTACTGGATTTTTTCATTCCTCTCTCTTTGGATAAGAACTTGCTGTATCTGCTGAGTGTGAGCCTTAACAAAAATTGAGAAACAAAAATTGGGAAGGAGGAAGTCCTTGAACTAACATTCTCAATAATGCCTCCCATCACGTTGACTCTATTTGCACCAAAATTGACAACACACTTTTTTTGTGCTGACTTAGGCCCCTCTTTAGCTTTATTACTAAGTCGAAAACTATGGTTTTAGTTGTACTAGAGAATGCTGATTGCAGGTTCTTTTACATTATGTCAATATTTTTATGTCATTAGTGCTACACTTTCATATTGCTTAGCATAATGATCTCCCTCCTACTGTAGTCCATGCTGAAACTTCGCACACCAGTGACCAGGTCTTGCTCTCCTTATATACACAATGCATTAGAGCCAATGGCTCAATAGCAACTGGTTGCAAGAGCAAGCCCTGAAATTTGAAACAACCTTTGCCAAATCCATAGTAAATGAAATCACATTATTAACCCTGTAGTTTCTTCCATCTATAACCAAAACTCTGAAGAGCGCATTTGGAAAAGTGCAATACTTAATGAAATCTGAATTTTATATGTGATGGATACTGGCCCAGAATTAATAAGGCAGAACATATTCAGTATTTTCAGACAGAATATGTAATTGATGCTAAGGACAAACCTTCCTTGACTTTAAGACATCGCTTTTAGAAGCTGTATCACAGCCTCCCTTCCAAACCCATATCTTTCTTAATTAGATTGTGGTGAATATTGATAGAGAACAGAATAAATATCCACATGGTGGTGCTTTATCAGGACCTCTCTGGATTTGTGCCTTCATCGCTTTCTTATTTTTTCATGGTCCAATGTGTAGAAAGAAAATGCCTAGATGCTGTTGTGCTGCATATTTCATGTCAGAAATGCTGGGAAAATACACAGGGGTGGAGGGGAAATTCTTCTTTCTGCAAATGGCCAATATAAGCTGCCTACATCATGTAAACTCTTTCCGATGCTACCAGCATGGTTTAAATAACTAAAGGTCCCCTGCTAGCTGTCTTCCTAGAATAACAAATTTTACCAGTGTCCTGGTTTGGGGGACCAGTGTTGTTAAAATCGGCATTTAAAAGTGTGGACAGGAATTTAAAAGATGGCAGTGGAGCTCTTTTACTCTGAAATTTTTCACACAACCCTGAATCTGTGGAACTAATTGAATGGCAGGGGTGGAAATGGGGTAATTTACCTGCCCTAACTGAAGCAGCTATAAATTTGAAGACCAAACCTGAATGAATCATCAACAGGCTCCTTCTATAGTCAGGGTGTGATTCATCTCATTGCTAACACAGAAACTTTCAAACCAGCTCCCAGGACTCCAAAGTTTGAGAAGTCACCTGTTTACAGCCTTCTGCACTGCATATTTTCAGGACCCTGTTATTACACCCATTAAGAATTTTTTAACAATTTCTTTCAAGTGCTCCAAGATAGTTATTCCAGAATATTAATGAGCAGGCTTTCACTGCTGACAGATATGGTAGTGATTCAAAGTTATTGCCAAGACTTCTGAATTCTCAAGAAGGTGGAGACTCCAAAGATAGGGTATTTCCATATACATATTGATACTAGAGTGATTTACATAAAGGCAATAGATGACAGGAGGAGGCAGTCTGTGCCCAATGCACAAATGTGATTCTTGTTCATTGAATTCGGCGATTTTGCACTTCTTATAACTTGGTGTCAATAGCAAGAGCCAGGCCCCGGGTTTACCCCACACCTCGCCTTTCACAGGGATATTCACAGTAATGATTGCAACAATTTCTTGTTGCCAAACATCAACAAAGTGTCTTGGGGCTCTATTTTGACTGTTCCCAAGCTGCGTAAGCAGTCTGTTGCAAGGTAACTCTTGCATTGGGTGCTTTGCCTCAAAGGCACTGGGAGTATTTTTCTGTCTTCGCTGTATATGGAGCCAAGACCTGGAATTTGTGGCCACCTGCTAGGGTGCCACCTGCTTTTTGAGCTTTGGCACTGCAGTAGTTGTCATGGCGAAGCTCAGTACCTCTATTAGGTGGTTTGAATGTGGCCTGGAGTGCCTTTTCACTTGAAAATCAATGGACAATAACAAAATCCCTAGGTGGACTTTTCTTCTTCTTAGTATTAAACTCTCTTACTGGCTTCATGGTTTCATAAGTACTCATTACTCTTTTTCCTCATAATGTGGTTTAGATCAACATTTTGTATCACAGTACCAAAGTGAGCAAATGCTGTTGTGCAACTAAGCCTTCCCGTACAGTATCAGTACTACCAACTGCCTTTTTGGGGATCAAGTAACTGAGAAATGTTTACACAACAAATGAACATCAGAGCTATATATTATTTCCTAGTAAACAGAGACATAGCAACCTCACAACACTACAAATTGGTTTCTTAATAGTAAATAAACCATTCTCTCACTTTGTCAGTCAGCAGTGGAATCTGATATTCCCTGCACTCCAGCTCCGATAATATTGTTTATTATATACCCCCAGAGGCTGTTTCCAAGCTGATCTAACAGGCATTAACATCAACCAGTCTAGCTGGTAAATAGGTCTGAGATGCTTTATTGCCCAGCTCCCTGGTACTCTACTTACCTACTAACACCAGCCCCTTTTAACCTTCTACCGACAGAGGGAATAAGTCATGGAAAGTCTCTTTCCTAAAACAGGGAAGTGCTGTTTTCATTTCTTTTCTTTTGGAGCGTAGTTTGATGCCCAGAAGTGGTGGTGGTGTTGGAAGCTAAGGGCTGGTGCATGAATAGGTCTAAACTGTGACAAAGGAGCTACACTGACTTATACTGGCCAACGTGAAAGCCCAGAGCTCAGGGAACGGCTTTCTCTGGTCTTCTCATTTTGTGCTCTCCTTGCTAAGATCACACACACAAAAAAGAGGTTTGGCAGGCCTTAGTTGGAATAATAGGGTTTGCAGGATGAGTCCTTGTTCCAGAATGCATTTCCCAAGGCATTAGGGGATTGCAGCCCCTCCAGCTCCCACGCATGAGCAGTGCTGGGTGGAAAAATGCTTTACATCATGGGAAGAAAAGGGTATTATGCCGAGGTGTCATGGCTGTTTAAGAGGAGGACAGAAACCTAATCTAAAGGCAGATGGATGCTTATGGATAGAAGAAGGATAGAAAATTTCTTTACAGGGCTTGATGACTACACCAATACAGACGCATCCCTTTTATAAGTGAGGGAAGGAAACAAAAGACCTCTTTGACCTATTATGAAATGAATGTTTGGAGCAAGAGAAAAGGGGAACTGTGCCTTCACTGAAACCTGAACTAAAACTGCAATCTGTGCTAAGAAACATTTCTGTTGGGGCACAGATGAAAAGAGCCTTTGCCATTTATGCCAGAGCACATGTCCTGCTCAGGACCCAGCTGTGATGGGAGAAGAGATTGCCACCAACATCATTCCCCTTGCTGGTGACTACTGTTCCTGTAGTTCTGCTTTTGTGAAATAATTGCCTTTAAGCAAAAGTAGCTGGGTTAGAGTAAACAGTGTTATATACCTAATTGGTGCTACCGTGAAGGAAATTGAAAAATGCCATGTAAACTGCTCAAGTGGTGGATGGAGAGAGTAACGTCCAGCTGGTGTGTGGCAGCATGCAGCGGAGGTGGCATCATCCGTGGGGCAGCTTGTCTGCTCTTGACTTTGAGAGTCGATGAAATTGGAAGATTAGCTGGGAAATACTCTATGGTGGAAAGGCTGGTGGAGGGTACAGCTGGCAAAAACCATGGAATATCCATGTTGTTTGGTCTTCTCACCTCTTGTCCCATGTTCACTTTGTGCTTCCTTCCTGTCCCTCTCCCTGCTATAACCTCTCCTCTTCCTGCTTATCCAGAAATGTCTTTATGCCTTGAAATCCCTATATTAATTTTCTTTCTCCACTCCTTCCTCTCTGAGTTTTTCTGCAAAGAAGGTAATCTCTTGTATCTTCCCAAGATACCTAAATTTTCTTTGCTAAAAGGAGTTACTACAGGCGAGACCTTTGTTTTTTAATTATTTCTAATTTGATTTGCAAAGCCAGCATGTAGCTTGAAAGGCCTCTGTAAATAACAGCAGTGTACAAAGACAATCTCTGATACCTATTAACTGCGTTCAAAACTAATCTGACTGGACAATCCAGGTATATTGCTTAGGGAAAAAAGGAGAAAAAGAGTGAAATCTGATTTTGTCTAAATACGTCCCTTAATTACATTAGTTTGTAGGTATATCTTAGACAGCACCTAATGTGCATAAGCAAGTCCTACATATGGGGACTTAGTACCTTTAGATTTTTGGAAATGAGGTACTCGAGTTGCATTTGACCAGGAAATTTCACTCACGGTATTTCTTGGTCACACCAATAGATGGCAATCCATCTTCACGTCCCTTTGCTTCTTCAACAGCAAACTTAAAGGTGAGAAGGAAAGGGAGAAAACAATTTTTCTCAAATGCTTTTTCCCTTTTATGTGTCAGAGTTTCAAAGCTAAATGTTCAAATGCCCTGGAAATGAGAAATTATCTGAAAACTAGTACACTGCATGCTACCACAGCACAAATTACCCCATGCTGTCCTGTCAGATTTAATCTGCCTGAATCATTTTTGGAAGGGATGATATGGGATTTAGTTACCATGTGAGCTAGTAAACTGAGATTAGCACTATTCTTGATACTATTGCATATTTTAATCTATAATTCAGTTTATTGCCTAATGTTCTACATTGTGAAATCTTCAACAGATATCAAAAAGATTAAAAAAAAAGAAATCTCAAGTCATATAAAAGATCCCTGATCTTCCCATCTGATTCTGCTCTGTGCTACAGTGCTGTAATTCAGGAATAACAGCAAAGAAAGTATCTTGGTATCAGATTAGCAGATGTGATGGTAAAATTCAACCCTGGCTGTTTCATTTGTTTGCTTTGCTGCCATTGTGGGAGCGCTTGTGGAATTTGGAGCTAGTTTTTGGTTTAATGGCCTCAGTTTTGCTTAGAGTATCTGATTGCTGAATTAATTTAACCTTTTTACTCCCTTTATTTACTCATAGACTACCACTACATGCACAGAGCCCATGGGCATACGTGATTTTTTTAGGAGATACTTCCTACAAAGGCTAATTTCATTGCTGCCAATTTGGTTAAAAAGTGAAAAATAAAACAAAATGTATGCCTTTGCCCTGACTGTGAGGTTCTGTCCTCCCGGGAGTGAGCCGGGGCCAGCAGGTTCCATTGGTTTGGAAAATAATATTTATTTCAGCCACATTATGACTTATTGATCCAGGGCGTTCCTCTTGTTCCCCTGCACAAAGGATGAGACTTTATGTGGAAAGCCACTAAACCGGGATAACAGTTGCTCTCTCTGGCCTAACAGCTGTTGCTGGGACAGAGCTACGTGGATGCCAGGAGGCAGAATCCTCGCTGGAAAAGCTGACTTGTATCAGGAAGAGTGTGTCCAGCAGGACTAGGGAAGAGATTGTCCCCCTGTACTCAGCACTGGTGAGGCCACACCTCGAATACTGTGTTCAGTTTTGGGCCCCTCACTGCAAGAAAGACATTGAGGTGCTGGAGCGTGTCCAGAGAAGGGCAACAAAAGTGGTGAAGGGCCTGGAGAACAAGTCTTATGAGGAGCGGCTGAGGGAACTGGGGTTGTTTAGCCTGGAGAAAAGGAGGCTGAGGGGAGACCTTCTCGCTCTCTACAGCTACCCGAAAGGAGGTTTTAGCCAGAGGGGGTCAGTCTCTTCTCCCAAGTAACAAGCGGTAGAAAGAGAGGAAATGGCCTCAAGTTGCCCTAGGGGAGGTTTAGATTGGATATTAGGAAAAGTTTCTTCACCGAAAGGGTTATCAAGCATTGGAACAGGCTGCCCAGGGAAGTGGTGGAATCACCATCCCTGGAGGTATTTAAAAGACATGTAGACGTGGTGCTGAGGGACATGGTTTAGTGGTGGCTTTGGCAGTGTTAGGTTGATGGTTGGACTCGATGATCTTAAAGGTGTCTTCCAGCTTAGATGATTCTATGATTCTATGCTATGTCACGAGGAGCCACCCAGCCCTGTCACAGCTGGCCACAAAGACCTGGGGCTGCAGCAGTGCTGGACACCCAGTCCACACTGCTGCATGGAAGGGCTGCCACGCTGAGCATCTGCCACGAGCTCTTCATCTGCCACCCTCTGTTCATCCACAGCCCTTCTCCTGTCCTTCCCTCGGAGCACAGGTCTTCCCATGACCTGCTTCCCTCCTGCAGCGTTTGCAGTGGGCTCTGGCTTTCTGAAGATGCGTGGGGGTCTCTCAGTTGGTCTGGCACCATCCAAAAATCCAGGCTATTTGGAAAGAAATTGTGCGCTTTGATAATACATACTTGTTTCTTGGCATCCTGTAATTTATTTTGTCCTTCCATTCACCAGCAACCAGAATATTGAAGTCAGTAAACAGGCTTTAATCTTTAATTTGTTGACTGGAGAATGCAGGTAATACTGAAAATAAATTGCATCTACTAGCAGTGCACAGCATGAAACCAGAGGTTTCTTATGTGACCCTCCTCTTCACCAAAGACAGTGCTTTGTATATAATGAATAGCTATCTTATTTAAGTTGCAAGTATTTGTTTTCGTGGGATGCTCATAGCGGATGAATAGAGCGGAGGCTGGAGAGGGTATTGCAGATGCTAACGGCAACAATACAACAGGTAGAACAGCGAGCTACAAGAAAATGAAGTTTCATTCACAATTTACCCATTCTTCAGGTTTCCAAGTGTAAACACATTGTCCTTCCTGGAAATAAGATGGCCACGGGCCTTCAGGTACAGAAAACTGAGTAAAGTGCTTTGCACCATTCTTCACCTTTCACAGCATTTCTGCTCTGAATGTATGCTGTCATTTGATGCAGACATTTTATGTATTGCATGCATGTCAGAGGTTAGGTGTTCTTCTAGTGGGACATCCATTTACTTCCAGAAGGAATATTATTCCACCTCTTTGCATTTTTTGAAGCTTTTCCCTTTAAGAAAAAAAAAAGAAAAACCATAAAAAGCCCAACCACAGTCAAGGATTATGTGAAGTGAAGAGAGAACACACAAAACCTGGCCTTCAACTTCAGAGATGAATCGCCATAATCCGAAGCCAATACCAGATGAACTGCTGAAGGGTTGCTGTTTAAGCCTTGATACCATTACCTCTCATCTTTGACCTGAAGGGATTGATTACCTACTTCTGGAGTATTAATGAATTTGCTGAGCTCCTCTGCAGCAAAACTGTGGGCATGAACTTTCTCTTGCCTGGAAGAATGGAGGAGAAATCTCTGAGCTTGTTTTCGTGGCTCCGTTTAATTGCTGACACAGGGGGTTTTGTCATCCCTGCAATGAACGGCAGCAGAGTCTACGAGGGTTAACATTTCCTCCACAAAAAATGCAGGAGGGGGAAATACAAGGAGGGAATGGGAAGCAGGGGAAAATACACTAGCATGATTTCCCTGCTTTCAGAAATGCATTTGCTAGTACAGTTAATAAATATTAACAAGGCACAAGTCTCCGTGCAGCCCCCAGCCAGTTCCCCAGTAGATCCATAGCACTCTGATCCGAGTGAAAGGGTGTCAGCTTCATTAATGGCAGCATTCTCCAGATACACACAAACTAATCAAGCATGTTATGAGAAGTTAATGGGTATAAAATTAATAAGGTATTTTCGCTACCTTTTGTAGATATTTCTGAATAAACTGGGATGGTTATTCCTGGAGCTATAGAACAAAGTCCAAAGACCGTTAAGTCAATAGTTGTCTTTTTATTAATTTTCAGTGAACTTTGGAGCAGGATCCGGTAGTATAAGCACAGCAGAGAAATGTGGCCCTGGGTACAACACCAGGCTGAGCATTACAAGACTCAGCTTTAAAGCCAGACTGCTCATCTGCTGCACCTTTACAGGTCACTTCACCTGCGTGCCTCAGTTTCCCCCAGAACCGCCTTCTGTTTCTCTTCAGGGTGGGATTGACTCTTCCTATTAGGGATTTGCTGAACCCCAGTTGTGAGGGGAATGTGGGCTTGCTGGGAGGCTGTTGGGGGTACTGTAACGCAGTATGTCAGGCTCTGACTTGTAATCACAGGTTAGGAAATTCCTGGGCGCGTTGCTGACATCCACACGCTCTGTTCTGTCTCGCTGAGGCACTTTGGCATCTCCCCTGTTTCAGTTCTGGATCCTTTCTGAGCACAGATTGTCAATCCCACCAAACAAGGGCAAAAGGACTAAATACAAGCAGTTTTCAAAAGAAATGCAGAAAACATCAGTTCATGCAACATTAAGTTTACTGTATGAATGCTCTCTCAGCCTTGCTAGCTCAGCCATGCTGCGCGTCCTGTTTATTTCATAATGTGCTTGAAAAGGAAAAACTAGCTTAAGGAATGTAACTTCACCTGTCATCTGGGGAAAGTTACCTTGTTAATTTTCTATTGTTCGGAATTTTGAGCTCTTGAGGAAAAACATCAGGAGATTTATCCCTGCCAAAGGATATGGCCTTTGGTGAACTGAGAAACACAGCATGAAGTTTCTGTCTTAAACTGACTGTTGCATTGCTTGTTATATTTATGCAAATGTCCTCTGGCGTAGCGCAAGAAACCAGGAAGGTTCACATGCGAACTCACGGGGATTATGTCGGTTCATTCCCTAAAGAAATACATACTCCCACACAAGCACAGCTTTTCCCATAATGGAGGAATAGGAAGAATCCTTGTATCGTATTGGAATGGCTTACTATCAAATGGAAGCTATGTCTTCCACTGGCAGGGGCAATGGGGCCGTGATTGGTCCCACAAGGGGAAACTGGAATTATTGTGAGTCATTGCTCCTGTTGAAATATCTCTGTTTAGCCAAGGATCTGTGTATGGGCACGGGAATGATAGATAGTCATATTAATTCTATCCTTGGTCTAAGCTGAGACCACCAACATTAAAATGTCACAGCATTTTTTCTGTAGCATCTCCCCAGGCAGAGCTAAGTTTCTGTGCATCCCTTAAATGTAGGTTTCCATAATATAGCATATAGTGATGTCTTTAACATGTTGCCTTGGCTCTGATTTTTCTGGGTTTATAGTATTGCTGGGCTTAGGGAAAACGTCCCTTTAAGGAAGAAAGTTCTGTAAAGACGAAATAAAATAATGATCCCTTAAGAACCAGAAGGGAGATACAGGATCCATTGCAACCCCTAAGAAGAGATTATGCAAATCAACCTTTTTCTTTTTCTGGGAAGGAGAGAGGGAGCAATGCAAGGGAGATGGTAAAAGAGCTTCTGAGAAAGGAAGAATCATTCTGTCATGCCACGGGCAAGCACCTTTTCTTTCATACTATCCCCTCAATGCTTTTCCCAACTTCCTTCCTGATCTCTCTTGTGTCAGCAGTAGATTAAAATTTATTGAGGCTTTGGGTACACTGAGTGTCCCTTCATTTTCCCCAGTGTTTTCATGGCTCAGTATAGTACATTCTTCCTCTTCAGCCTTTAAATCCACTTCTGCTCCCCTTCAGGAAAACCTTTGGTACTTTCAGAGCATCTCTTGTGGATTTTTCTGATCTACTTTGCCTGTTTTTCTTGAAAAGACTGCCTCTTGCATTAGTAACTCTCTCCCCAAGCTCCAGTGAGATGGCAGTTTATGTCCAGATAATTTTGCAAAAGAGTCTTATTTACGTGAACCTCTTCTGCCTGAGCAGCAGGACTCTGAAGCATTCCAGCAAGAGGGGAAATATTTCAGTAGTGGAGATGGGATGCACGATTTATTGTTGTTTCATATTTTTATTTTACTAAGAATATCTGATACTTCCTGTAATAAGACTTCGCCTGGCTGCTGGGGGACAGGGTGTGCAGGGTACCAGACACGCAAACAGTGAGTGTGTCCTTCCTGTACTCCTCCTAATGTTCTTGTGCCGTAGCAGCCTTCAGGGCAGCAGCTTCCAGAAGATTTGGACTGTGATATGGAGAGTGGAGGCAGAGGGAGCAGAATTACTGGGTCTGGGCAAAGAAACGATGGAGAATGAGTGAAAAAACAACCAGAAGGATATGGGTTGGGATTAGAGGGCAAGGAGCAGGTCTCTGGTGCACTGGAGGTAAGATGGGGATGTCTTGCACCAGGATTCAAGTTGGGAGGGACCTGGGATCAACCGGGCAAGGAGCCTGGAGCAGGAAAAGAAGCAGGGAGTTGAAGAACTGGACATGGCTGGTGACTGATGGCTGGGATTGGGGTGAGGAGCCTGAACAGAAACTGATGTGGCAAGGGCAAGGAGAAGAGATGAGCGTGAACCGTATGGAATAGGTTGGAAAGCAAAAGGAGAACAGGGTAGCATCAGAGTGAATGAGGCTGTGGCGGGCGAAGGGAAGGGCAGACACTTCTGCGTTCAATGCTTGCCTTCCCGCTCCGGGCAGGAGCACAGGCTGAGGTTTCCAACCCGTGTTTCCTTATTCTCTGCACATGTGAAGGCTTCCAGCAAAGCATCTTCTCCCCTCTCTGTGCTGATCTGCATCAAAGATGACAATCAGCTGTTGCTATCAATTACTCCATTAGTCTGAATTGGTTGAAAGCTATGGGGTATCACCTACAGGATCCAGCCTGGCTTGAGCTCTATAACTGAGCCAATGTGATAGAAAAGCTTCTGGCTTTTCTGCTTCTGCAGTTTGCCTGCACGTTGCAGCAAGAAATACTTTCCCCAGATTCCATTTCTTCATTTGCACATATCAAATTAATCTCTTGGCCATTCTTACAAGCTGAATCTAGTCTGTTTATTTAGCTGGATAAATGTCTGATATAAAATCTCATTAGCCCAACAATTACCTTTGACACCACAGATGAAGAAAGTCTCTTTGCCATGTAAATTAGGAAATCACACCAAGTCCCTTCCAGTTCTGAGAGGGCACAGTTTTGAAAGACATTCAAAATGCAGAACATTGATTAAAGTCATTAATATTTCTGCAGTGGATATGGTTCATATTGGACAGCGTGGATACCACCAGCCATAGGATTTTATTACAATTCCTCATGATAAAGCTATCCCTATGCATCATATGCAGACCAAAAGCCCAGTCGCGACATTAATTATTCCACTTGATGATTCTTTCAGTTCTTCCTGTATGGCATCTCTTTGGAAAATAGCAAAAAGAACAACAAGAACAAGGACTGATCTTCAGTGGAGTGGCAAAGAGGAAGGTGAGTCCATTTTTGCAGCACTCCTCTCAGAATACCTTTTATTATCAATCCCCATTATTAACCAATATTAAGCACTATTAATGCAAAAAATGATTTACAGTGCCAGAAATTTAGATTCAGGTCTTGATTCCCTCCTCCACTTCTCCTGTATTCTCTCTGATGTGGTGAAAAGACTCTGTTTAGTGAGTGTGCGTGAAGCTCAAGATCTCAAAGGAGCCCAAGTCCCTCTCATAGCCAGTGCCGTTCGGGTGGCTCTGACACTTTGCCATTTGGAAAATTTAGCCAGAATCTTTCTGAAGTGACAGGCATTGGCATCTTCAGTGTTTGGTTTCCCAGTCCCTCAGGTACTTTGACAAATATTAACCAAATGAAGTATTGCTTGGAAGTGTGAGCTTTTTTAATGGGCTGTGTTTGTTCAGAGAACCTGCGTGAGCTAACATGAAAGTCTGTGTGCATAGGAAGAAAAAGAGCTTCCTATGAAGTTTTTCATTCATGTAGCTGTCTTGTGGCATTCTTTCTTAATAAATGGAGATATGTAGCTTTTCCCACACAGCAGAAAAATAACAGGATTTCAGATGCCAGAGCCTTGTTTACCCAGATGTACTTCCTTTATGGTACAGCATCTCCTCTAATTCCATAGGGTTGTTCCAGCCATCCAGGTCACCAGCAGCCTCATTAAAATGGACAGGTACGGTATGCCCAGAGTCAAAACTGTGAGTGGTAAAAAGAACACGTTGTAATTAACTGTAGCATGGATCTCAATCTGGGTTGATGGTTTTTAATGTTTAAATTACATTTAACCACTCCAGTAAAGATGAGCAAAAAGCAGAAGCAGAGAGAAGCAAAATAATGGTGTGCTTAATATTCACACTATAAAGAATTCACTCTTCCCATCTGTCAGAGATCACTGTATGTTCCATACCTATCTCTCCGTAAATCAGCAGCAGACTGACAATTTGTACAAAAAAAAAGTCATTTATTCAGAGAACTGCATCTCTCTTCATGTTTTAGCTTGTTGTCTGTTATCTTGATTTTACAAATGTCCGTAACTCTTTCCTGACTTTTTTGTGCAAATGTATTTTCAGCCTCGGTCAGAAAGTGGTTGTGTAAGATTGTCCTATTAAGTGTGGTACATCTTGACTGTTAAATGCACCTCTAATTTCTCCTGAAAGCAGTGGGATTTGAGCAATGGGCTTTAAGGATGATTCTCCTGCTAGGCCAGGATCACTCGCTTAATCTCTCCAAACTATATGGCTTTTACTAGAGTAATTTCTTTGATCAGTACACAAATCTTTTTGATTAAACAAATGTGTTCTGAGCCCAGAAGTCCTTTATTGCGAACATTTATACTGTTGTCCCCCTGACCCGAGCAGTTAGTGTTTGGGGCCTGGCCAGGTTGTTTCCATTAAGAGGAGAAATTGATGACAGGAATCAGACAGGTTTTTTTGGTGCTGTCCTGCTTATTTACAACGAATATCCGCAAAGTTATGGTTGCCTGTACCTGGCAGAAACCACTAGAGGCAGCTTTTGAACACAGTTTAAAAATCCAATACCTCAAATGCCTTTGACTGTGGCCCTCTCTCAGGGCCACCTACACAACAGCGTTTCATTTGGTCACCAGTGGCTTTTGCCTAGTTCCTGTGTCACCAAGACATGTGTCCTTGCAGTCACTGTCCTGCTGCCTGTGGGGCTGGATTTTCAGCCTACGCACACCAGTCGTGCTGAGGTTCACTCTTGCTTCTCTTGGCCCTCGGCTGCTGCTGCCACCAGGTACCTTCTTCCAGAAAGGAATGTGACTTCCTCCCCGGTAGGTGAAAGAACAGTATTTAACTAATGCCATGGTAAATGGCAGCTGCTGACCCCTTTTAATGACATAACATAAATTCACTATCCCTTACACAAAGTTATTGCGTGCATAAAAATGGGTGCCAAAAGAAAACAAAAGCTGTGTATCAAGACTGATGTATTTTGTTTCTTTTAGAGTTTGCAGGTAAAAGTGATTGAAATGATTTTTAGACGAAAAATGCTGTTTATACAATGTCAAAATGTTATGCTTTCTTTAAAAAAAAAATCTATTTTAGAAAACAAACTTGCTTTCCCCGGCTGGGATCTAGCAGGATTATGTTAGTTTGGGTTGGTTCAGCCCAGGTAAAAGTGTTTTATTCTTTTGAACTGCCTCAGAAGATTTAGCTTGCTCTGTTTAGCAAATTGTTATACTGCGTTCCCACTTTGTGCATTGGTCCATGAGGTGGCAGTTTGAGATGCTATCACCCCTGATGATCCAGAGGTCTCCAAAGCATGGTTTCTGTCTTTCACAAGACAAAATGGATTTGCTTCTGAGCATGCTCTATGTTTCAAGGTAGAAATATCTGACTCCGGTGTATCATAACAGAAGATAATACAATCCAAGTTGTGAAAGGGAACGTGGGCATCACTCTCCTCAGGTATAATGCCTGTGCGGCAAGGTGTTATAATGAAAAAGTCCTACAGGTGTATTAAAATAAATCCAAACAAAGCATGCGAGATCATGTCAGTAATCAACAGTGAAGCCGTTCAACTGAACTTCAGTTAAAATATTTTTTTCCAGATGACAATGTCAAAGGAAAAATTTTACTTTTGTATAAAACTGTTCTTAATTCCACATTTTTGTCAGCATACATTACAAAAAAAAATGCTGGCATGCCTGTTTTTCCTTCAAGATGAATTCCAAATTTTGTTCACTTCTGAGTGTAATCCATTATTTGCAAATATAGGCCCCTTGACTGTCTATATTGTAGCTTCTTTTTACATTAAGTGTTGACATAAAGTGCCAGTAAAATACAGGTTTTGGATGAACCTATGAGTTGTTACCCTATTTTTTCCTTAGCCTGTGAGTTCTCAAATTGGAAGCCGTCTTCCAGCAAGTGTCTATGGACACTATTTTCTCTTTAAGACTTCTGGATATTAACAATTTCATAACTGACATTATCATGCATTCCATCAGTCTTTCTCCTTCATGTGTCTCTTCACTCTTGTGCCTTTCAAATTTTTTCAGTTTTGAACTCCTAAGATTTTTTCCTCTGGAAGTGTAGATCCCTGTATACCATATTTGAGCCTGCTGACAAAAGCCCTTTGTTACCCTCTGCAGATCCCTTAGAAATTTTCACAGAATCACAGAATCACAGGGGTTGGAAGGGACCTCTGGAGATCATCTAGTCCAACAGCACAGGATGGCGTCCAGGAGGGTTTGGAATGTCTCCAGATTTGGACACTCCACCACCTCTCTGGGCAGCCTGTTCCAGTGCTCTGCCACCCTCAAAGGAAAGAAGTTCCTCCTCATGTTTAGATGGAACTTCCTACGTTCGAGTTTGTGCCCATTACCTCTTGTCCTATCACTGGGCACCACTGCAAAAAGACTGGTCCCATCCTCCCGGCACCCTCCCTTTAAGTATTTGTAAGCATTGATGAGATCCCCCCTCAGCCTTCTCTTCTCCAGACTAAAAAGACCCAAGTCCCTCAGCCTTTCTTCCTAAGAAAGGTGTTCCAGCCCCCTAATCATCTTTGTAGCCCTCTGCTGTACCCTGTCCAGCAGTTCCTTGTCCTTCTTGAACTGGGGAGCCCAGAACTGGACACAGGACTCCAGATGCAGCCTCACCAGGGCAGAGTAGAGAGGGAGGAGAACCTCCCGCAACCTGCTTGCCACACTCTTCTTGATGCACCCCAGGATGCCATTGGCCTTCTTGGCCACAAGGGCACATTGCTGCCTCATGGTCATCATGTTGTCCCCCAGGACTCCCAGGTCCCTTTCCACAGAGCTGCTTTCCAGCAGGTCAGCCCCTAACCTGTACCGCTGCATGGGGTTATTCCTCCCCAGGTGCAGGACCCTACACTTGCCTTTGTTGAACTTCATGAAGTTTCTCTCTGCCCAACTCTCCAGCCTGTCCAGGTCACGCTGAATGGCAGCACAGCCTTGCGGTGTGTCAGCCACCCCTCCCAGTTTTGTGTCATCAGCAAACTTGCTGATGGTACACTCTGTCCCTGCATCCAGGTCACTGATGAATATGTTGAACAGGACTGGACCCAGTACTGACCCCTGGGGAACACCACTTGTCACACACCTCATGGGCTTTCCGTGGGCTGCATGACTGAAAAACCACAGATCTGTTGTACCCACATCCATTGGGCTCTCCTTTTCTCTTTCCCTACTGTATACGCATGCTTTTACTTATAGTATATATTCTTGACAAATGCAAAGTTTGTCTCTGGCCAAGGGATTCCAAAAGAAAAGCCTTTGCCATGATTACCCTTTTCAGCTTTTATTGACTTTGAGTCTTGAGAAATTTCCTGTTAAAGACTACTGAGGCCTTGTGCTACCTAGAAAAAGAAAAAAAAAAAAAGATCTTTTTTGTAATTAAAAGGAAAAGCAAACTTTAAAAAGTCAAATGCCTAAGTTTCCAAGGCAGTCTGAGCACCGGGAGACTAGACATTGCTCAGAAGTGGTAGGTTCAGTTTTCAATTTTCCTTTTGTCTTCAGTCCAAGCACTATTCCAGTACCACGATTTTTGTCTACATAGCTACAAGGTCTTTTATACTTTCATTAATATTAACAGGGATTCTTGAGCTCTTAAACCCTATGTCTTACTGTGAGGACTCTGCCTAGACACCTGTCTGAATCAAAACTGCACTGAAGAAATATTGACCTCTCTTTTGTGTCCATGTCAGGTATCTCAGCAGTAGAACTTCAAAGTGCTTGAGAGACCTCTAATGGTGCATGTGTCGCTATATATTATAGAAATAGCCAGAAATCAGACATGAGAGATTGAAAATATATAGTTAGGAATGGTACATTTGTGTATTTGTTGTAAAAAGTTATATGAGCTATGACTGTGCCCTTGTGTCTCCTTTGCCTTCATTTTTTACTGTGCGAACAGCAAAAGATCCAAAAGACCACAAATAACCTGCCTTTTGTGCACCTGTTTTATGGAGAATCCTCTGAAATGATGCAGTATATGATGTGCAGGCTGTTTTTGCGGTATTGTAAGGACTTCTGTTATCTCCTTTGGGTCTCTCCTCACAGAAGGGCACTGCCATACTGGCTGACAAAGAAAGCGCTTGTAACAAACTCCATATACCTCTTCCACCTATTTTAGTATAGCAGAGGGGGTACTCCTAGCTGCAATTCCAGGCTCTGCCTGAACCCTCTGTATCCCTCGTTCAGTCTACTGATGTCCTGCGTAGCATGAGCTTATCGGTGATCTCAATGCTCTTTCTTTCTCAATAGAAGAAAGTTCTTAACTCTGAACTGGCTTCCCAAACTGGCCCAAACCACGACAAAGCTTCAAAGCAATGGGTGCAATTCAGTAGCCATTGGGAGCAGCCAAACTGGCCCAAAGAGAACTTCAGAAAGCTGTGCAGTTCCCCAGGTGCAGAGGGTGTCTCAAGGCACCGCATGAGCTCTGCTGATTATTCACCTTGTCCAAGCTTAGAGGAGCAATTTGAGACAGATGGTGTTTGGAGCTTTTTAACGAGCAGGAGGAATCATGGTTCAGGCATATATGACTATGGTGGCTGTGACTCCTTGACACAGCTCTTTGAATCAGGGACGTTGCATGGAGTAGTCATCGGACCCCACGGACAGTGGCTTCGAGGCAAATTCTGATCAAGGAGGGTACAGACTCTGTCTGCATTGGCTCAGGAATCTTCTATTTTGCAAAATGGAAATATGAAAAATTGAATGGGAAGAAATCCAGTTTTGAAGCTCTCAGAAGGGAATTGCAAAAGAACTGATCTGTTTTTAAAAGCCTTAAATCCCCTGAAGCTTCTGATTAATTTATTGAAAAAGTGTTCATAAAAGATGTAACCAAACCCAAATCTGTTGCTTCGGTAAAGAACGTATTCAGGATGAAAAGCCCAGGGCTCTGCCCTGCCAGCACGGAGAAAGCATTCCAGCTGTCATCCGAGTAGGCACCTGTCACTCCCATCAGCGCAGGAACAGCATGATTTTTGGCCTAATTTTTGGAACATCAGTGATACTGAATGGAGATTAGGGTGCTCAGAAACTATGCAGAGCAGGACCCAAAACTACAAATGCTGCTTCTTTTTCTTTTTCTCTGCCCCTGTGAAAGCCTCAAGGAATAGGAAGCCATCCCTAAGTCTATTTCTGTTCCCCAGGCTTTTCTTTTCACAGTGACGGGCTGATCCTCACGTATTTGCATGATGGCCTGACCCACTTTGAACAAAGTTATATGCTGATCAGTGAAAAACGGAATACTCTTTCCTGGCTTTTGGATTATTATTCAAAAGGAAAGGAGACCCAGAGCAGCATGCTGTGTTCACTGCTGCGTGACAACACTTGTGAGTAGCCAAATTGTAGTAAAGCAGACACATGGAGAAACAGGAGTCTGCCTTATGGTGCAAAAACGTTCTCCAGGCGCCCAGCTTAGTAGCATCCAGCACGCGGTTGTGGCAAGAGCTGTGGGACGTGAGTTCTAGGTATGAAAATGAAGTTTGCTTTTTAGTTATGATTGTGGTTTAGCTAAGTGTCAGGGCTGTGCAAACCCAATGCACTTAAGAAATTAATTCCTTGCATGGTCCAGCAACTCCTCCTGGCTTGTCACCTGCAGGGACAAGACAACAGACTGATTTGGGATAATGGACAATTTGAGGTAACAGCTTCAAACTTGGTGATTGACTGAAACTTTACAGTTAGGTGTTTGGTTGTCACAGGAGCTCTCCAGGACAATTCTAGGCATTCCCCAGCTCAGGTCCTGCTGTGTCTTTGTATACTTAAAGGTGTTGATTAACATCCTGGGTGGAGTGTCCTAAAGACTCCCCTAGATGTTTCTGCTTTAGAAGTGATGATATTTTACATCACTTCTGTTCCTGCAGAAACTCTTCCTGCAGAAATTGTCACAGAAGACAGTCTTTTGTATGTAGTTAAGATGGATTATGGATGTGCTGGGCTGGTCACATAGGACTGTGGCCAGCTGGGTTATAAGAACTGATCAGAACAGAGGTTTGGGGTGTCTCTTTTGGTCCAACTGAAGATGCTGCTGCAGATAGCAGGTACCCTTGCAATGGAGACTACTGTCACCACTGGTCAGAAACCTCCTGTCGTATTGGGAGATTTCATTTCTTGTGCAAGTGTTGCCCTGTGCCAACATGTCCCCAGATTTTTTTTTTTTTAATAAAGACTCTGTCCGGAGTGTCTGTGAGACATCTTGCTCCTTGCACTGTGGCATGTGGGAGGAATCCCAGCATGAGCCTGCAAGGAGAGAGAAGGGGCTTATTTGTCTGCTCAGGGGTCACTTACCTCATGGGCACCTGTTCTGCTTAGTGACTTCTTTCCCCACTTTGTTGACATGCAGGGACCGATCCAAGGCTGAGAACCTAAAACGTCACCAGGTAAGCTGCTGAGACAAAGCAATTTCCCTGCTGGGAAATCAGTGCCAGGGAATCAGTTTGCTTCAGAGCTGAGCTTTGGGCTTGGGGCAGCAGTGATGTGCGTGGCAGCGAGAGCCTGTTGGACAACCCTCTCCTCCCCTGTCATGCCACCATGATGCCATAGGTGTCATCAGGCTGTACTACTGGAAGGGGCTCGGGCTTCTTCTTCTCATGGCAGTCAGTAAATTCACCCTGGATATCTAAATAACAGAGTGAGAGGAAAATGTTTTTTACTTTCCATATAAAACAGCGATGAAATATTCGTGGGAACCTTTAGGCATTTTGTAATAAGTATAACTGAATACTAAGAACCTGAATACACTGATGATTTGGGAGTTTTGATTTTTTTACTCCTACATAAAAATCAAGATTTTCTTATTAGGGAAAGAAGATGCATTTCACAAAATTGTTCATTCAATCAAACCCCCAGTTTCCTACTGAAAAAGAATGTATTTTCATTGGGATGTTTTTGCCATCCCTTCTAAGTATACATTTGGGAGTTTAATGTTAGGTAAGCAAATGAAATAAGAACAAAAAAAGGTAAGGTTTTTATACTTCGTATTCCCACCCTCTCAAATTCCAGTTCCATTTAATCAAAGGTCATTCCATCTTCATTATTACCCTGGAGATGAAAAGAACAGCTGTATCAAGAAATCACCTAATACGATTAGCAGAATTACTGTGACCTACCAGACACAGTGTTCAGGTAACCCCTGCCACCAGTTACAGTGTTGTTCTGCACTAAAAATCTCTTTCTAGCGACCTAGTCCAAACCTGCTGCTTGCGCTCTTGAGTCTTGCTGTCCTGTCCTGTGCTTCATGCATACTTAGGCATTTAATACCTGTTTTCTCTATCAAGTCTGTAAAGATTAAATTAAAATCTAATTGATAAGAAATGTTTTATCCTATTCTAAATTTGATTTAACTGCAAAGTAGTTGCAGGGTTCAGTAAGTGTTTTTTCCCTGGACAGTACTTAATATAGTTTAAAAGTGATATTCGTAAATTACTAGGCTCTTTTATGCTTCATGCAGATGATTTTGTGTTGTTTATGTCACTGCTTTTGTGACTGTATTAATTGCAGGGACTATGCAACATCTAATGCTGAACCAATACACGAGATGGATTCACCAGATTTAGTGCAAAGGCTTCCTTTTGATTGCTCCTACTTTAAAGCAAAAGTAGAGGTGCTGCATATAATGTATGTAAAAATGAGAAGATCAGCTCCGTCTGGAAGGTCCAGTCCTTCAAGGATTTGCCTCACCTTGCCTCCCAAGGACTTTCTGTGTCAAAGGCTCCCACAAGCACATTTCCTGACATTCAGAGAACTTTGGAGAAACAGATACTTAGTTGTTGCCTTTATGGGACCCAGTCATAAAAATAATAATAAAAGCATGGTTTTGTGACAGTTGTAACATGCCAAACATTGGCAGATCTTTTGGAAAGCTGTCTCTTTGTGCCTTAACTAAACCAGCACTCCTTCCTGATAGCAGAAAATCCCAGTAAAGATGACAGTAAATAAAATTTAGTTTGAGATTGTCCCAAATTAGTTTGACTTGCTAAAGGTACCTTGTTACTTTTGAGACAACCCTTTCTGTGTAGGTTACAACTTCTGTAAATGAAGAATATCATGAAAGGTTACCAGGACCAGACCAAATATTTCTATCACTCAAGCAAAATGGATGTATTAGGGCCAGTCCCTCAGGCTCTGATATAACAAAACCCTTAAATATGTACATACATTTAAGTCCAAGTATATTTTTGCAATTCTCATTGGGTATAGAGTGGAATAATTGAAAAATTATTAATAAATAATGTGCTTTGCAAAATTAGAGTTGGAAATACATAAGCAAGCTACTAGATTTCTGTTTTGGGTCATACTACTTGGGTTCAGTCTACTGGAACACATCCTTTAAGGCTGCTGCATATCTACTACGTACTTTGGGTAATAAGGATAGTTAAGAAAGGTCTCCCTTTTGTATATATATTTGTCCTGCACTGTAAACTTTGCAATCAGTGCTGTTTCTGAGAAATGGACTCATGGAAGCTATGATACCATCTGAGTGAACACAAATGCTTGGAGCCAAGCATAAAGCAGGAAAGTGAGGCACGAGTAACCTTGTTCCTTTTTCTTTCTGATAAACACAATCTCAGCCTTTCTCAGCTCTAAATCACACTATTAATTTTGCACCTAAATTTGGCAGGTCTTGAAGGTGCCAAGAACTAAGTAGGTTGAAATGGCACTTCCTCTTCTGGCTGTTTTTGAGCTAAAGTGGTGGTGGCTACCATGCTTCACGCTGAAGTCAGGGCTACCAGCACGTCTGAGTGTGATCTGAGCACACCCATCAGATAAGATCTCTCAGGTTATTTTACACAAAAAGAGACCAAGTTTTTAAATCCCAAAGGGCCCTAAGCAAGAGGTGTGCTTGAACCTGAGCTGGGGTGCAGGAGTCCAAGACATGCAGCATCACAGCTTTAAGCACTTGATGGTAGGTGGGCAGAGCAGGGCTGGGTAGTTGCTCAGCTGAAATGTCAACAGCCTGACTGTCTCTTCGGCTCTTGTTCCGCGTGCCCAGAAATGAGGACTTCTCGATGTGTTTGCAAGAGGGTGGGATTTAGCCCTGTGCCTGGCCTCCTCTGGCAATGCTTCTTGGCCAAGCTGCGGTTACTGGCAAGCCTCAGTGACAACAGCTTCTTGTCACTGATGTACAGGTAATGTCTTGTATGTTCAGGATGTCACAGCTGTGCACATCTTTTGCGTTTTATACTTAAACAAATCAGAATTACCCACTTCTCCATGAAAGTTGACTTAAAATAATCACTAAGATTAGAAGCCCAAATGACTAAGCAATGTGTTTAATAGTCATTAATTCATATGAATGGCATCAATAAATAACATGGCAAAAATAAATGTGGTAATAATAAATTGATTTTTGTTGTAGTTTGTGCAAAGAGTAAGTACTCATTTGATCTCAACACTACTGCTGTGACATAGGCAAATATTTATAGCCTCATTTATAATGTGCAATATATGGTGCAGAAATGATGTGTTCTTTACCAAGGTCAAGGAATCCGTAGGGAAGGAGGAAGTTGTCTATAGGACCTGGCATCCTGACACCCACACGTGAGCACTTGTGACTTCCCTATGATTTGGTCTGTGCCTCTGTTAAGTGATTTAAGAATGAGATTTTCAAGTCTCTTTGAGACATTTGTTGTAATTAGAGCTATGCCTCTCGGTTCCTTTTGTCCACTTAGGAAAACTAAGGCATTTTATTTTTATTGACATTGCAGCATCTGCAGTTATAGACTGCGGGTGAATATGTCAAAAAAAAAACCCAACCCAAAACAAACCACAAAAAACCCAGACACAGAAATTATACAATTTCTGCTTCCAACAGCAGCAAAGCTAATCCCTGCAGTGTGCATTTGTCCTGGCTAACTTTAAATAGCCAAAACAATGAAGACTTCCACATCTTTTAAAACTGTTTCACAACCTTTACTGACTTCTAACAAGACTGAATTAGCACCTTCTTTATTTTCAAGGGGCTGCATCTTAGCATCAGGGTTGTTGGAGAGTAGGTGCGGGTGCAATCACGTAGCTGTGTGCGGAGAGAGGAGCAGCCGTCGGAGCTGCGCATGCCTGGCTGGAGTTCACAGAGCACAAGCCAATTTTTGGGCCCACAGAGCAGTTCATTTCTTGGCAGCTGAACCAGGATAAAGCTCCAAGGCTACAGTGGCCCACAGCCTGCTGTGACTCGGTGACCACAGAACCTAATTTGTGCTGGATAAAGCCCTAAAGAGATTAACTGACTCATAACATATGCTACTTTACCTTCTACAAATGAACCTCAGATACAGTGCCATGTTTCTGATCCCTCTCTAAATTCTGCAAATACTCCACCACTTAGTCACAGATATGGGGGAACCTGAAGAAGAAAAAAACCCACCCTCTCTAGTTTATCATTCATACATTTTTTTGCAAGCACTTCAAAAGGCTGTATGCTTTTTCTGCCAGGAATGTGACATTTCACATTAAGGAATCTATAAAAAATGCATACATTCATCTTGGGGAATCTCTGAGAAACAGCAGTGCAGGTGCGTTACCTGCGGCAGCGCCACGTAGGAGAGGCAGGTACATCCAGTGTTGACATTAACAAGGGATGGGCCATATATAAGGCTATAAAAGTCACTGAATCTCTTCAGTCTCCCTAGGACCATAAAGAGCTCACTGGAGATGGTCAGCAGCTTAAAAGAGGGACCATCAGGAGCAGGAGTGTCAGCCAACAGGGTCAGGGTGTTTCTAAAAGAGCCTGATGAGTGTCTGAGCCGTGAAGCAGAGACACTCTGTGGTTCAGCAGTTCCTGACTCCATACTGTGGAGCTGACCAGGACGAGTTATTCTTCTCTGGTAGCCCATACGCAACAGTATTACACTGGGGAGGAGGTGCTGGTATTTACCTGGATCTCATTCCAGCATGGAATTTGAATGTGGGTCCAGGGAAATGCAGTATATATAGCATACAAGACAGTGAGGCTCAATTGATTTCCATGTCGTGAAACCCTACCTTCCCAAAGGATTCAGAGAAAGGTAGCCAGAGTGGTCACAGCTACAGGTCATCTTCCACAAAAGCAATGACCTGACATCGTTGGTCTTATGTTTCATAAATCCTTTTGAAAACCCAACCCTGTTCTAAACTGTTGACGTGAAAGGCATTTATTATCAACGATTTCAAATACAGCTAACTTGATTAAATTCAAGGCATTACATCCTATCAAAATTAAAACAAATATCAGCACAAACAGACATTATAAATGAGCTAATAAATACTGAATCAGATGAATGATATTGCTGATTACCAGCTTTACATTTTTAGCCTACTTTACTGTCATAACTTAAAGCCAAATATATCTGCAGACTTCAGGAGCAGCATCCAGATGAGGCTTAAATAGGAATGATTCTGTGTTAAATGACATATTAGAAAGGAATTTGGCTCTTCTAAGATAATACAGGCCTCATACACTAAAACTTCTATGTGTCTACTCAGAATTGGAAACTTCATGGATTTAAAGTTACCAGTTAAGATCCTTCCTGGTGTCCTTTTTTCCTCAGATTTTCCAAAGGCCCTTAAAAATCCAAGTGAGAACTGCAAACCTGAGTCCTTCAGTGTCTTTTGAAAAGCTTAGTCTTACACTGCTCTTCTCAGCGGATGTATGTCAAGAAATTGAATGACTGTGGTTTACCTTCTAGGCGTAGGCCCCAAAGACGGAGCAAAGCGTGTCAGCTGCCGTGATGCGGCTGCACTCCCTTTGCCGTTTTGATCGTGGTCAGTGGCTGTGGGTGAGCTGAAGAGCAGGAACTTGCGCTGCAGTGGATCAGTTGCCAGCCGTTGTGTGGAGGCAGTCTAAAGTCCAGCTTTGTGAAGTTCACACTATCGATGGATTCAAGGGGGAAAATTCGACACCGTACCCTACCAGTGTGCCTTCAGGCTGATCTGAAACCACAATTAATGTTCTCTCAGAGATCAAACATGTTTTTCAGCTCAAAGAGACAATCAGCTTGTTTTTCAGCTCAAAGACACAACTAGCCTGCACAGGCTGCACATCTTTATGCTTACAAAACTCTTTGATTTTTCTGTCTGGAATCTTCTTGACTTATATATTCATTTGTCTCCTAAAATCCATAGTGGGCTGGACAGATCAAGTCCTTACTGTAGCTGATTAACTGGGGATCTTCTTCCTCTCCCTTTTCTTTCCAGACTTCTCCTAACAATGAAGCTAGATGTTAGAGCCACCAGAAAAACAAAGCTCAGAAGGTGTCAGGCTGGTAAGATGTGAAAAACAGAGTTATTTCTGCAACTGAAACAATCTTAGAAGTGAAACAATCTCAGAAGTTTCACCACCTGAGCATAGACCTGGTGCTCCCCAGCCTGTTAAATGCCTGTATTGAGTCTAGGGCCAGGTGGACAAGTCAATTCCTTCAAGACCATAAAATTGGCATAAGCCCATTGGACTCAGTGGAACTATGCAGCCAAGGATGCTTATTTAGCTCAAGGGGACTGGTATGATTTCAATCTAGGAGGATTTGGGTGTTATAACCTCTCAGGTAGAAACCTGGAGGAAAGAAAAAAGGAAAAACAAAAAAAGAAAGAAAAAAGGAGAAAAAAAAAGGAGAAGAAAGAAAGGAAAAAAATGAGAGAAATGCAGAAAGGGAGAGAGATTGTAAATATCATTGGCAGCAAGCAGACTAGAAGCAGCTGTCTCTGGCAGACGTGTTTCATTCAGATCAAACAGAGAGCTGTGGATGTTTGGAAATAACCCACATTTACTATATATTTAACTACAAGCTTTCCGTTTGTTTGGAGGCAATCAGGGATTTATGCTCAAACAAGAACTTTTCTCACCCAGGTTTTGTTCAGAAAGCACCGTTTTCCTGTGGCACCAGCGCGGGATTGCCAGGATGCCACATGGAGCACAGGCAATCCATGGCGGGAGGAGGGCTCCTGCTTTCACAGCTTTTGGTCACACAGTCCTGGAGGTAAATGGAGCTGTTTTCAGAACGTGCCTTCCTCCAGGAGCCTAAATGCTTTCATTAGCAGGGGGAAAAGGTGAAGATGACCTTGTGCTTTGGATGTGATAGTTGTTAAACCATGGCATCTGACCGCCATGACCACTGCTAACCCCTCAGGGCTCCTGGGAGCCGTGTTTCCCGCGAGGGACTCTGCCATCTGCCGTATACTCACAGGGACGGCAATCAGTCTGGGGACTCACAGCCCATCCTATGTCATCTGCAGAGATCCTCTGTCCTTCTTAATAAGAACACTGAAAGGCTGTAATTTTTGCTTTACCAGCTCTATCACATTTCCTCCCTATTTGATTTCTTTTCAGTTATTCTCTGCATAAACACTTTTTATTTTTTTTTTTCATGCACACTAGCATTTCAATTCTAGTGTTTAAAGCCTTAAATAATATAGTAGTGCTGCTGTCTACTTGCAGGACTGTCTATGGACTCTTGTTGTATCACAGCTATTAAGATCAATTGCAAGGAGAATACAAGATGATGGAATGTAATTACCTGTGTTGGAGGCTTGCCCAGAGTGCCAGAACCTGCATTCCCTTAAAAAAAAAAAAAAAAAAAAAAGAATGTCTTTGGAAAGTCTAAGTGGCAAGTTGCTTTGGTGTGGACAGTGCTCTTTGCAGTTATCCTCCCCCTCTACTCTGCCCTGGTGAGGCCACACCTGGAGTCCTGTGTCCAGTTCTGGGCTCCCCGCTTCCAGAAGGACAGGGAACTGCTGGAGAGGGTACAGCAGAGGGCTACAGAGATGATTAGGGGACTGGAACATCTTTCTTATGAGGAAAGGCTGAGGGACTTGGGTCTGTTTAGTCTGGAGAAGAGAAGGCTGAGGGGGGATCTCATCAATGCTTATAAATACCTAAAGGGAGGGTGCTGGGAGGATGGCACCAGTCTTTTTTCAGTGGTGCCCAGTGATAGGACAAGAGGTAATGGGCACAAGCTTGACTGTAGGAAGTTCCATGTAAACATGAGGAGGAACTTCTTTCCTTTGAGGGTGGCAGAGCACTGGAAGAGGCTGCCCAGAGAGGTGGTGGAGTCTCCGACTCTGGAGACATTCCAAACCCGCCTGGACGCCATCCTGTGCGACCTGCTGTAGGTGACCCTGCTGTGGCAGGGGGATTGGACTAGATGATCTCCAGAGGTCCCTTCCAACTCCGGTGATTCTGTGATTCTGTGATTCTGTGATTCTGTGACTCTGTGATTCTGTCCCTTCCAACACAAACCATTCTATGATTCTGAAAGTAGTGGAAGGCTCCACCAAGGTGCTGTGCACTTTGGGAAAGGCAAACATCTTTTATGCTGATTTTGCCTTATGAGGAAAACTCAGCATGAAGTTATGCCCTGAGATACCATAACGTGGAACTGCATTGTCAGTCTGACGAAGATCACCTCAAGATAATTTGAGACAGATTTTCAAAAAGCACTGGAAACATTCCCTTAGCAAAAATCACTTGTTTTTAAATTTCACAACAGAAAGACTACTTCCCCAAATGATTGTGCATGCCATAAAATTGTGTTCCTATTAAAAAAAATCACAACTTTGTGTTCCTATTCAAAGCAACACATGCATATGGGCCTGCTATTTATGTGTGTAGGCACCATGATAAATCCCCAGATGAAAGTAACAGTTCAGAATTTGCTAAAACACTGTGGTATTATGGAACACTTTCAAAAGCGTGGATTTGTTTTCCACCTTTTTCTCCAATAATAAATATTGGACTCGGCAGTAAGGGATTATAACAGAGCCACAGTAGTACTGTAAAGTGTAGAATTTACGAGCCAGATCTGTAGAACATAAATTTTCCATCAAGGGCTGTAATTATATAAAATGCTACATGAATCCAACAATGTGAAGAAATCTATTTTTAGGGCAAAAGTTTTCCAGTTATCAGGGTTTCAGTCTTTGGCTGGGAATTAAAAACCCTGTAGGACTGAGGTGCTCAACAGCTTGTTGGAACTGGCATGTGTCTCTCTCTTCCTAACTAGACACAAATCCGTATCAAATCCTGGGAAGGGCCCCCATTACCTGAACTGGTCAGTTCTGGGATGTGTCTGGTATCAGCACTAGTGTTAGCACACAAGATAGTCCAGGTCAGGGTGAGTAAAAAGATAAGAGTTAATGGAGGGAAACGGGTTCGCAGGAAGAAGGGACTTGACTGAAGTATTTTCATATCCTAACGGTTCTGAAGTGTTATCAAGTCTACCACAAGTCTTCACAACACCTAAATAACTGCAGGTTGTGTCCCTTGAGCAGATAGCTATTTAGCCTAATACCAGGTCATACTTTTAGGTCAGCTCCAAGGAAATGCCAAATCTCAATTCATATTTAGTGCTTCTCAGTGGATGAAGCTCTTAATGAATTATTGTTTTTCCCTTTCGATGCACTGGGTCTGTGCTGATTTCAAAGGGAACAAACAGATTTTACTGTTTATCTCTCACCCCCAGATCACTAGTGGTAGTTGTTGTGAATATGAGCATTGTGCTGGTGAAATCAACTGGAAATAACCTCAGAACTGTATTCTATATATTCTCATTTAGGCCATGCTCTCTATAAAAGTGACGGTCTACTTTTTCAGACTGTCCTGTCCCTATGTCCATATGTAAGCCAATTAACTCCTGCAACAAATTGGTCTCAATGCTGTTTCTTTCTCCCTTTGCTGACTTTTGTTTTTGCTACATCTCATCACAAAACTTTTGAAATTAGACTCACATCCTGCAGGCAGGTCCACAGGAGTGGAGCGCTAGGCTAGTCAATGGTTTCCCCAGCTTCTTTAATCATAGAAATCATAGAATCATTTAGGTTGGAGAAGACCTTTAAGATCATTGAGTCCAACCACAAACCCAACACTGCCAAGTTCACCACTAAACCATGTCCCTAAGCACCACAATTAAATATCTATGTTCTTTTAAATAACTCCAGGGATGGTGACTCAAGCACTTCCCTGGACAGCCTGTTCCAACGCTTGACAACCCTTTCAGTGAAGAAATTTTTCCTATTATCCAATCTAAACCTCCCCTGGTGCAACTTGAACCCATTTCCTCTTGTTCTATCACCTGTTACTTGGGAGAAGAGACTGACCCCCGAGCGAGAAGGTCTCCCTCAGCCTCCTTTTCTCCAGGCTAAACAACGCCAGTTCCCTCAGCTGCTCCTCATAAGACTTGTGCTCTAGACCCCTCACCAGCTTTGTTGCTAAGTTGCACTGGAGACAAATGCCTAAAGAAGGTTGCGATCATGTCCAACGATATATAAAAATTTTTAAAGAAAAAATAATGTAAATCTTAAGAAAAAGTGGACATAAGCCATAAATTTAGCTTCTATAAGATACCTTCAGCTCTTTCTCTTTGTTTCCTCAAACCAGGGAGTGCAGGATTGCCCTACCTCACAGAAAAGTCATGGCAATAAAAGCATTAGAGTAAGATGTGGATAAAGTAACACAACAGAAACCACTTCCTACTCACATACATGAATGCACGTATACCTACAGTTTGCAGGCACACATAAAGTAATAACTCCAAAATGCTTATGCTTAAAAATAACTCCTTGCTTTTTTATACCGATTTCATAGTTTTCTGAAGCCTAGTTCATGAGATTTGGAAGTGACTGCTCTATGGCTTGAAACAGTCTCCAGACATCTCCCACCCATTCTTTAGACTAGACAAACCTCTAGTGGAATCTCACCACTGAACTTTCAGAGCATATTAAAATATGCCTTTGTGTTCTTTTTAATAATTTTAATCTACCATTTGCCATTTGTACATTTGTGATACTGAAAATAACTGTTTGTTGCTTTCCCTTTAGAAGCTGGGCATTTTTTCCTCCATAGATACTGTTTCCAAAGCTCACATTTGTCAGTCCAGCAAAGCACATGAATGAGCAATTTAGCCATATAATAAAGTAACAATGAATGAAGCAAGAGGACCAATTGAGTTGGTGCTATTATTTCAACGAAATCCTTTCAGCAATTGCCTCTCTCTTCATAGAGACCTTCACTGCCTTATTTCACCAAATGACACCATGAATGTAATTGCTTTGATTCAGAGTGTTGGAATCACACAGGTAACAAATTACACTGCCCCCTGATGAGTAATAATTCAATTATTCAGTGGCCTTATAACAGTTTGAAATAGCGTATTCTCATTTCACAAACATCATATTTACTGCTGGAAATAAACCATTTCTGCAAAGTGAAATATTAGATCTATATATCTTAGCTCATGTAAGCTCCCAAATGGATCACCACATAACTGCATACCTTTGGTATTTTTAATATTAAAGGGACTGCAGAGATGCTGAGCCTCTTGGGTTACTCCATCTCGGTAGATGTGTACATATGTTTTGCCTATTTACTACCTGGTGAATCAAGACTTTATTATAAATACCAAGCAGCAGTTGTGCGCAGAGCGAGGTTTGATCCCAGCGGCACCAGCGCTATTGGAATTCATCCTGAACTGGAAGCAGAATCTAGATGTGTGTCCAAAGAGACATTCCTCAGACATGACTCTTCTCTTCTGTGCTCCAGAATAAATGAAGCATATAGCACTGCTAAAGCCAAGACAGTAAAAAACAGGGGTGAAGAGGGGAAGAAACAACCGTGCTTGCTGAAAGGTCAACTCAAAGTTAGTCTTTTGGGGTAAAATGTGTAAAACCCAGAGAGATTTTAAAATGCCTTAAGTGCCAAACACCCAATTAAGCAATCTCCAAATTATATTTAGACATCTAGGAACTTGTGAAAATCCCACAGATGGATGTCTATCTTTGCCTTTAAAAGCCTAAATATTTTTTAAAACTTTAGGTGTCTTAGTCTACTGTGGTGTGGTTTATGCAAGCTGTATTCAGCTCAGAAGTGCAGCATTCCTCCAGGCTGACTGCAGGAGGCATCAGTGAGGAATTGCCAGACCATAATTGCTGGGTTTGGTCCGAAATAAAAGCAGCAGCAGCTGCTGCAATCCCTTTTTTATCTAATACTTGGCAGCTTGGGGTTTTTCTCCAAGATGTGGCAGATATAGATTCCATTTCTGAATTTGACTAAAGATGTCCAAACTTCTACTTCCTTTGGGATTGCCTTGACACTCTTCTTATCAGCAGTTTGATTGACTAGCTTTCAGTCTTCCCGGTAGTTGTGCCATTAAACATGAAGTATTTGAAGATGTGTTAATCTCATAAAAGCAAGACGTGCTCCACAAGTTCTCAGCTGAGAGGCAGCATGCACCGTGGAGAGCAGAGGGGGCAGAGGGCTGTCTGCCAGTCACTTCTATTAAAGCATCATTACCACAAGGAGGGGATTTTCCTCTCAGGTGAGGACTCAGTCCCTAGACAGTGGAATCATTCTGTCTCTGTCAAAGAATTTCCTCAACCAGAACTAAAGTCTGGTATTGTAGTATATTTTCCCCAGCTTCGTTTAACAGCAACGGTCATTTAGATGGTTTTGTAAAAGTCAGTGTCACAAGGTGGATGTAAAAATAGCTCTTTACGACTTGCAATAACTGAATTCCACTAAGGAAATGTACCAAAACTTTGCAATAAATGGCCACAAAGTTATAATAAGATGAGGGATGAATCCCTCAAGGGAAAAAGAGAAAAATGAAAACAGATGAAGAAAATTAAGCTTATTATCTACCAAGTCTCAATGCTGCTTACCAGTATTCAGATACACATCTCCGTACGTCTAAAAAAATCCGTAAGATTGTGAGCATGCATAAGCACTATGGATTACTGTGCACATACAGAAATGCAAACCCACATGCAAGGAAGGGTAATCAAATACCAAAACTTTCTCGTGTGTTTTTGAGAGGAAGAAAGTTCCTGATGACTTCAAGTTTCCAGTGATAATGCCTATCATCTCTGAAAATCTGGCCATGTACTTTTATACTTACAAGTCTGACGACTCCTTCTTACGTGATAACTTCCAGGCAAAGTTCTCAGTACAAGTTTAGCCTCAAACAAAATTTGGTTACCCTGATAATACAGGTATGAAGTTCACAAATTCTGTTCATACTTTAAAGTGAGAACACTGAATAACGAAGACTTCAAGAGACCAGCTCATTGCAATTAGCAGCATGGAAGAGAACGGAAAACTCAATCCAAACTGAGCAGCACTTCTCTAGCACTTCAAGTTCTTAAAGCTGAGCGTGTTGTATGTCTTCGCAGGATTAGGAACAGAACTTTTACTATGATCTACCGTGCTGAGATCTCTGTCTAGCATAGAGATGTTTAAGCAGCACTCCTCCGCTTAGAGAGGAAGAAACTCAGTCATTCCTGTAAAAATAAGTCCAAGTTTTAGTCACTTCATTAAACCCAGTAACAAAACCTCTCTGAGTTAGCGAGGCTGTGAATTGACCCACCTATGCCACAAGCCAAAACAGTGTTGACTTTTCCCCACCATGTAACGTCTGTGACAGTTATTTCAGCTATGAGAAGCATAAAATGACTCCTATGGATAAAGATTTCAATTGATCAGAAGCCAGAAAAGTCAGGATTAGCTTGTCTGCTGTTGTCTGTCCTGTCCTGATTGCAGTCTAAGGATCTAAGTGTCCAATACTGAGGTGGGTTTGAAGTAGAAATCAATCCCAAAACCTCCTGCTATGTTGCCACCCAATTCTGAAGGTGAGTAACCGCAGCAGCTGTCTCAATTTTTTAACTTTGATGTACCCCAGACGGTTACAGAGCAGCTCGGCCTCTCTGTCATGCTTAAGCTTGACCGTGATCCCGAGAGCAAACAATCCTGTGCCTGCCTCCCTTGAGAGATTTTCTCAGGAGCAGAGCAAGTCTGACACATTTCTGTAAAACTAGTCTCCATTCAAAGAGGAATGATGTTTGCTGCTGTCCTCTAAAACTCAGCTGAAAAAGTTTTTCATTCCTTTTAAACGGTAGTATTTGGAAGCAGAAGACCCTTGTCCTTTTGACAGACATCAGCTCCCCACTTGCTGTCTCTCAGGGAAATTCTTTGCCTACCCAAGTGCACATAGGAGTTGAGGGGAAATTGGGAGGAGGAATTCAATCCCTCTTCTCAGTGCTTTTCAGAGAACAATTCAAGATTCATTGCCTTGGTGAAGCAAAGGAGCATGAACACAGCTGTGTAGTTTATTGAGTAGAGTAGTTGTTCAGGGTAGCAGTGATGGGAGATCTCTCCCATGATTATTCTAATGCTTTCTCAAATGATTGTCTAATATTAAATTCCACTCCAGAGCCAAGTACATAAAACTTAGATGTCAGAACAGTCATTGACTAAGTTTATTTTTGGAGCTACTGCTAAATATAATGTGTTTGCACCCTTGTTATGGATAGATGGAGACATTTATGTACAATAATACACTTGAAAATGCACAGTTTTGTGGGAAGGAATTGCCACGCTGAATACTTTGGTTTCTGCTAGGTGAGAATGCCTGCTACAAATTCTGCAAGGCTTGCCAGGATGCATTTGACGGTCATCCTTATCAGCTTTTCCTCCCGACCAAATAAAATCAACCTCTGACTAGTATGATGTTGATGACGTACATTCCAGTTCTAGTTAGAGTTGTTGAAACTGAGGGAAATAGATTGAGGACCGGGAACTAGGTATTTACAAAAAGACATTGCCTGGCAGCACACTGTGCATTTTAAATATTTCTTTTTACTATGAAAACTGGGCATTCAATAGTGGGGCCCAGACAGCTTTCTGTTTTACGGGAAATCAGTTGAGGGTTGCTCATCCATATTCCAAGTGAAAAATAAAATGTCAATAAACAAGAGTGTTGTATAACAAAATAAAAATAAATTCTGCTAGACCTTTTCAAAACAGAAATCTCAGCTTTTCTCTCCCATTATGCAGGTTTAGTATGTTTCAGATCAATATTTTATATGTGGTATAATAGCCCTTCTTTTTCTTTAAACAGGGTTGATTTGAGAAGGGAAGGCAGAAAGGTTTTATTGCTGTCTAACTGGTATTGATATAACTGCTGAATTTATGGCAAAAGAGACTCCAGTGAAGGAATGCATTTTTATTTCATGTGACATATTCCCTAAGGAGAACACAGGAAAAAGAGGGCAAAGAAGGATTTGGGGAAGATCATAAAAATTGAAGATATCATAGGGAGAGAATTCAGGAAGGCTGGCATGGCCACTCCGGAGGAAGGATCAGCCATATCTATGTCTTTCCGGACAGATGATTCTCTGAGCTCCTCTTAAAAATCTCCACTGACAGAGAGACTAAAATCTCCCCAGATGATCTGTCCTCATGCTTAAATAGCCTTATAGTCAGAAAGCTTTCACTGATGTCCAGCTTAAATTTCTGTGGCTTTAATTCTGCAGCTGTCTTTTCCCTTTGATTTATTTCCCATAGAGTTATGAATTCTCCGAGTTTGCTATTTTCTTGAAGTCTATTGTTTGTATTCTCCTTCTTTCCTTTCCTTAGACAAGAATGCCACTGTCCAATGGTCAGTGCCATCTTACCCTCCCTCTACTTTCACATCGTCAATTCCTTGTTGTTGCAATAAACTGTAGGAGACAATTCCCTCACCTTCCTTTCTCCAGTTTATTTCAAGAACTAGATAGTCTATGCTCTGCTGTATTAGCTGGCATCTCCATTACTCTCAGCTTCTGATGATTCTTCTGGTTGCTCAGACTAAACCTTTCTTCTTGACCTTTCTGGCTTGGTAGTCTAAGGTAGATTGAAAGAGAAACTGTGGGATATATTCATATCATTAAACTTCTTTTGTCATCATTATTCAGATACTCAGTCAGTCTAGTCTCTTTATCTCCTCAATCTGGAACAAGTATATATATCTCTTATAAAGCAAAACTCTGCAGATTTTCCTGGTCTATTCCTCTTGAGCTGTAATTTTCCATATTAATTTACTAGCTAAACCAGTTATCTCACTATTTATAGCAGTTAAGTAGTAATTTTTATTATGCATTATGCTTTTAGTCCATGCTGTTTATTCCCAATACCTCTTGCATTGGAACATACACATGAAAATACAGATATCAAAGATGTAATTTTGAGCCATTATTCTGCTGTTGACAGTGGGCTTGGACATATTCTCTGTTCTCTGATCAAATGTGTATTGGTGTCTCCTTGTACCACGCAGGAGATCAGGAGGATAGCAAAAGGTAGGCAGATGCACATCACCTGTTTCAGCGCCTATAAAAAAAAAGCCTGTTTGAAATACAAATAATGCTATTAGGACATACTCAAATATCATAATGGAAATAGTAATTATAATAATTTATAATTTCATGAAGTTTATAATTTGTGATTTAAAACTATCAATCAAAATGTAGTTTTAATTGTTTATAGCTTAGGCTTGCTTACAAATTTTTAATTTTAAAGTATGGATATTCAGCTCCAAGCCAATTTCCCATAAAGCTGCAAGGGATCTAAGCTCTTATATCAATGATCCTTAAGCACCTAAGTTAGGAGGCCTACTGATACAGCAGATCGATTGAACACAAGAAATATAATTACTTCTTAGAATGGGTGAAGTTAGATGGACTGGGTTCCTCCCCAATGTACATACAAATATTTGAAAATATGTACTAGGAAACCACAGGCCCTTTGGATTTCAATGGAATTTGGGCAAATAAGTTACCTTGAATATCCCATTCACAGGATATCAATAGTACCATTGCTAATTTTCGGTACAAGATATTTTACAAAAAGCTGACAACGTGGTCACGGTATGTGCAAGATCCAGAATCACCTTCTTTCCCTCGGCATTCAGTATAACAGAAAGCTTTTCCTGTTTGAAGATCAACCTTTTAATCTTAAAACATTGTATAAAAATTTCCTTTTGTTTTTAAATACTCAGTTTTGGGCAAGGAAGAGATATCATCAGACAAAGCTATGTCCCACAGAATCTTGGACTCTACAGTACTTCTGTGGCCATCAGCAAAGAGAAGGAGAGCCTTATGCAAAGACAGTTGCCTTTCTCAGGCAAGGGAGATATTTTGGAGTAATTCACTGCTTCCATAGTTGTACATTACTATATAATTTCAGAGTCTGACACAAAGCTTGCTAAAACAGAGTCCTGTGGACTACAGGTTGCTTTGGATCAAAGTAAAACCAAAGTTCCAGCTTAAACTGTATCAGTAACTCTCTTAGATATAAACATTATGTAACAAACTAATATAACAGTTAGTACTGGCTTGAAAATTATCCCACAGTAATTTGTGTGATTTTGCAATTTTATTTCTTCTCAAATTAAGAGGGTTTTTTTTACAGATCACATTCTAAAATATTTCATTTATACTCATCTACATTGTTATAACTTTCATAAGACGTTCTATAATAAATCGTCGATGTCAGAATGATGCAACAATGATAAACTCAAACATTTTAATTATATCAAAGTGTGAATATTTAGTAAATTGCTATATGATTGCTAAATGTTTTTATTGCATGGAATCAGAATTTTCAGATAGAAAATTGTGCCTTTGCAAGATGTTTTGATCATATTTTATTATTTTGACATGTTATTATGGGGAAACTTTTTCTCTTACACTATTATAAAAACATTTCTGTAATTGGAATGCTAACTAATTATGAATCCTGGTATACATACCAATATTCTAAAACTTCCTGTTCTCATTCTGAAGATATATACCTTGTCTATTCCTTAAGCAACATCCACAGAGAATAGGAATCTGTAAATAAAAAAATAATTATCTGTTTCATTTCTGTTTTTGCAGGAGTTTTAAAGATCAGTATTTGTCCTAAAATTAGTGTTCTTCCAGTGGGGAGCCAATCACAAAGGACAAAATCTATCCATGATCTTATTAATAAATCTTATATTTTATTTTTGATACCTTTTATCGATTGATCTCAGAGCATGCTGCTATGACTTGTCTAATTTTAGAAACAGGGAAACTAAGGCACATCTGAAGACAGTGACTTGGCTGTGTCAGCTCTTCTTGAGCCTTTCAATCCACCTGCATTCTGAAGGACATTAGTGTGTGTTTAACGTGTATTTTTCCTTCTTTTCACCCACATATATACATAAAAAAGAAAAATATTCTTTTCTCCTCTGTGGTGAAGGTGGAATTAAGCCAAGACATATAATGCCACTGAGCTTTATTGAGTTGTAGGTCCTAATGCAGACAAGTACTATTGCTATCATGCACTCTGACATAACCACACAGTTAAATTTTGCACTGTCACAAGAGGATATTTGTATCTTCCTACTGTATCTATTAAAAGCCATCCAATCTTAATGAAAAAACACCTGAAGATGGAGATTTTTACCTTTTGTTATTCTATTGCAAGTACATTTGAATCAAGAGAGATTTAGGCCAAAGACCAGGCAGATGCAGTGTGTTATTTCTCAGAGTGCGTAATGGCACTGTAGCATGATCTGTATAGAGGGTGCAAGCGTGAATGGATGTTTTATAGGACTGTGTTTCAAACCTGTGTGGAAGTATGATATTTAGGGATATCAGAACTGAAATGTCAGATGCCTCCATTACCAGCACCTCGGGGAAGATAAAGAAGAACTTGCCCTAGCATGTCCTCCAAAGAGGACCTACTACAGCTCTGAACCTGATGTGCTTTCACCTCAGAAGCACAATCATCCCCTCCAAAGTGTACCTGTGTAGCTCTGTAATATGCCATTGCTAGTCACAGCCACAGGGTTTCTACAGAGTTTGCAAGTTTTTGGGAGGGATGCTGGTCTGGCTTCCTCTGCATGACTTCTGTTTGATCTACCTGTAGCTTTATTTCATTTAGCTCGGACATCTCTTATTGACCCGGTGTCAATGGCTAAATTGCATAACTTTATCTTTCTATGGTACCACTGTAGTTTTATGTAGGTAACAGTAACGAAAATGCAAATAAATATTTCATGTAAAATGAAATATTTATGACTCTAGCACAATGATGTTTTGTAGAGAAATACAGGTAAAGGCATTGAGAAGTGGAGACACTGTATGTGGTGCAGAAGAGTGCAGGCATGGGATGACAAGAGATGAGACACAGGCTGACACTATAAACAACTCAGTAACAGTTGGTTAAAGAAATGCAGACCTACATCTGGACAAAGCAGACTTTAGGGGTAACAAAAAGTAAAAGGCACCAAATACAGTCAGTTCAGATGTAACATGGAGCTGGAAACCAATGACAAAAAAGCAAGGTGTAAAAGCATGTTAGCAAACAGATAAAAATGGCCCCAGGTGGATCCTAGAGAGAGGAAGAGGAAACCATCAACAAGAAAATCATATTCCTCCTGGCAAAGGACTCCAGAGGCTGATGACTCACTGTCTGCACTCTCTAGTAATCTGAGGCTACTGATTTTAGGACAGGAGGATCAATGGAAGGGTATGCATAACCTCAGGAAAAAGGGGATAAAAACTAGATGTGTTTGTTACAATTTAAATAGTAATATTGCTATTATTGAGATTTCTAACTGTATTATTATGTGTTCTTTCTTTTTCTGTGTTAATTATACCTAGAATAATAATGATTCTTGAATTAAACTGTTAAGATTTCATTTATACTAAGAATAAAATTTCAGCTTTATATATAAGGTGTGTTTCTCTTTGCCCATATACAAGATTTTGAGCATAACAGAAGGAAACTTCTCTGGGGTCAGCATGTGTATTAGATTATTATTTGTGCTATAGATTTCCAGGCTGTTTGCTCCTGATAGTATATAAATCTCAGTTTACTGACACCCTGAAGCTCTGACTTGGTTTTTAGCTGTGATTTATCCCACTAATATACCAGCAGAAATATTCCTTTATTTTAGCTTATTTTTATAGACATTTTTATAACCAATCCCTTTAATAATTCAGATCAATTGCTTATCCTCTTTCTAGGATGTTGCCAAAATAAGAAAAAATATTTTTACTGTAAGCATGATTGAAGACAGGAACAGGCTGCTTGCAGATGTTGTAGAGTCCCCATCCATGGAGATATTCAAAAGCCAGCTGGACACAGCCCTGAGCAACCTGCTCTACTTGACCTTACTCTAGACAGGGGATGTTGGACTAGGTGATCTCCAGAGGTGTCTTTTTACCTCAGTTCTTCTGTGATTCTCTGATTTTGACTGGTGCTACAAGAAATGCCACAGTAATCTCATGATTCTGCTTCTTTGCTGGCTGTTTCTAGACAGTGGAAACCCAGTCCTGGGTTGAGACATGCCAAGTGATTTTATTTTATTTCTCTAGGAAACAAGTTTTGCAAAGAACAAGACTCCTTCTAACAGCCTCTGGCTTCAGAGTACAGATTACTCAGCACCTTGATGGTACCCCACAGAATGAAATTAACTGGCAGATGACTACTTACTCCATTTGGCGTGTGACCCTAGTCACGTAAGAAGTCTTTGTTCCTTTATATAGGTCTGTTAAGACTGATGGCATGAATCTTGTAGATAGAGCTTGTAAGAGTGGCACAGGGAACATACTATTTAGGGAAGCTGGAATTTTTATCAACAGAAGTCATTAGGAACAGTTTAGACAGATGTAAGTAGTTCTGGTGGAACTTGGGACTAGACTACGTAACCTCTCTAGACCCTTTCCTGCCTTTTCTGTAATTTTGCCACACAGGGAAGCTGAAGTATAGCTCCTGGGGCCAAAACTCCTTTTCACTCCTTTTCAAACAGAGTTTTATTTTCCTGAAGGACTAGCCTCAGCTGGAATCAGTAACATAAGTGACAGGCACTTGATTACTTCTGCTCAGTTATGCCATCAGCGATTACAGACCCAGTCCTACCCTCACTGGCAGTGATAGAAAAGAGTAACAGATCCAGTGTGTAAGCAGTATAATATTTTATGTGACTTTTCTTATATAGGAGAAAAAATTACAAATTTCTTTTGACCAGTTTTACACTTGTGCAGCTACTAGTAGCTTCAGAAGGCATTGTCCATAGATTTCTGATGACAGGTTTTATTCCTGCAAACTTACAAGAAGAGATCTTGGGAAGTCTGAATTATAAAGAGGCAGGTCTAGGCTTGTCGACAGTGGGAAAGTGTCTTGATCTCAAAGGAGCTGAGAAATGTCAGTCTCACATGCAGTTAGTAGAAGGAAGCCTGGATGGCACCCTCCATGCTGAGCTACCAGCAATAGTTATCAGCAGAAAAAAGTAGTGATGAACTTCTGTTGATGTGGATTGGATTTAGATGGTGGAAACAAAACTTAGCAGCCCTTAATTTCTGTTTTACTCTTATAACAGTTATAAGGAATCAAGGCAGCAGTGATGACAGCATAAGCACTGTGGAATATTGGTGATCAGGAACTTGGGTGTAGCCTAAAGCTTCATTTCTTACAACCAATGGCCATGTCTTTTTGCTGGAGAGTATGAAGACATATGCTAACATGTGGCTTGTCAAAATGTTAGACAGTTGTTTGGTCTTCAGTAAATATATCAATGGTCAACTGTTAAAAGGAAAGCAGTGAAAGGACATAGTTTGCTTGTGGAGTACTCTATGCCAGGAGCTCAGTGAACCAAAAGCTAGAGCTGGCTGTTGGGAGGAGGGGAGTGAATTTAAGGCTGGTTGCAATATGTGTGTCCATGCTAAATACCATGGGGCAGGCACATAAAAAGGAGGAGTATCAAAACCCGGCTTGCCTGAGTCTTAAAAACTTACTAAGGGAGGACACACAAGGATGAATTACGAAGACTGTTCTTTCCCATGGTCTTCAGCAGCTGTGCCAACTTCTCCAAGGTAAAGTTCATACCATCTTGAATTGCCATCTCACTTTCATGTGGTCTATGAAGAGACAGAAATCCACCTGAAGGGTTTCATATTAGTATTCTCTCTGGAGAGGGCAAGAATGCTCTTTAACAACAGCAGGGTATAAAACTCAGCAAGACTAAACTGTTAAGTTAGAAGCCCTAGGTGGACAGTGTGAAAGCCGATTCTGGAAATACATCATTACCTTTTGATTGCCATTTCTGTTGATTGCCGTCGTGATATATACACCTTCTATAATGTTAACAATAAAAGAGAAGTGGCAGAAACAAACTGTATACCTCACAAAGACACATCTCTGGCTCCTGGAATCTGTCATCCCCTACTCTGTTAGGGCTTGACCCAAACCCTTTTGGAGCCAATGGACACACTTGCATTGTCTTCAACAGGCTTCAGTCAGTCTTGTGAAATCCAGCATACCTTAATATTTGTAAAAATAGGTATCTATTAAAAAGGGAGGTAAAAAAAGAAGCAGTTCTGGGAGAATCAGAGCTAATGAGGCTTGATTGCCCTTGAATTTGCTGTTCGTGAGTTCTGTCTGAAGCAACCCATGATTGGGATATTTGCTAGTGTTCTTCCCCATGTGCATCTTCTTGGAGTTTGCTAACATGTGAAACTCCTGTTTCAGCCTTTCCCTTCATCTGAGCACTTAAAAGGCAAAAATGTACATGAATTTAGTTATTTTAGAGAGTTCTAACCCTTTGCAACATTTGAACAACACATTGAAATGTGACTACAGAAGGACACAGACAAAGAAAATAATAACACAACCACATGAGCCTCTTTTCTTAAAGAAACTGAGCTAAAAACTTCTCTTTCCCTTCCCTTGCCGTGCCACACACAGTGGGTGTGGACTGGGATAGTAGAAGCTATCCAAACCAGCATGGATGTTTTTAATAGCATGCAAATGTCAGGGGAGAAACATGCTGTTTGAAATCCCCCAAGACAGGTTTGATTAATCACGTATCACAGAATAGTAGGGGTTGGAAGGGACCTCTGGACATCATCTAGTCCAATCCCACTGCCAAAGCAGCTTCAACTAGAGCAGGTTGGACAGGAATGCGTCCAGGCAGGTTTTGAATACCTCCAAAAAAGGAGACTCCACCACCTCTCTGGGCAGCCTCTTCCAGTGCTCTGCCACCCTCAAAGTAAAGAAGGTTTTCCTCATGTTTAGATGGAACTTCCTACATTCAAGTTTGTGCCCAAGTTGCCTCTTGTCCTGTCACTGAGCACCACTGAAAAGAGTCTGGCCCCATCCTCTTGACACCCGCCCTTTAGATATTTATAAGCATTGATGAGATCCCCCCTCAACCTTCTCTTCTCCAGACTCAAAAAACCCAGGTCTCTCAGCGTTTCTTCATGAGAGATGCTCCATTCACTTGATCATCTTTGTAGCCCTCTGCTGGACTCTCTCCAGTAATTCCTTGTCTTTCTTGAACTGGACACAGTGCTCCAGATGTGGCCTCACCAGGGTAGAGTAGAGGGGGAGGAAGACCTCCCTCAACCTGCTTGCCACACTCCTTTTAATGCACCCCAGGAGACACTGGTCTTCTTGGCCACAAGGGCACATTGCTGCCTCATGGTCATCCTGTTGTCCACCAGGACTCCCAGGTCCCTTTCCACAGAGCTGCTTTCCAGCAGGTCAGCCCCTACCCTGTACTGGTGCATGGGGTTATTCCTCCCCAAGTGCAGTACCTTACACTTGCCCTTGTGGAACTTCATGAGGTTTCTCTCTGCCCAACTCTCCAGCCTGTCCAGGTCATGCTGAATGGCAGCACAGCCTTGCGGTGTGTCAGCCACCCCCTCCCAGCTTTGTGTCATCAGCAAACTTGCTGATGGTACACTCTGTCCCTTCATCCAGGTCATTGATGAATATGTTGAACAGGACTGGACCCATTACTGACCCCTGGGGAACACCACTTGTCACAGACCTCTAACTAGACTCTGTGCCACTAATCACAACCCTCTGAGCTCTATCTGCCAGCCAGTTCTCAATCCACCTCACTGTCCACTCATCTAACCCACACTTCCTAAGCTTGCCTATGAGGATGCTGTGGGAGACAGTGGCAAAAGCCTTGCTGAAGTCAAGGTAGACAACATCCACTGCTCTCCCCTCATCTACCCAGCCAGTAACGCCATCATAGAAGGTGACCAGATTGGTCAAGCATGATTTCCCCTTGGTGAATCCATGTTGAGCACGCCTGATAACCTTCTTTTCCTCCAGATGCTTTGAGATGACGCCCAGAACAAGCTGTTCCATCACCTTTCCAGGGATGGAAATGGGGCTGACTGGGTTGTAGTTTCCCAGGTCTTCCTTCTTGCCCCTTTTGAAGACAGAAGTGACATTAGCTTTCCTCCAGTCCTCCGGCACCTCTCCAGTTCTCCATGACCTTTCAAAGATGATAGAGAGTGGCTTAGTAGCAATAACATCTGCTAGTTTCCTCAGCATTTGTGGGTGCATCCCATCGAGTCCCATGGATTTGTGGGTGTCAGGTTTGCCTAAATGATCTCTAACCTGATCGTCCTCAACCAAGGGAAAGTCTTCCTTTCTCCAGACTCTCTCTCTTACCTCCAGTGTCTGGGATTCCTGAGTGCTGGCCTGAGCAGTAAAGACTGAAGCAAAGAAGGCATTCAGTAACTCCCCCTTCTCTGTATCCTCTGTCACCAGGGCACCCACCTCATTCAGTAATGGGCCCACGTTTTCCCTAGTCTTTCTTTTACTACTGATGTACTTGAAGAAGGTCTTCTAGTTGTCCTTGACATCCTTTGCCACATTTAATTCCAAGTATGCCTTAGCCTTCCTCGTTGCATCTCTGCATACTCTGACAACGTTCCTATATTCTTCCCAAGTGGCCAGTCCCTTTTTCCACATTCTGTAAACTTCCTTCTTCCATTTGAGTTTTTGCAGGAGCTCCTTACTCATTCATGCAGGTCTCCTGTCTCCTTTGCTTGATTTCTTACTCCTAGGGATGCACTGATCTTGAGCTTCTTGAGGAAGTTGTGCTCTCTTGAGCCCCCCCTACCTTCTAGAGCCTGAACCCATGGGATTCCTCCAAGCAGGTCTCTGAAGAGGCCAAAGTTAGCTCTCCTGATGTCCATGTTTGCAATCTTACTTATTGCCCTGCTTTTTCCATGCAGGATCCTGAACTCCACCATTTCACGGTCACTTTTTCTTACCCAGCCATGCCAGTGTTTTGATAAATAATATTTAAAACTAGCAATTATTTTTAAAAGATGTTCTGCTGTTGCTTTTTTGATTGCCTTTATAGGTATAGCAGTCTTAATATCTCCTAGTCTTTGTGTTCTCAGTGTTTTCTGTAGACGAAGATTCTTCCCTCATCGTTGCTGTAGACTTCTAGTGGTTCAAAGGTTTGAACTACACTAGGCTAGTGTAGTTCAAAACCTTTCCAGCTGTCTTCTACCAACAAGTGTTTAGATTCAAACAATAAAAGCAGCCCCACAAAAATCTCCAAGGTTCAATTCAATTTACAATAAGATGCTAATAAGAATCCCATAACAATAAATATTCATTTGCATGTAATGTGTTAACTCAGCTATCCAGCAATGTGCAGTGATCTCATAAAGGTAACACATTAACTTAACCAGTCATTATTTTCAACCTGTTTTCAATTCATAGTCTCCCTTCAGACCAGGTCATATGAGTGGTTGTGGTAACCCAGCAGAGTGGTCATGAAATGCTATTTTATCCTGAGGAGAAAAATTAGTTTGAGTAACCAGAACTACTCTATCTCCATTCCCCTTTTTTTCTAAGAAGTTTCAACTTAAGTGCATCCTAGGAAATCTTCTTGGCCTGAAATTATGTGAATTTGAAGGGTATTAAAAGACATCCTCTTACAATAACTGATTCAAATCGCTGGGAATTTCCAAGGGATAAAAAAGGCAAACATGAAACAGGCATTCATATTCTGGAGGTGAATTTCTATGAGTCATTCTCCTGGCATGATCCAGGTGTTACCCAAGGTTATAATTTTTCTGATATTTTCATGTTAGTTCATCTCCCCAGCCCTAAAACAAGAATGACCCAGCAGGATCACAAAGGAATGTCCAAGGTTTCCTAGGGAAAAAATCTTACTTAGATAAAATTTGATCAGGATCTAAGGACTCATGCTTGGTGAGCATAAGTTTTGTCTAAGCAGCAGTAAATGCAAAATCTATGTGGTTCCACATCTTCTTCCTAGCAGCACACCCCTGGAACAAAAATGGAAAAGTCCCTTCGCCTGCTCTGGCATCATGAAAAGGACAAACATCCAGCCAGCTTTCTCCTCTCAAAGGATATTATGTTGGTTGAGGGAGGTCTCATTGCTGAAAATCACTGCAAAGTCAGATATGGAAGCTGGCCCAATTTCTATTATGAGTAAATTTGGCTTTTTCTGTTTCCTAGCCGTTTAGGATATGTTATCTTGCACAAGCTTTCTTGAGAAACATTCAGTTTGGAGCTGAGCCTCTGAAGCAGGCAGATTCCTGCTTTTTGTGACAGCAAACCAGCTGTATTCTCCTAGTAGCTTCAAGTACTATATGAGGAAAAGTGGGGAATCTTTTTGATATCCTAGAAAAACTCTTCAGGCAGAAACTATCTTCCATCTTGACTTGCCTCTTCCCTTAAATGATTCTACATCTATACCTGCTGCTAGCAAGAAACACTTTCAAGTCCTCTGCTTCTGCCTATCTGATGTCTATAGCTACATTTGTATATCTTTTATAGACTCTTCTCTCTTATGTACGTGGAGATCACGTCATAGTAGCAATTCTGTGTGCAGCTGTCATAGCAGTAGTGAGCTTGGCTTACTTGTGGAACTTACCACAACAGTACTTGATAATCATTGATTGATATGAGAATATAAATAAATGTATTTTTATTAAGGCAAAGGTAGGTCCTACTGGCATTGCCTTGTGTGGTACAAACATCTATGCAGCAGCTGGATCCAGCCACTGGGTAAAATTATACATAGGAAAATAATGCCACGTTATTCTTTTCTAGTAATAAAAAATATGAATGATTAAAATCAAAAAGGACCTCTAATGGTGTGTTTCTAGAAGGTCGTGATGCAGAACCATAACTCATATGTCCTCGTGACAAGGATGCCCTTAAGGTATATGCTGAGTATTTCAAAGAGGCAGCAGTTTACACCATGATTAAAATAGTCTGTTTGCCTGGAACATCCATTTAAGCAGTGCAATATCCATTTCTGTCTCCGAAAGTGATTTCTAGCATAAGTCTTTTGTAATTTCTATTAATATTGCAGAATAGAGAAGATTGATACTGATTCACTCACCAGCTCAGTTAATTTTTCTTCAAGTATGGATTCCTATTAGGAATGTGCCCATGTAATGTAATAAAACATGCTCATACCATTTGCAATCAGGTCTCAGTGCATATATTTTCCCCAGCATCTCCTCCTTAATAATAATTGTCAGAAGTAGTGGAGGACATAAATGAATACTGGATGATTCACTGGCCTCCTGATAATTCTGTCCATTGTGATACAGCCTAAAAGCTCACGAAGAGCAATAGTTACTGATAAGACCGGAGTGAATTCATCGATATTGCAGGATCAGTTTTGCTTTCTAATATGTAGAAAAAAAGAAGTAAGAAAGAAGGTAAAAAGTCTTTTACTGCCTTGTAGATTTGCTCCTGTCAGCCCTTGCCATGTCTCTTGCTTACTACACTGAATTCCATGTGTCCTCCAGTTGTTTAGAGACTTTTTCTATGATAAATAATACATATAAGAATTCAATGTAACCCCTCCAAAACATAATGCTTTTCTATTATCATGTTCCCTCTCCTGCGAAAGTCATTTTTCCTATGCTTTTCTCTGGTATTTATGGCAAAGACCATAAAGTCAGTGTCTACTGGTGAACTCCATAGTGGAAAAAATAAAACAGAGGGTCATAGCTGCTCCTGTGTGAGTGGCATTGGCAAATAGTGAGCTTTTGCCACTGTATCATTTTACCCCTTTGGATTTGTTTTAATAACCACTTTATCTCTACTGAAAGATTCATTCCAATGTGTTTATGGCTACAGAAGTCAAATTTTCTGGTCTATTACTCTCATCTTTTCATTATCATTGGTACCATACTTAGATTTCCTCTGGTCTTCTGGTGACATCTCTGATTTTAATGACTTTTTGATCTATGCCAGAGAATATGTTGACTCCCAGTCTTGCATCCCATAGTGAATCCCATCAGGTCCTGCAGATGCTGATTTGATGTTTGCTTGTTCCACTAATAAGCCTTGTAGTTTGGATGTGATCCTGGCCTTCTATTCCCAGAGCAGTAGTTGCCTTCTGCTCTGTCTGATCTGTTATGCTAATGTAGCTTGTGACTAGCACAAACCAAAAGAGTGGTGATTTCCCCTTCAGGGGACATAATAGATTCATCAAGCCACTGTTCTGTGCTCAGTAGTGTCTGATACAGATACATCTGTTCAATAAATCATATATCCAGAACTATCAGTAGGACAGAGGCATTTTTCCTGGAAGCATGAGATTTAATTACCTTAGAGTATGTAATTCCAGCTTTTATTACCAGTGATAAAAAATGTATCACCTTAAAAACTGAACCTCAGTGCTTGACTCTGTGACTACCGATAAGAGCAGACCCTTTGCCTTGCATGTGTTTTATTGTGATTTTTCTGAATACAGGAAAAGTGCAAGAGCATCATCAGATTAACAAAAGAAATGGTTTGAAAGGGCACCTCTCCTCAGCTGAGGTGTGATAATAGGTCATGAGTGTGCAGCTGATGTGCCACAATATGCAGCAGAGAGACATTAACTTAAACCAGTGAATGTGGAAAGGCTGATGTGCTGCTGTTATAGGCGTGTGTGAGAGCCCAGGAGCTTATTTTTTTAGCGCTCTGCATCCCATGGCCTTTCCAGGTCAATAGAAAGCCCTGGTGGATATTCTGTCCATAAATGAATTAGCTCATGATGATATCTGCAGAGCCATGATGGCACCAGGAACCTTCATATCCTTGCCTAATAGATTAAACAAGCTTTATTTTCTGCTGGGAAGAGCAGAGATTCTCTTCCTGTGTCCTTACAAATAACACTGTTGTCTCCATTGTAATCTTTGGCTGTCACTGCCCTCAAGACAAGGATGAAACGACTGATGGGAAAAGCATCTCACTTAGGAAAACTTTCCAATCACAGGAAATGCATGCTGTATGGTACTCACTGGGAATTAGCTATTCCCCTGTGTGGTGTAAATACAGTCCATGAAATATGGGTAGTGACACCTGGGAGCAGCTGCCCTTGTGCAAGACAGCAGTTCCTCTCCCTCAGGAACCTGGTAGGAATGAAAAGCCATGAGACCATGACCCATGGAAGCAATTGGCTAAACAGCCTACCGGTGTGTTGCTCCTGTGAGAGGAAGTGGTGTTCCTGAGTTCCTGCAGATGCTACGAATTCCAACTCTTCTGCCTTATGATATTTCACTGTTCAAAGTAAAAGTGGTGGTTTGGCACCCTTTTGTGCGTACGCCTCCTTGGGTTTCACATGTTTGTGCCATGCTCCCCAACATAGCCTTTAATCGTTGACTTCTCTCTAGCTCCTCTTCTCTGGGCTGAATCATTCAATTGGTTTAATCTTTCAGTTTATGGCCTTCTAGAAGGCATAAAAATTCTTGTCTCTCCTTGTGATGTATCAGTGATGTATCAGTCTAGTAAAATAAGATGATAGACATGTATTCTTCCCAGATCATTCCTTATTGTAGGCTGGATTGTAAACAGAATTGTAGGTCCATGCAAGAAATCAGGAGAACTAATAATCTCCCTTCTGTTCCTGCATGATCTATCTACTCTTCAATTGAATCATGGTGATACAGACTACACTATTTACCTGGTTTCTCAATCTCTAGCACACACACTGACCGTATGTCTTATTCTGCCTTTTGTATTCACTGGCCAGCATAGTTTAGCTTGTGTCAGCTATTTCTGCTGAAATGGGACAAAAAAGCATAAATTGGTTGTACTGGCAACATGTCTGCCCTCTAGTTTATCAAAATCTGTGTCAGTTCAAAACTATCGTGATAATATATAGGACTCAGTATAAGGTAACTGCTTCTATAGTTTTCCACTTTAATGATATCTTTTTTCTCATCCTATAAGCTTTTATGCATATTACTAAGAAAAGTTCTTATTGAGAACCCAGTTTTCACAGATTTTCTGCAAAGAACTGACCTGCTTTCAGAATAGCCTAATGAGATGCTGCCTTACAACGACCAAAGAATATGTGCTTACTCATTCTTCAGATAAATGCTTTAATTCCTCATAATTGCAGCAGGAAACTGATACCAAGGCACGGACACTAATCTGGAGTTCTGAAGCTGTCAATACTATAAGTTTGTCATTATTAACCTTATCTTAATTGGTTTTAGTATATAAATATATAATTGATATATTTATATTATGTTTATATTTTAACAGTATATAAATATATCAGTATTAATTTAAGAGAAAAAATGTTCTAAATTGGTGGTGAGGATGATTGCTGATCAAAAAGAGATATCAATGTAATTCATGGTTTTTTTCTTTTGAACTGCAACGTGTTCCCCGTTATGACCTCGATTAACAGCTTTGACATGCTGCTGGAAAGGAATTGCCCCACAGAGGTTGTGGTCTGAGAGATGAAGGAGGTGGAATCTCCCTTACAGGTCCAAAGGGACTCAGCAGCAATATTACTAAATACAAAACTGAAGGTGTCCACATGTGTTTTTTCATTAGAAATCAATGCTTGCCATGGAAAGCAAATACAAGTACTTTGTTTTCCTAAATATTAAAGGTTCTGTCAAAAAGAAATCATTTAGGAAGAAAACTTGTTACACAGCTGAAGGGCACCTGTGGTAACATGAAATCTCCAATAGGTATGAGTTGTTCCTAGCAGATTTAGTATTAATTAAGTTAATTTGAACAGAGGGTTTGGTGTTGGGGAATTGTTTGCAAGGGAGGGTTGGTTATACCCTGACTCTGAACTCAGACTACTGTTGTAAATGTGAGTGGACTCAGCCTAGTTTAGTTCTGTTGCTTCTAATGCTTTATCAGTTGGGGATATGTCTGCCCAGTCATTGCAGGCTTTGCTAATTAGGTTGCAAGACATGCTAGGTCAGGTTCCTGCTGGAGTGAATCTATAACTTCTGAACTAGAGCTGAATTATATCTGATTGGTTCAGAAAGTGAACCAAGGGATGATTGAGTTCATTTATCATTGGCTGGAATGAATCAGGCAGACTGCGTGTAAGTGTCTTGTGTAAAATGGAAGAACAAAATAGAAGTTGTAAAAATATGAAAACGAGCAGAGGCCCGTGTCAGTAAATTTAAGAGCTCCTCCTCTGACTGCCTCAAATATTTGAACAAGAGTGAAATCAAAATGAGGAACAGTCAAAGCTGATAAAATACAAAATTATCTACAATTATAATTATCTACAAAATGTACAATTAGCCTGAAGAACTCATTGCCACAGGAAATTACACATCTCCACTGTAGAAGAAGGGGTGTACTAGGGTTGCAATAACATACAGAGTTATTCTAATTAATGCTAACACTACAGCTAACATAATTAATGTCCCAGGCTACAAGACTAAAGCCAATCACTAATACAAGGGGAATGTTATCTAATGTGAAGGGTACTTTATTCTGCAACTGCCTTAAAAAAAATATATATAAAAATATATATATATAAATTCTTTGCTGCAAAAGTGCATTGCTGGCTCATGTTCAACTTGGTATTCACCAGGACTTCCTTCTGGAGAAGCTCTTGCCAGCCCATTTCTCCAGGCTGTCCTGTCCTCTAGTATGCTGACTGCTTTCACTAGTTTGATGTCATCCCCAAATTTGCTGAGAGTGTCCCATCATCCATGTCACTAATGAAGGCATTAAACAGTGATGGTTCCAGTACTGATCTCCAAGGGGCCCCCGCTCATTGCTCACTAACAGGTGGACTTTGCACTGCTCGTCATGACTCTTTGAGGCTGGTGGTCGAGCCAATTTTCACCGACTCATTCACTTCTCCAGCCTCCACTCATTAATTTGGTGAGGAGAGCATGGGGAACTGTTTCAAAGGCCCTGATAAAATTAAGGCACAGAAAATCCACATATCTTCCCTTGTCCATAGCACCAGTCATCTCGTCACAGAAAGAAATGAGGCTGGTCAGGTGTGATTTGCTGTTGGTAAACCTGTGCTGGCTGCTCCCAATCACCTACCTGTTTAGAAATAACTTGTAAGTGGGTCTGTTCCGTCACTTTCCTAGGGAATGAGGTGAGGCTGATCAGCCTGTAGTACCCTGCTATTTTTGAAGATAAGTGTGGTATTTGCCTTTTCTGCAGCCCTCAGAAACCTCCCCTGATTGCCATGACCTTTAAAAGATGATGCAGTATGGCTCTGCAATGGCATCTGCCAGTTTCTTCATCACCCTTGGATACATCCTATAGGGTTACATGCACTTGTGTATGTCTAATTGGCTTTTCATTTTCCCTATTCATTGTCCAGTTCATCTAGGAGGTTTTATTATTATTATTTTATGGTATTGCCCAATATTCTAATAATGACATATCAGTCACTAGACTAAAGAACACATTTTTGTACATACCTTTTTCAGGCCACGAACTGTCTTTACAAAAGACTCCAAGACATCATTCAAATTTTCTGTGACCAAAACCATAAGTAAACCAACAGTATTTACTAGCCTTGGTATAATATCTTCTATTGTCTACCATCATCAGTTCTCTTGATTGATTTACTGATTAGTACGTTCTCATTAGTACCTACTTTTGCTGAAAGTAAATAAGATCATGAAGCCACAGGTAAAAATGCTGAGGCTTTGGAAATAAGATATATATTATTTCACTTTGTAGAGTAACATCCTTAATCACCTCTATCATTTGTGGCGATAAGCCAACAGAGCTGTTCAAGAATAGTGTTTTAATTTCAAAGACCTCGTGTAAGATTTTTATTATCAGCGTCCACAACTGCCAACTTATCTGGAGCTTACCTTTGTAGCATATTTGTTGGAGTTCATAGAATAGGCCACTTAGCATCAAGTGAACCATGAAGATATTTGGAATTAGCAAACTATAATGACTGTGGAGCAAGTACACTTGTAGTTTGACCTTTCTATACATAGCAAGCAATGACTGGGAGAAATAAAGTGGACATTAAAAAAGAACAACTAAGAGGCAGCAAAAATGGCTCTAAATAAAGCCAGTTGGAGGAAATGTGCAACCACAAAAAGTAGGTACATTGATCTGACTTGATGTATCCTTATTGTCCCTCTGTGGTGGGTTGACTTTGTCTGGACTCCAGATGCCCACCAAAGCCATTCAACGTGGGGTACTCCATGGACTGCAGGTGAATATCTGCTCCATCATTAACATCCGTGGGTCGTAGGGGGACAGCCTGCCTCACCATGGTCTTCACCACAGGCTGCAGGGGAAATTCTGCTTCACTGCCTGGAGCACCTCCTCTCCCTCCTTCTTCACTGACCTTGATGTTTACAGGGTTGTTGCTCTCACATATTCTCACTCCTCTCTTCTGGCTGCTACTGCACAGGTTTGTTTATTCCCCCTTCTTAACTGTGTTATCCCAGAGGTGCTACCACCATCGCTGATGGGCTCAGCCTTGGCCAGCAGTGGGTCAGTCTTGGAGCCAGCTCCCATTGGCTCTATCAGTCATAGGGGAAGCTTCTAGCAGCTTCTCACAGAAGCCACTCCTGTAGCCCAATGGCTACCAAAACCTTGCCATGCAAACCCAATAGAGTCTCCTTTGTGATCTTGCTTGTCTGGGCAGATCTTCAGTCCATTTAATGATAAATAACTGAAGCTTGAAGCAAAGTGGGTTGTTTATGCTTAAGACAATGGCTCTACTCTGATTTCACTGGAGCGGGGAATATATCTACTTTATCTCTAGGGTCTGGTATACCTAAATTGCAAATTGAAAATCTGGGTTTATTCAGTAGAACTGAACTAAGCTTGGAGAACATGTCTGGAAACCTCCTCTGTCACCAGCTCTAAAAATCATAATGTGAGAATATACAGTATCTGTGGTAGGATAAAGAATCAGGTGTTGGATTTCCATGGAGTGATAGCTAAGATAAGATTCAGTCAGAGCCGTCGAAGCAAGACAATGTTCCTCGTTCTCACAGTTCTTTCACCAAGAATGATCACCTTGTCTCACAGCCTTATATAATCAACAGCCAATCCAAACCCCAATGTAACTTCCTTTTCCCAGGTTATAACACTTCTTTGCATGCATGAAAAAATGTAATCAGGTGACATCTGACACAACAGACAGATCTAGTGACATTGTCACCTGTGGAGGCCTTTACATACAAGCTGGACAACAATTCAAGTAATCGGGTGTCTGTAACTGCTTAGGAATTGCCTCCCTCCTGAGGCAGGGAGATGGACTTCACGAGTTTTGCGGGTTCTTTCTTTATGTATTTCTTTGTTACTCTCAGCAATTTTTTAAACAAAAATTAGTGTCTCCAGGATGCTGCACAGACATTCACCAATTATCATAGAACTGTAGAATCACAGAATGGTTTAGGTTGGAAGTGACCTTAAAGATCATCTAGTTCCAACCCCCCTGCCATGGGCAAAGACACCTCCCACTAGACCAGATTGCTCAAAGCCTCATCCAACCTGGCCTTGAACACCTCCAGGTATTGGGGCCTCCACAACTTCCCTTAGCAACCTGTTGCAGTGCCTCACCACCCTCAGAGTGAAAAATTTCTTCCTGAGATTTAATCTAAATCTACCTTCTTCCCGTTTGAAGCCATTACCCCTCGTCCTATCACTACATGCCCTTGTAAAAAGTCCCTCTCCAGCTTTCTTGTAGGCCCCTTTCAGATACTGGAAGGCTGCTGTCAGGTCTCCCTGGAGCCTTCTCTTCTCCAGCCTGAGTTATCATTAGACAGTTCTTGATAAAATTGGTAACTTAATAGTTCTATTGGAAAAATTGTGTTTGGATTTTGGGATTTTGGGATTTCTTATGGATGTATTATTTTCTACAGACTAGTGTGATTGTTGAGTGGCAGTATGGTTTTATTATAATTCATTAACTGTAGTGCTACAGCTTTGTTTCTTAATGATATTAATAATATCATTAATAACAATATTGATATAGAAAGGTGGAATTTATTTGTGATAAAAATAGCATTACATACTTTCTTCAAACAATCTATGCACTTTGGGAGTATTGGGATTATTTTGGACAACTGAAAAGGTAAAGTTTATCAACTGATTGCATCCAGAACTTATTATTTGCTGAATTAACGACAAATCAGCTTTACTGGCAGATGGAAAATTTCACCATGAGTAAAAATACTCACAGAAGCATGATTAAAAACTTAAGAAGATTGTCTAGTAGGGTGATTCTTCATTGGCCTCCAACAGACAAAGACAAAGTTCTTAAATATTGTATTGTCCTTTAAATTGGTTTTGAGTATAGTCAATAGCTGTTCATCTAAAAGCAGGAACGGAAAAAAGAAAGGCTGAAATAAAGCAGGGGATCTGCTCTTTGTCATCTGATTGAAGTGTGTGGAAAGGGAAAAGGTATCTTTTCTTCTAGAGTTGTGAGAAAACCCAATAGAAGCAGAATTTAAATGAAACATTAAGAGGCAGAGTTGGTTTATGCCCCTGGAATGCCTCAAGAGTGACAATAAAAAGGATCAATTGAGAGTGGGAAAACACTAAATTTAGTTGAGCCACAACTCCAGGTTTGAATTTGGACCACAGAGCATTTATTAATTATGACTGATAATTTTAACCATATAGAAGTAGCATTAGAGCACAATTGTGTGTAAATAAATGACCTATTAACTCAATATCCAACTTTCTCTAAGTTTTTACAGATAATTACCAAAATTATTTATCCTACTGAATGAGAAGGAAAATATAAATAATTTGATTAATTTATAGATTATTTTATTTGGCATAATTTCTGTTAATTCTCTGTCTGTGAAAACTCACAGAAAATCAAGGCAAAATAATATGCTCTTAAATTTTATATCAAAATTGTTAGTTTTGTGGTGATTTTTCTTCTGTGGCAATAATTTTAATAGTGTAGGGTAACCCCTGTGAGACGAATGTCTTCAGCCTCCTGAACAGAGCAAGTTAGTCTGATCTCTCATGTGTAGACCTGATCTCTCAAATGTAAAGCTGGAAATTTTGTTAACAAATTTTATTATTTAAAAAAATTCATATGTATGAAATTCAAATTTTTTGGCTTTATGGTTCAGTTTGTCTTTTTAGTTTGTAAAACTATTTAAAATGCAGTATATATTACAAAATACTGTAAACACAACTTCATTAGATTCTTATCAGAAAATGTCCAAATGCAATGTTTTGACTCAGTTGAGATGCTCCATTTAAATTTTCTTCAACAATAAGGGAATACTATCTGCTAGTAAAGAAGCACTCCATGGGAAAATGGTTTCTTCTAAATCTTTCGCTGCTGGTAGTCATTTGCAGTGTTCCATTGGAACATGGGCATTATCGGTGATCACAGGTGTGGAGCGGAGAAGCTAAGTCACAAGTCATGTCCAGACCTCTGAAACTTGAGATCGAATTTGAACTTGTAAATTGGTGCAGAAGGGTGAATCAGCAATGTACTTTGTTCCAGACTGATTGCTGTTGCTATGGGAAAGAACCGTGTTTTGTACCAATAGGACATCTTTATGATATGTGATTTTATTTTGTGATACCATGAACTGAAATAATGCAGACTGCAGGTCACAGTTTTGTCCAGTATGTGTAATAGAATGGGCCTAATATCTGATTAGCTAGGATAAGAGTGAGCACATTCAACCACTACAGCAGGACTGCTTTTCTGTTGGCATGCTTTAGGAAAGCGGAATAGAGATCACTTGTGTACTCTTTAATTTCCTTTGAAGTGATTTGGAGTGCTTGGTAACAAGATACAAACAAAATGCATTTATAGTACATTTTAAATGATTTTTAAACAACAAAAGAAAAAATAGTGCATACAAACCCGGGAATCTATTTGGGATCACGGAATCATGAATCACGGAATTTTCAGAGTTGGAAGGGACCTCTAGAGATCATCTAGTCCAACCCCCTGCTGATGCAGGAATGCCTACAGCACATTACTCAGGACTGCATCCAGGCAGGTCTTGAACATCTCCAGAGAAGGGGACTCCACAACCTCCCTGGGCAGCCTCTTCCAGTGCTCTGTCACCCTCACCGTAAAGAAGTTTGTTCTTGTATTTGAATGGAACTTCTGACGTTCCAACTTTTGCCCATTGCCCCTCGTCCTGTCACTGGGAACCACTGAAAAGAGTCTGCCTCCATCCTCCTTCAACCCACCCTTTAGATACTTCTAAGCAAGAAGAAGGTCTCCCCTCAGCCTTCTCTTCTCCAGGCTAAAGAGTCCCAGCTCTCTCAGCCTTTCCTCATAAGGGAGGTGCTCCAATCCCCCAGTCATCTTTGTTGCCCTACGCTGGACTCTCTCCAGAAGTTCCCTGTCCCGCTTGAGCTGGGCAGCCCAGAACTGGACACAGTATTCCAGTTGTGGCCTCACCAGTGCCGAGTAGAGGGGGAGAATGACCTCCCTCGACCTACTGGCCACACTCTTCCCTCTGCAGCCCAGGATTCCATTGGCCTTCCTGGTGACAAGGGCACATTGCTGGCTCATGGATGTTAAAGCTGAATCTGATTTTGTCAAAGAAAGGCGACACTAATAGCCTGGTAGGGTTTTTTTAATTCTTTCCACACATAGCATCCTGAGAGCAATTCAGATGTCATACCAGGAGCTGTGAAATGGACAGAACAGAATCAAAAGAACAATTATGCTTCCCAGAATAGCTATATATTGCCTAAAACAACACAAAATGAGGATTTCAGGCATGGGTGCACAATACACATTCCACCTCAGAGGTTTGTCTGCTGCAGTCCAGCTTAAACCAGTACATGTCATCACTGAAGGAAAATAACCTCTCTTTTTCATACTTCTTGCTCCTCTCTCCCATTCAGTATACAGCCCATCCTTTTATATCTTTACAATGCTCCTATGACCAATGATACTGATCATATATACCCAAGCCCTGATTCAGCAAAGCGCTTCAGAGTATGAAGACATGATTTATCTTATTGAGTTTAGTATGATGCTTGAACCATATACCTTTATTTTTTTCCTAAATCAAAGTCTTCTCCATGTGAGAGAAGTGAAGCTCCTCAGTAAATTGTTAGAAGTCTAATGGGGTAACAACCACATTTACCATAAACTGTTGTTTACTATAACATAGGCTTTTAAAAATAAATACGATTGAAAGCGCTGAAAATTCTAGAGTTCTCCTCTCAAAGGTTTGGTCCTGCAACACTGGTTCTGTTTTAACTAGAGCTGGTGGTGAAGACGTTTAACTGGATGTCCTCCTAGCTGAGGGCCCCTGAGTTAAGAATCTTGGAGACCTAACCTAAACCAGTGGTCTCATCTTTGTAGCTGATAGAGAAAGAGAAGTATCGGGCATCTCCATTGGAATGGGGACAGGCCAAGGTGAGGCCAGAACATTGGCCCTTGATGGGGATCAGCATCAGGCCCAGTGAGGGGAACCAGGTCAGACTCATCCTGGTGATTGCCAGTCAGGGCCATGGGGATGGGGACGGGAACAGACCAAGGACAGGCTGGGACATCAGCCTACTCTAAAAATACTTTATACCAATATTAATCTTGTAATTTATACTACTTATGAGTTTCTTTTACACAAAATTCAGTTAAAAGTTCTATTCATGACAACAAAAATCAAGCAATCTCATTTTAGCTTTACTAGTGACTGTTGCATTCAAAGTTGTGGCAAACTGCAGTGAGGACATTTATTGTGAGGGCCTTCAGACACTGAGAGACTTCCCAGCTTGATCTTGGACCTGCCCCATCACCACAAACTTGCCTGATGCCGTGGGCTGGAGCTTCTCCCAGCTGCCACCCTGGCCTGCCCTGATGCCTGTCTAGGGATGGTGGGATAGGCTGTGGCTGCAAGGCTTTGCCCTGCCAGCCCTCAAGGGAAGCCCCCATTGCTCCTGCCCCCAGGGATGTTCCAGCCCACATGGTGCCTTGGCACATACCCTTCTTAGTGTGAACTACCTTCATCAGCCTGGGGTGAAGTGGGAGTCTCCCACCTCCGTGCCTAGGCTCTTGGACCATTATGAGTGTCCTGTTGCAATTCAGCAGAAAATAACTAAAAAGTTTGCTATGGTGGCACCCCAACCGACTTCTTGTACTTGGATTTTGTATCTGAATACAAGGAATTGTTGGGGGAGACACTCTTTGTGACTACTTTGAACTGTAAGTGTTGTCATTTATAAAATTGGTGACTTTTTGAGGATCCTTGCCTCTCCTTGGCTTGCTTTTGTCCTTGACTACACTGACAAAAGAGCTAGCCATTGAAATATTCTTGGCTATGAACTATGCTCTTAGAAAACACATTTGATGTTCATATATGGTCTCTTGGCTGCTTACACTTATGCCCATCTGCTAGGATGGCATGATGCCGGCACACACAGTGGCACGCCAGCTTTTTTGGGTAAGGAGCGCCAACCACGAATGGTTTCACACAAGCAATCTGCAGAACGCTTCAAGCACCATCTCTTTTGGAAGGATCCTTTCTTTTGTTATCGGATTGCCACACTGTTGCCATAGGGCTCTTTAAACCATTGGGAGCTTTGTGTCCTCTTAGAATACTTGAGTGTAGAGGAGAAACATAAGAGGCTGAAGAGCACTTGAGACTAGCAAGTAGCTTTTGAAATGTTGTCTGACTTAGATGCATATGAAACTGATTATTTGAAATAAGATCTATGGATATGTTAAACAGGAGCACTGAATGGTTCTGGTTTTATGTATCGTCTTTTAAAGGACTGAAAACAGAAATCCCAACTCTGTGTGGCACAGAAGTACTTGCCAGCATGGGATTCACAGTGTGATCAATTAATCACAAAGCTTCAGTGTTCCCACAACAATCAATAAGCAAATTAAGTAATTCTGAGCACAGTTATCTCAACAAAAGTGGAGGGCATAGGGGGACAGGGATGACAGGTCAGATCACAAAGAGAGAGGAAATTTAATACAGGGTTTGAATTTGAAAAGAAATCAGTGAACTGGAGAAAAATAGCAAGACTTTCCAAGGAGTGCAACTTGGGACAAAATGAGAGGCTTTCTGCAATGATGATCAGTTACTGATGGATGAGAATGTGATGCTGAGGGGGTAAAGGGAAGAAAACAAAATAGAATAATGCAGTTCAGACTTAAATAATTTTATCACTTTAAATGTAAAAAAAGCTTGCTGTAAGTTGAAAAAGGGTTCATTTTACATATGTTTTCCATGATTTCTAACTGGGGAATAATTGGAGCTTCCCCTCTGCTTCACGAATGTTTTGCAATCTCAAGGCATATTTTGTTCTGCACTGGATGAGTGCCCTAAGCCCTAGGTTAGCTGCTCTTCGGGAGTGGTAGAGCTGTCTTTCTCACTCTCACCAGAAATTTCATCCATGTTGTATTAGTATATATATTCCTGAGGAAAAGTTCATGTTTTTTGAACAAGAAGCTTGAACAAGAAGCTCTTGTTCAAAATCTCTCTTGACAGGGAAAAAATGTAATTGATAAATTCTCCGAAGATAGTTATATTCAGAGGAGTGACAGAGCTAGAATCAGAGGAGTGACTGAGTCTTAACAATGCAAAGTCTACCTAAGGGTAGTAATGATGTCAATAGAGCCACTTCAGCTGCCTTTAAAATGCACTGAGGAACTGACCCGTTAGGGCTGGGGACATAGCCCTTCCCAGCCTTCTCTGTGGCCTAGACTAAAGAAAACACTGTTGACTATTTTCTTTTCATTTGAGTCATCTCTAAGTTCTGTTTTTCCCTTTTGAAAATGATAATCTAGTTATCATCCTCACCAAATCACTCACCAGCTTTAGGGGTTTCTGATACACTGGAAACTTTTTGCTGAACTTGGCTCTCAAACCAAATTACTTCCTTTCCTCTGAAACCCCTCAAAGCCCAGCGGCTTAGTGGTTTGCTCATTCTGCTGGGGCGTGGAAGACTTAGCTTCATGTCCTCTGCTTTGCTTACTTAGACAATTCACAGTAGCTGTAACAAGAAACATCACGGGACAGCCACTACTGAATGTATTCTTTCTTGACACAGAACTGATGGGAGACATCTGGTTTCAAATCCTTCCTTCTAACTGGGCACTCACCAGACTTACTTGTAGAGACTTCAAGGAATACATGTGAATGTCAATCTTCTAAATTTTGTATTTAAGTACATATGACTCAAAATAATTTAGCCATCTAATTCCCAGCAACTGCACTGGGGGATGGGTACCACATTGCGTTTGTGGATTTGGGACATAAAATGGTAGTTAGGTCTCTTTCCTCTTTCTAAATCACCTTGCTTACAGGATCTAACAATATCTAACTCCTACTGGCCACAACAAAGCCAGTTAGGATGCAGCTATAGAGGGAATAATGATGCCTATTATAGCTGAGATTGTGTAATAGTTTCTATTCCATAACTTTCTGAAGCTGAAATTGTCAAGGCTTTGTCCAAGAGTGGCCTTATTGCTGAAAATATACTCAATAATGGTTCAGCAATTTTACAATATGAGGAGAAAAACTACTTTGCTGTTATAAAAATTAGACCTCATAACTTTTTGAACAGTTACGCATCCAAACTATCCCTTAATAAAAGTTGGAGGTTGGCATGGAAACCACCCTCTGAGGAGATGGGCATTTGGATTCATTTTTCTGGCCTTGTAATTTATGTAGCAATTTACACTTCTGCAATGCTGAAAGAATCCCACAGGTATTAAAATAATTTTGAGCCTCAACTTGAAGTAAGAGTTAAACACATTCACTCATTACTTTTATAGGTATTTTCATTATGTATATTTAATTGACATAACCACAAAATGAGAAGCTGCTTCTATGCATCAAGATGAAGCATCAAACAAAATTTTTCCAAATATAATTATTTTATTCACGCGAACTGAGAACTGAATGACTTAACAAGGTGAGGAGAAATAAGACATTAAGTTGTTAATGCTCCTGCAATGGTTACTATAAAAAATGTGTTTTCAATACTGATTGTTGATTTAGTTGGTCACAATCATCCCCTTAGGGTGCTCAGTTGCACTTTCAGACTCCAAAACATATAAAAGATGGTGTTGCTTTTGTACTAAAATGAAACATGCTAGCCTTCTGCTGATAGACTTGGTATAAATTTACATAATTCCATCAAAGGTGGTGGAACTACATTGACTTAAACTGGGAAACTGCTCCTATATGAACAGCCATGCCTTCAGCATATGCTCACACCTATTCCAGCACATCACTGTTTTCCCAAAAGCTTACATGTGGCACCCTTCACGCCTACATTTACAGTGTCATTCATAGGAAAAGGCCCATGCATTAGACCAGGCTCTTTGAGAGACACTCAAAGGTATTTCTGAAATGTGGAAAGATTGTTGAGTGGACAGAATGAGAGCAAAGTGTTCACAGTAGATTGACATAGATGCCTACAGTGCGACTCCTGGAGCAAAATAAATACCAACTGTAGGGAAGCTGCATTGTTGGGAAGATTGAGGATGAACCCACAATGCTTCCAAAACTTTCCAAGCAGAGGTTTTCATGAAACTTTAGCACTAGATCACTTGAATGTGGAAACTCCTATAGATATAGGAAGAGACTACTCTAAAAGCTGATTTTTATTGTCTTGGGTCAGCAACTCATCAGCTAGATGTTGGTAAGCCTGCTGTCCAATTATGGTTGTGAGGCATTTGCAATGTGACCCTTTACGCTGATTGCTGGTGGTTGCAGAATAGGTCCTGAAATAATGACTGGCTTCTGCTGAGGCACTGGTTCCACAATGACCTTTTTGAGTAAGAGAGGAAATGCAGTAATTGCGTGGAATAATCTTTGCTGCCTTTGCAAGGTACTGCAGAGAGGGGTTTATGAACACGACCATATGTAGCATGGGAAAGTGGATACTGGTATTTCTCCTGCAAAACTGTTTGTATGTCCATGTTCAAATGTCTTCAGCATTACTCTGGATTGCTGTTCTTTGACCAGCTGCCTGTTTGCCAGGTGTTAGTTCACAGAGAGGACAAAAGGAAGTGAAGGTTTCTGAAGCAAGTACAATCAGGGGCTGTAAAGCAGGGTCAAAGCTGCCCCTGCGTCTGACTCATTTTAAAGACGGATGGGAGAGGTCCTATTCCTTCAAAAAGCTGTTCCATCTGATGATGAAAGAATGATTTGGACCATCACCCAGGGTGCCTTTGGGTGTTTAGATTTATATTTATTCATTCTTCAACTTCATTCTCCTTTTAAGGATGAATATATGGACTGTACTGTGCTGAGGAATCCTGGCAATGCATTCCAGGAGACAGGGGTGTTTTGAGTGGTAAATTTCCATTTAAACAGACTAAACCCCAAATTTTGTGTTCCTTCTTTGACATGTAAATGCATGAAAAAGCTTTGAAATTTATTTGGAAAAGCACTCACTGAGTTTGTATTCCTGACTTGGTGAAAGGTTTGGAGTCCAAGTATTGCACAGTGACATAGAGCAAGCCAGACAGAAAGCGAAACAACAAAAGAGAGAGAGATGATAAAAATCTTTGGGAGAAATAGATAATTCGTAAGTGAGCATTTATACAATGCAAACAAAATATACTTTTCTAGATATTTAGGTAATAATTACCTCATTATCTTTCAACAATGCATTCTTTATTCCTGCTCCTTTTGGTACCTGACACTAATTTTTGTAACTACAATAACGTAGAAATTACTGTACACACATTGTTACAGTTTGAGCCTGTTTAATTAGTTGCCTGGAAAAGAAAGATAATGTCTTATTATTTGTCTGGGGATAGTCAACTTATCTATGTTTTGAGATAATCACCTTCACTCTGGAGTGGGAAGACATCCTCCAATTACCACACAGCTAAAAGCAGTCCTTTCTTCCAGGGGAGGCAGTGAGTCCTGAAGGCAATGACACCTTCCAAGCCTCGGCTATCATTAAAGTCTTTTCGACAGTGTAAGACTCCATTTTTATGGAGGATATCCTTTAACATATTTTCAGAACAGTAACAACTGCCTTCTTCATTCATTTGTTTCATAATGCAGTCTTAAAATTCCACTTGTCTGCAGGATTCATTAATGATGTCTTTTTTACGTACACACATGTGCAGGCTTTGTGTGTGGTCTCCAAGAATGTATAAACCTCCTTCCTATCTGATTGAGGATCTGGTATGCTCAGCCCATTAAACTGACTTCTATACTCCTCTGTTAAAATCTTGTGCAATGTTGAAGACCCATGCACTGAGAAATATTGAGCCCATTTCTTATCTTCTTGTCTTTGCAGGTAAATAATAGGTTAAAACATTATTGTTCATCTTCCCTAACCTGTTCCCATAACGACAGGACAGTCCTACAGAACTGGCTCTTGACTGCAAGAAATGTTTTCAACTGTAGGTCTGGAGAAGTCACTCAATGTGCTTCTTACTGTATTTCACTCCAACCTTGTTGAGGCTGTACAGCACTGTCTGTACCTTAGTAACGCTATAGTAGCATCTACCTACTGTAGAGGAGCTCCAATCACTGTTAAAAAGATGCATAAGAATAAACACTTATGTTTTTCTTAGAATGCTTAGGCCTGATTTTTCAGTCACTTTTATGTCTGTAGGTTTTTGTACTTTGGAGAGATCAATCACTTTAAATCAGCTGCCCCAGCTTTTTCAGACTTGCAGCTGGAATATGGTAGCAAGTTGCAACATAATAAGCAAGGTGCTGTGGAGACACTTCCAAGGTGGCACCACTCCACTGGGCGAAATGTCCATCCTGGATGTTTCCTGATGAATCTCCTCACCAACACCTGGCAGTCATTATTGGTACAAAACGGCTATTAATGTATAAAAAGGAATGCTGTTTCTGTCAGGAGAGGAGAAAGTCAAGGCTATGGTTTGTCAAGGGAATCTCAAAAAACCCCCCACATTCAGGGAATACTTGGAAGTCCATTACCATTAGTAATGTAGCTGAAGATCCCTCACAGACATTTGACTCTGTGATTCTGTGTAAGAGAAAAAAAATCCTTATTTCTTTCCTACTGGAATTTGTTCATTCATCAGAATTGAATTGCTTTGTGGAAACCATTTGGTTTTGAGCAGACAGGTCTTGTGAAACCCTGCCTGCCACGCAGTTGTTGAAGCCTGTTTGGTTTTCTCTCTCATCTGGCTCTACACCAACTGTATCATGAGCTGCTGGAAAATCTGTTTCCAGGCTTCAAGCTTCCCACTAAATTAAGCTACTATTTACTCTAACATCTGGGGAATTCCACCAGGCAGACCATCCCAGAGCTGGTGCTCCATTCCCTTTCACAGTAAATTTAAAAATGCTATTTTCTTTCTGCCTTAGACAGCAAGCTAATAATGAAGTCCTGAGATTCTCTGTGAAGCAGGACTCTGTCCAGTGCAGTCTTTACTGCATTGGTGCTTTACTTTACTTTACTTTACTTTACTACATTGCTACTTTACATGGTCTACTCTGTTTACAGTGAACATCTGAGGGTATGCTTTACCTCATGTTGTGCGCTGGCTCTGTCCAAACAAGACCTTTTACAGTGCACCAGTTTCATCCATAATACGGGTACCGTGTGCAACAGTTCACAGTTCTCTTGACCCAGACCAGATTTCTTTGGTAACAATGGAAAGTTGAAACTAAAGCGAGTGGATGAGGTGCAACAGACACAAGTTATAATAAGGGATATTCTCATTGGGCATTGAAAAACCCCACAAACACTTGAAACAGGTTGGCTAGAGCACTCTTGGTCTCTCCATCCTTAGAGCTTTTCAAAGCTTGCCTGGACAAGGCTCTGAGCAACCTGATCAATGAGGGCTCTGTTTTGAGCAGGATGACCTCCATGGGACCTTTCTGGGCTAAATTGTTCCATGATTCAATGAATTAATGACTATGGGTGGAGTACAATTCTCACATGAAATCCTGAGTGCTCCATTCAGCAGGTTTAGATGCACCCAGGTGGACTAAGGAGGAAGAATGTATCATGTCAGCACGGCATTTTCTCATCAACACTCACCAGTTATTGACATTAGCCCTCGTTACAGGCCAAAAGAGCTGCAAGATCTGCTTTCAAATTCTGTGGTTGACCCTGTATGTACCCCTTAGAAAGATATTTAATTTCTCCATAAATCAGGACAGAATGTTACTGGAGAGATGGAGGAACCTATGGATGAATCATTGTAAACATTCTGCACAACTAAAGAAGTATTTCAAAGCAAAATAAAGTGAAAAGTTATTCTGCCAAGCTCTGTTCCGCTCCATGAAAACAGACAGAAGAATTTTTTTCTCTAAGTGGAAAGTATTACCCTTTTGCTTTGGTATGTATGCATGCAGTTCTAGATAGATAAATAGATTATAGTTAGGTATATATTTACTCCATTTTCCAGACTTAATATGCTTATAACTTGGATAGATCTGGCAGATGGCCGTGTGTTCTTTTCATGTATATAAAAGCCCTGATAATGATAAAGGCATACAAAATTCAAAGTATTTGTTGTTTCTACCTAGAGATCTTAATAATTGCAGTCCAGCTGTACTGCAAGAGCATTAGCAGTGAATGATATTCATCTGAGATCTTGACCAAGGCACAGTAGTAGCTCATTCCACTGATTTTATTTACGTAGGAGAGGTTGAACACATTAACTGGAAAATTAATGTTATTTTTTAATTTTAAATTTTAATACATGCCTGAAAAATGTACTTCAAATGTAGTAGGAAAAATATTTATTGCTGCTGGAAATGGGCCATAGTTGGGATACATTGCTACTTTCCTGTTAGAGATAAGCAATCATATTTTAGTTCATAATCCTGGCAAGTCAGCCAACTTAATCCTTTTTTATTCATAAACTTGATTATCAGTAAGTCATATATATTGTTATCCCACCACTGTTGGAGGGGGTTTGGTTGTATATACACCAAAAATTATTTAATCTTGGGAGCAAAGGCTTCTACAGTCTAAGAATATATATAATGTTTTGGGGCTCTGTCCAAAAGGAAAGATATCTTAGTGTTAAAATCAGCTCAAGGAACTGTGGTATAATTCTTTAACAACTGAGATAAACTATATAGTGAAAGAGTTTAACACCTTAAGAGGTCATGGGAGAATTCTGGGTGCTACTATGAAAAGTGATTCTACAAGACGTGCCTTTATGTAGCTCTGTCTGTTGAAAAGGCTCTAGCATGTGCCTACTTGATTTATGGTATTTATACATGCCAGGATTGCAAGGGGCTGACTGACCTGTCTCTGGTATTGGAATCATCCTGAATATGTTTGTGCAGTAGTCCTCCTGATCTGTTTGCCCTGAGGGGATATCCGGAGTAATTAATCATAATGACTGTACTTTGATATGTGCATCTTTGATACATGTTAATGTGGCTGTTCAAAACTCTGGAGAACCAGCATGTTCCAAATGTCCAAGGGAGGCAAGGGTATGCTGCATGGCAAATTCCCAAGTATAATGAAGCTAGCTGTTTGGCCGGAGGCTTAGAAAGCAGGGGAGGCTCCCAAAGACACAGTGAAAGCCTAGGTGAAAAAGGAATATTCTTTGGATGTGAGAAGGGAAGAAACGGACAAGTTTCTGTTGTACTAGTGGCCTAGCTGGAGTTCAGAAGACAGGCTATGAAAGGCAGGAGAAGGAAAATCCAAATGACCTTGATCTGAGCCCTAAAGTTACATTTGATAGCAATTATAGGCTTGACTAGTTTTGGCTTGTTCTGTGGATTTATTCTACTAAATAAAAAGAAAATAATGTTTCAAAATGCTGTGTGGAGTCATTTCATGTTTGTCTTAAGCATGGACAGAAGTGTTCTAGTAAATCGTACTAATAGAGTTTAATATGTTGCTGCCCCAAGTTGCCTAACTTGCCTCTGCTGCTGCTTATCATCCTTGTAGCAAAATGAGGGTCAGCAAAATGCAACGTGTGCCTATGTCCTCTCTGATCCAACTTACCACCTTCTGCAACTGTCCCGGGTCTCAAGCAAACAACAGAAAAGAATGTGCCTACAGATTTTGAAACAGGTCTCTGTCTAGAAATCAGGATCTTCTGGTACGTGTGGCCTGAGAAGCAGCACTCTCAGCAGTGCATACATAGAGGAGGAAGAACACTGATGGTGCCAGAGCTGCGCATACCACAAACTGGATCATTGTCCACGTCTGCTTTCAGATGGGTTATTTGCCCCTACCTTCAACCATCCTGCACTGGCCAGTGTCAGAGTCAGGATATTGGATAAGAAGGATCCAGAACAGCAAAACTAGATCAGATCCAGCCTGAATATGGCCAAACTCAAACATGCTCTGAGTAGAAGTCAGATGAGCTGAAGATCTTACTAGTTAAGGTTAATAATAACCCCTATTTAAACTGATAATTCCTCCATGAACATGTTACTTAAAATCAACATAAAGCTTCTTGGTGGTTTGCCTGAGGAATCAGCCATATAAAAGCTATTCCCCAGTTAGTCTTAATCATTTGCTGAACATACGCTTTTCTGCATGCTTCTGTCAGCTTCCAGCTCAACACTTTGAGGAACTGTGAAACTGTTGAGACCAAATGCAGTTCTCTTGGTTGAGATCAATCATCCCAGTGGTAAAATGGGGTTTTTAGGTGAGCAGGATTTGGCTGTCTGTATAATATCTACTTCCTTCAAATAAATGCACATGTTTTTGTCAGAGACATAGAGTTTTTTTCAGTATGAGAATAACTGACTGTCTCTCTGCCTACCTAGTTCCTCTGATCTTTTACATGGTGCTTATCACTGCATTATGCAAGTTTGAACAGTTCCTTGAGAAACTTCATCTGCAGGGAGAAGTCTTAACAATTAAAAAACCTATATATCGTTCATTTACTAGAAACTGTAAGAAATATTAGAAGAAGTGGGTATTTTTCAAAGATATGGAAACACGTTTAATGGAGTTGCACATGCTTTGATGTATCTTCCATTCTGTTAAAGCTTCTGCTTCTTGAATACTATGGACCTGAGAACACTATTAACTTCTTTGGAGATGGTTTGTACTCATATTTTTTGCATTCTAAGAAAGCTCAGGGAACAGTTTGAAAATGGCTGGCCTGAGGACCCTATTGTGTCAGACAGTCAAAGAAAGAATCATATTCCAACATAAAACTCCATTGTAAATAAGGGTCATCACAGCTACACTGAAACTGGGGGAGCTGGGGAATAGCTTCCATATTATTCAGCAGTCACCCACTCCTTTCAGAGGAATTAGCACCTATCTGCCACCTTTATTAGATTAACTTCTGGTAAAGCAAGTTTATGGCACGAAGGGCAGCACAAGTCTATAAGGAAATAGATATCTTAAGACACACACAAACATCACTGACCAAGTCATGTCTGCTGTCACTCTGCTCAATCCAGCCGTGGTTGTCCTCCCTGCCCTAATTTTAGTGGGACAACTCAGACACCCAGCAGTAGCATATGGAGAATGTGCCATGCTGGCTAGCACTGCTGGTCTCTCCTTCTCAGCCCCACTAGCTCCACATCTGATGAAACCAGATTATTTACCATTTCCACACATTAGATTTACTGTTTCAATATTATTTTTTAATTCTTTATTTTACTTAAGTGAGAGCAAATTTTATCCATGTGCAGTGGAAACAAGGTTGCTATTATTCTGAGGGAACATTATTCTCTGCCTAATTTGACTGAAGGCAAAACTGTCCTGAAAAACACAAATTGTGTGCAGATACATATGAGACAGTCCTGAGGTTCCATACTCTAATGTGAGTGTCTCATGAAATGTATGAGAGAGGTCAGCTTTATCAGAGGCCCTAAGGGTATAATCGGAGTACCTCCTCTGGTACCTCAGGCCATCTGCTATGGCATCTAATAACCTCATGAGAGCAATGAACAGCTCAGACTGTGATTTAGGGCTGCGGTCTGACTGCCTATTCCGGCTGCTATATGAAATGAAACTCCAATTACAGTGTCTAAATTCAGAAGAGAAATGAGCAATTCAAATCCCTGGCTATTAAGGGCTGGCGTCCCATACTGCCCGTGGAGCAAGGTGGAAGCAATATTTAGACCACCAGCAGGAGCTGCCTAAGTTAACCATTGTGACTGTTTCTTTCCTGTGATGCTACTGGGAATTAGGGCCTGACAGTCCCAGCACAGCACAAGATCTGAATTGCTCATTTTGAACTTAGGTGCTGTGACTGTCTCTTAGTCCATCTTAAGTGTCGTAACAGGCAGGCTGAATACAGCCCTCCTCCTCCCCCTACTACTCTGCCGGGATTGTGGAAGGAGGGAGGGAACGAGAGGAAAAGCCATCTGTGCATCCCATCAAGTGGTGAAACAGGGGGAAAAGATCCTGCTGCTTTCAGCGCTGTTTCCATGAGTGCAGAAGTGCTGAGTGGGGTAAGACTGAGAAAGAGTGATGGAGACTGAAATTGAAAAGGAGAGAGAGAGATCCATGGAAGTCAGTGGGAGTTTTGCCACCGACCATAATGGGATTATGATTTAGGCCAGTCTGTGGAGATTTTAATGAGTCAAATGAAGACAGCTAAATAGTTTAAGCAAGCTATGTGCAGACTCCTTTTTCAGTATCCAGCATGCTAAGTAAGCATACCAAATCACATCCAGTGTCCATTATCCAAACGATATCATTATCCCCCAAAGAGCACTTGTCTCCTGGCAGGGCTATGTGACAGGCTGCTGCCCAAAGCACTCTGCAGCTCATGGCAGAGGGGACATTATGATTAGACTGAAGTACAGGAACCCTTACAATTCACTCGAAAATTGGTATTAATACATATGCAAATGCCTTTGGACGGTGTGAAAGTCAGACTGTACAGTTCCAGTTTTATCACATAACACTAGATTTCCTTTTCCTTCCCTGGTTACTCAGATATTTGAGACTTGTGCGAGCTGGGAATGCAGGCTCTTCAGTTTATCATCGCACAGCCCTCACTGTGCTCAGCCTTGAGCACATTTAAAATTGGCATAGACACGTTGCCCAAACTGATAAGTTTGTCCACATGGGCCAATGCAGTACTTTGTTGGAACGCTGACCTGGGCCTGGAAACAGTATAGACAAGTGGTGTATCCCAGCACAGAGCCTCTCAGGGGGACTGTTTACTGCTCCCATCATCCGTCACACTGATGGGTTGTGTCACCTGGGTTACATAGGTCAGACAGTGAGAACAGATCTCTGGTCAGTGGCATGCATGAACTCTTCAGTCCCAGGTTTCAGAAATCTTCAGTCCTGACATGTTCCCAAGATTCCGCTGCAGCAACCTCCCTGTTCTAGCCAGAAGTACAAGTACCTTGTCAGTTTGGCTGAATCATTCTGGTTCCTTAATTATCCGTATTATATAACGTACTCTTGGGTTCCCAGGGAATGCAGAAAGATCAAGGGAACATAGGCATTGTTAAGCCAGCCTTATTAAGAGCACAAAGGTCCCAGTAGTCTGAATAAACATTATTGACACCTAACACAGGTGCCATTACCCTAACTTACTCTAATAGTTAGACTTTTATATCTCAGCGTGTCACGCTAGCTTTATAGTCAGTGGAGAGAAGTAGACAATTTCAGAGAATGATTGCTTCCTTCCTAAAACCAGGTTCTAATATAAGATGGATGAATTACCCTCCGGTGCTGCCTATTTCTTTGCCTTGATTATAAAGAGAACCTGAGATACTGATGTTATCAGCAAATGTCTAACTTCTAAGTACCTTAATTAGGTGAGATGAGATGGGAAATGTTCAGAAGATCTCTGATCCCAGCAGTCTCCATTTAGGAGGGCTGCCCAAACTGGAAGCATCATCCCTCAAAAATGATTGTTTTTGAAAATAGGAGCCACATGAGATTTTATCTGTGAGAAACAATAACAGGAACAGAAGAACAAAAATGAATAAACTCATACATGTTACAAAAGTGATTTCCTCTGTACTTGCCAGGGAAGTCTAACATTCAGGATTCTGTATTTATTCTGCAAAAGCAGATGCACATGTACTGACAGACTGTATTGGGTTTGTGTGGCAAGGTTTCGGTAGCTGGGGGGCTACAGCGGTGGTTTCTGTGAGATGCTGCTAGAAGCTTCCCCTATGACCGATAGAGCCAATGCCAACTGGCTCCATGATGGTCCCACCATCGGCCAAGGCTGAGCCCATCAGCAACGGTGGTAGCGCCTCTGGGATAACATAGTTAAGAAGAGGAAGAAAAAAAAACAGTATGGCAGCAGCCAGAAGAGAGGAGTGAGAATATGTGAGAGCAACACCTCTGCAGACACCAAGGTCAGTGAAGGAGGAGGGGAGGAGGTGCTCCAGGTGCCAGAGCAGAGATTCCCCTGCAGCCCATGGTGAAGACCATGGTGAGGCAGGCTGTCCCCCTGCAGCCCATGGATGTTAATGGTGGAGCAGATATCCACCTGCAGCCCATGGAGGGCCCCATGCTGGAGCAGGTGGATGTATCCAAAGGAGGCTGTGACCCCATGGAGAGCCCACACTGGAGCAGACTCCTGGCAGGACCTGTGGGCCCATGGAGAGAAGCCCACACTAGAGCAGGTTTGCTGGCAGGACTTGTGACCCCGTGGGGGACCCACGCTGGAGCAGTCTATTCCTGAAGGACTGCAGCCCATGGAAAGGAACCACATTGGAGAAGTTTGTGAAGAACTGTCTCCCACGGGAGAGACCCCACACTGGAGCGGGGGAAGAGTGTGAGGAGTCCTCCCCCTGAGGAGGAAGGAGCAGCAGAGACAACGTGTGATGAACTGACCACAACCCCCATTCCCTGTCCTGCTGCGCCACTTGGGTGGAGGTAGAGAAATTGGGAGGAAAGTTGAGCCCAGGAAGAAGGGAGGGGTGGGGGGAAGGTGTTTTAAGATTTAGTTTTTATTTCTTATTACCCTAGTCTGATTGGATGGGCAATAAATTAAATTAATTTTCCCCAAGTCGAGTCTGTTTTGCCCATGATGGTTATTGCCGAGTGATCTCCCTGTCCTTATCTCGACCCACGAGCCTTTCATTATATTTTCTCTCCCCTGCCCAGCTGAGGAGGGGAGTGATAGAGCAGCTTTGGTGGGCACCTGGCATCCAGCCAGGGTCAACCCACCACACAAACCATTCCCTACCTCACCATAGACAATTAGGAAATCATCCAACTGTGTAGTGGGAAAAATAGAGATGTGCTATCAGACAACTCCTATGGGCAAGAGGACAGAGAGCTTGCTGCCTTCTCTACCACAGTGGCACTCCACAGTCCTCAACATGCCTGACATTCAGTCCTACACAACCACCATATGGCTCTTTTCCTTACTTGAAATCTGTTTAAATCTAGGAAATAGAGACTTGTGTGGGCCATAAAGCCTATGCTTACACCCTGCCTTGGTGGAGGTCCTTCTCCCATTGCTTTACTACCTTTTCTTCCCTTCATGCTAGGAAATCCGGGAAGCTGGTACACAGTATCTCACAATAATATTAATCCCAATGATAAATTAGTTTTTAATAACATATTTTGAAATGGCAACATCAGGCCAACACTAGGTCCATGAATACAACTGAAATACCTGATGCATCACTCTGACAGGGAGAACGTAACAGCCAGGAGGGTTGATGGCTCCCGGATACTTTTGGGGAAGAAAAGTGTCTCTTGCTAGTGCAACAGTAAAAAAATGTAGCACCTGAATAGCAGTTGGCATCAACACATACACTCGTACGCAGTGCTGACCTTGGATGTCATCAACAACAGTGGATGGGAAGGGGGTCGCTCACAGCTACATTCATACTCTGGCTGTTCGAGGAGGTTATATCTTTTTAAGTATGTACTTAGCCCTCTGATGACCCTAAAAGAAAATGCAGGTGATAATTGGACAATCTGTATCTGTCAGAAACTGAGATTTTAAACAAAAGTTTGTTTGGCATTCTTTCTTTCTGCCCTCACTTGGTATATGTTGTGTGCATGTTTATTAGGTAGCTTTTAAAATCCTTTTTCCTCTCCCAACAATTACACACGTAATAAAAATGATAATCACAGTGGGTGGAGATTGGATTTCCTTTCGTTTTAACAGAAAGGACAGCCTGGTAAAAAAATAAATGGAGTTAATTAGTTGAATATAATTGCAAATTCCTTGGAGTTAAAATGCGCTGCATACCAGCAGAAAATGCTATTTGCCATATGGTATTGGAACACTCTGGAATGATGTCTTTTCCTCTACTATTTTCTGCAGACTGAGCATAGACTTGGATTATTTGTGGCTTCCCAAGTATTTGAGTTATGCAAGCCAGCTCACTGAGTGGCCCAAAGCAGCAGAGAAGCATGCTTGTTCAGTTCATAATACATACTAAAAAATAAACAAACAAAAAATCTTGGTTTTGCAAAGTTTTTCATGAAAGCCTAAAGTTTTACTTTTCAGTGGTTTTGGGAAACTTTCAGAAACTTTTTTCTTCAAAGAGTCCATTCAAGGTCCCCTGACAGTGTTACTAAGAGCAGTGGAAGGGTCTTAGAGCGAAGTTATCAAACACAAGTAGAAAATCATAGAATCATAGAATCATACCCTCAAGCATGTCGATCTGCTTGAGGTTAGGATGGCCCTACAGAGGGATCTGGACAGGCTGGATCGATGGGCCAAGGCCAATGGTATGACAGTCAACAAGGTCAAGTGCCAGGTCCTGCACTTGGGTCACAACAACCCCATGCAGCGCTACAGGCTTGGGGAAGAGTGGCTGGAAAGCTGCCCGGCAGAAAAGGACCTGGGGGTGTTGGTTGACAGTCAGCTGAATATGAACCAGCAGTGTGCCCAGGTGGCCAAGAAGGCCAACAGCATCCTGGCCTGTATCAGGAATAGTGTGGTCAGCGGGACTAAGGAAGTGACTGTACCCCTGTACACTGGTGAGGCCGCACCTCGAATACCATGTTCAGTTTTGGGCCCCTCACTACAGGAAAGACATTGAGGTGCTGGAGCATGTCCAGAGAAGGGCAACGAAGCTGGTGAGGGGTCTAGAGCACAAGTCTTATGAAGAGCAGCTGAGGGAACTGGGGTTGTTTAGTCTGGAGGAGAGGAGGCCGAGGGGAGACCTTATTGCTCTCTACAACTACCTGGAAGGAGGTTGTAGCAAGGTGGTGTCGGTCTCTTTTCCCAAGTAACAAGTGACAGGATGAGAGGAAATGGCCTGAAGCTGCGCCACGGGAGGTTTAGAGTGGATATTAGGAAAAATCTCTTCACCGAAAGGGTTATCAAACATTGGAACAGGCTGTACAGAGAAATGGTTGAATCATCATCCCTGGAGGTATTTAAAAGATGGGTAGATGTGGTGCTTAGGGACATGGTTTAGTGGTAACTTGTCAGTGTTAGGTTGATGATTGGACTTGATGATCTTAAAGGTCTCTTCCAACCATAATGATTCCATGATCATTCTACAGAAGCACAGAATAGTTTGGGTTGGAAAGGATCTTTAAAGGTCATCTATTCCAACCTCCCCTGCAAAGAGCAGGGACCTCTTCCACTAGATCAGGTTGCTCAGAGCCCCATGCAACCTGACCTTGAATGTTTCCAGGGATAGGGCACCTACCACTTCTCTGGGCAACCTGGGCCATTGTTTCACCACCCTCATTGTAAAAAATTTCTTCCTTATATCTAATCTAAGTCTTCCCTCTTTTAGTTTAAAGCCATTACCCCTTGTCCTAACAGAACAGGTCCTGCTAGAAAGTTTGTCCCCATCTTTCCTGTAAGCCTCCTTTGAGTAGTGAAAGGCCGCAATAAGGTCTCCCTGGAACCTTCTCTTCTCTGGGCTGTACAACCCCAACTCTCTCAGCCTGTCCTCATAGCAGAGGTGCTCCAGCTCCCTGATAATTATTGTGGTCCTCCTCTGGACTCTATCCAACAGCTCCATGTCTTTCCTGTGCTGAGGGCTCCAGAGCTGGACGCAGTACTCCCCGTGGGGTCTCACCAGTGTGGAGTAGAGGGGCAGAATCACCTCCCTCGACCTGCTGGCCACGCTTCTTTTGATGCAGCCCAGGATGTGGTTGGCCTTCTGGGCTGTGAGCGCACATTGTCAGCTCATGTCCCGCTTTTCATCCACCAGTACCCCCATGTCCTTCTTGGCAGGGCTGTTCTCAATCCCTTCATCCCCCAGCCTGTATTGATACTGGGGGTTGCTCCGACCCAGGTGCAGGACCCTGCAGTACACAAATGGTTGTACTTAACATGGAAATCATTTAGAATAAGAAAGAGGTTAAAAAACAGAACCCAAGGCAAGTTACCGTGACACCTTCTTAAAAGATAGTTCCTCTGTGGATTTCTGCCAGTGATTTTTCACTGCTCATTTTTAAGATACACATCAACATCCACCCCTCCAAAAACCCAAACCTGCTAAGAAATAGCCATTCTGATATCTTAGATTTATGCCTCTCTGGGAATTGCTCTCCAAGCGCCTAAGCTTCTTTTCTTATTGTGAAAGAGATATACGGGGACTCACACTACTGCTTACGAACTCTGACTTGGAAGTGAAATAAAAGTTCATTTTCAAGCTATAAAAGTATATTCAGATCTTACAACAGCAGCATTGCCTTAATTACACTGGTAGCTCAGTTTTTTGGTCTTTTCTTCAGTTTTATGGCTCTGTTAACGCTATCAGGTCAATAAAGTTAGCAGCTTTAACTGCAAAATTGGCAGTGAATGTTTCCAAGCTTCATTGCTCAGATATGATAATTATTGTGATGTGTAGATTTTTCTCTCTTGAAAGTAAACACTTATATCACATGAATAAGTAGGCCATCTTTTTAGTTGTTAAATCTGTCAGATGGGCAAGTTGTTTTTTTCTGCATACAGCGTGAGCAAAGCCAGGATTAGGAAACCTAAATTGCTCCAACCCTCCCCCCCCTCCCCCCAGACATGGGAGAACTCACAGAAGTACTGCTAGTAGCTTCAAGGCTGTTGTGATTCAAAACAGCACGAATTTACAACATCTAGTACAATAAAATATATAATTTACAGCTTAGGGCTGGTCATGCAGATTGGCTTATGCTACTGAAAAATTTTGTAGTTTAACACCTTTTTACAGAGGTTTTCAATGATGTTCACAAAATGTTGTTCATTTTCCCCCAGTTCTAATATGTGCCACTAGCAACTTCAAGGCAAAATTGAACTGAATGTGAAAAAAATTACTTACAAACTTTGAAAGCATTTAATATATATTTCTCCTCCTGTTTTCTTTTGTGGGGCTTGTCAGCAGCAGGTTTCCTGTAAAACAGGTAGTCAATGTGATTAAAAAATAAGGAGAAAATCTGTTCACATGCCTCTGCTATTCTGATTTCATTATTTTCAAATTTTTGCTTATTTTTAGAATGGTCAGTTCTGTCTTAGTGAACAAGTGGCATTATTTTTAGGACTTCTCTGAACTCTTAGGGAATTGAGAAATTATTGGAAGGTAGAACCTGTCAGAGGTGTTTTCCTAGCAGTAGCAGGCTTTAAAAATATGATCCTAATTTTTCATTTTCCATTAAGAAAATCACAGATGATTTCTCTCTGGCTGCCCCTTGAAGTCAGCAACCTGAAGATTAAGCTGTCAATTCTTGCTAAAGCAGACTTTTTCAGGCATTGTCAAAAATGTTGGCATTTATTCCAAAGAAGAAAATAAAAACCAGGTGACCCTCAACACTGTCCACAGGACAGAAATTTCCTGCTTGACTCTTAGCTTACCTAGCCTCTTGGTCCATTCATTACAAAGTGTAAAACACCATCTTTTGACATCTCCATGCTACTTGAGGTGGCACTGCATAAAGGGATGTGCATCATATCACAAAAATCTCAGTTTCTGGAAGCATTAGCCAGGCACTGGGCTTAATACAATTAGGTCTGCTTCCTTAACCTTGCTAACTAGCCAATGTGCAGCTAAAATGCATTTGCTATAGGAGCTAGTGTCTGGGACAGTTTCTTGGGGATCTTTTCATGTCTCCATATTGCAAAGTGCAGACGTGCTCTTTGATTCTTTCCTGTCTCCAGCCATGCTCTGCTCACAATTCAGCCACACCAGGGATCAGCCTGCTGCAATATTTTGATACCATCAGTCTGATTCTCTGTTGCTTTGCACACAAGTTGTCATTGCCTTGTCAGGTGTTGCTCTGACCTGTGCAACATAGATGTAATTTACTATAAAGCAGAGTGGTTAGTTGTCATTTCCAGTAAAGTTTTGTATGAGGATCCTAGGCTGGATGCAAATGTATTTTAAACTTATCTTAAAGACTCTTAACACACCATGGTGCTGTGTTGGGGTGTATGCCATCCTGCTCTTTGTACTATTTCAGCTAAGGATATTTTCTTTTTTCTTTTAACTCACATAATGACACCCCAGTTCTATCTATGTGAGAGGGCTCTATATCAAACATTCTCACAAGAAGGAAAAATTTCCTTTTATGTCTTAAGCAAAGGAAAATCCCATGCCCTGGAGCACTGGGTCTGCTGAAAGACTCAGTCCAAGCACTGAAATTCAGGAATCCACCCATGCCACTTACTCTGTCAACCTGGAATATGTTTAGTTGCTATTACTATTATTATCGATTATTGCCTGACACTAAGCAATTATAGAATTTCCCATCCCTGCCCACAGGATACTCATGAATTAATTCAATCACAGTAATTCTATTATTAATTTGCAGTTTCCCGAGACCCCAATTCAGACTGCTGAACTGGCACTGAACAAAGATACAGTAAAAGACACGTTTCTGAAAAACACTAATGTAGTTTAAGGTGAAGACAGGTAAAGGGAGAAGATCAGCATCAGTTTGTGGCATGCAGAATTTACACACGTCTCAGTTCAACCTTGAATACCAAACAGATGAGTTTACTTGCTTATAGGCTTATCAGCCAAAAAAGATGGGAGAAAAGTATTCATCATCATTTAACAGATGGTGAAGAGAGGCACAAAACATTAAGATCAGATTTTAAAAGCCATTTAGAAGCCTAAAGAGGCAGATGAAGATGAGATGTTATTTCTGAGGTTAAAGATAGTCCCTATGTGCGTCATGAAATGTCTACACTCTTTTAGAAGTACACCTTTAAGAAATTTACCCAAAGTCATTGAGAAAGTCTGTCACAGAGTATGAGGTAGGACCAGTTTGTACACATGACGTGTAAGCACAAAAATATCTTTGCTTCCTTGGAAACAAAACACCTATTCATTCTGCAGGAGTCCAGTAGTGGCTTTGCATCCTCACTTCAGCATTGCAGACAGACCTGACTTGGCGGTGTCTCTCTGCCCTGGGGAGAGTTTCTTCCATTGTTCTGATATGGCAAAGAAACCGGTTGCCACAGATAAGTTATGCTTTAAAAAATGGTTCATTTGATTACCATATCTGTCCACCAGCAGTGGCAATGAAATCTCTCCTTAAGTTTTGTTTCAGCACTGAACTGAGCCATTACAGTGATAAAATAGGTAAAATCCATAAGGAAGCAGACTTTTGAGGGGAAAAAAGTCCAGTATTGGTTAAGCACTCTCAACATCTACAAATCCTGCTGTAGGGGGATCATAAAAGGCAACAAGCCAGACAATAATTTCACTGTACCCATGACTAGGTGTGCATTCCTGCTCGTAAGGACACCAGAAATGCTTTTGAAGAGGCCTAAATAGTCCAGAAAGAGTAGGGCATCATCCCTGTCATTGAGCTAGATAGCCCACCCATCACAAGCAATGGGGATCGTTTACCTCAGGTTTTCTGCAGTGAAAGCACATCTGGAGTCAGATAAAAGAAAGCCACACCAGATTTTAGGATGGGGGCTGGTATTCCAACCTGAAGAGTTTTTGCACAGGAAGAGGAGCTTATCCAGCTTTACTCAACAGATTAAAAAAAGATGGCCAAAGAATGTCTTGTTCGTGCATAAATGAATTCCTCTGTTGCTGTGTCAGACCAGTGCATTTGAACAGACGCGTCAGACCCTGTTGCTCCCACAACAGAATAACCCTTCAAGCTGCCCCAAGGCTATGCAGTAAGGGTCAACAAAATAAACCAGCTCTGCAGAGTGCTGTCACACTCCTGACAGCTAGATAGACCACTTTCAAGGCAGGCAGTCCCCCTCTGGTGGGTTGATCTCTGTGCCTGGAAAGATCATGGAGATCTTTCAGATCTCCAGTTGAGATCCTCCTGGAAACTATGCTAAGGCACATGCAAAATAAGGAGGTGATTGGTGACAGCCAACATGGCTTCACTAAGGGCAAATCGTGCCTGACAAATTCGGTGGCCTTCTACAACAGTGTTACAGCATTGGTGGATAAAGAAAGAGCAACTGGCACCATCTACCTGAACTTCTGTAAGGCATTTGACACTGTCCCACACAACTCTCTAAATTGGAGAGACATGGATTTGGTGGATGGACCACTCGGTGGATAAGGAAATAAGCAATTGGCTGGATGGTTGCACTCAAAGAGCTGCAGCCAACAGCTCGATGTCCAAGTAGAGACCAGTGATGAATGATGCTCCTCATGGGTCAGTACTGGGATCGGTGCTGCTTAACATCTTTGTTGGTGATATGGATGGTGGGATTGAGTGCACCCTCAGCAAGTTTGCTGACAACACCAAGCTGTCTGGAGCAGTTGACACGCTGGAAGGAAGGGATGCCACCCAGAGGGACCTGGACAGGCTTGAGAGGTGGGCCTGTGCAAACCTCATGAAGTTCAACAAAGCCACGTGCAAGGTCCTGCATGTGGGTTGGGGCAATCCGAAGCCCATATACAGGCTGGGCGGAGAATGGATTGAGAGCAGCCCTGAGGAGAGGGGCTTGGGCACGTTGGTTGATAAGAAGCACAACATGAGCTGGCAATGTACACTTACAGCCCAGAAGGTCAACTGCATCCTGGGCTGCATCAAAAGAAGCATGGCCAGCAGGTCGAGGGAGGTGATTCTGCCCCTCTACTCTGCTCTTGGGAGACCCCACCTGGAATATTGTGTCCAGCTCTGGAGGCCCCAACATAAGAAGGACACGGACCTGTTGGAGCAGGTCCAGAGTAAGGCCACGAAGATGGTCAGAGGGCTGGAGCACCTCTGCTATGAGGGCAGGCTGAGACAGTTGGGGTTGTTCAGCCTGGAGAAGAGAAGGCTCCAGGGATACCTTATAGCAGCCTTCCAGTATCTGAAGGGGGCCTACAAGAAAGCTGGAGAGGGACTTTTTACAAGGGCATGTAGTGATAGGACGAGGGGTAATAGCTTCACACTGGAAGATTTAGATTAGATCTCAGGAAGAAATTTTTCACTCAGGGTGGTGAGGCACTGGAACAGGTTGCCCAGGGAAGCTGTGCAGGCCCTATCCTTGGAAACATTCAAGGCCAGGTTGGGTGAGGCTTTGAGCAATCTGGTCTAGTGAGAGGTGTCCTTGCCCATGGCAAGGGGGTTGGAACTAGATGATCTTTAAGGTCCCTTCCAACTCTAACCATTCTATGATTCCATGACTCTGTGACCTTGGCCGGCTGCCATACCCCACCCAGCCACTTTTTCGCTCCCCTTCCACAACAGGACAGGGACAGGTGGGATGGGCTGGGGGCGATGAGGGACTGTGATGTGACTGCAGACCCCGACAAAAGGCTGTCCCCACACAGACAGGAGCAACAGTGGGCTCTCCATGTTGGCCATTTTCCTCATAGGCCTGAGTTATCATCTGTCCCGCGCATTTGAGTAATTCTGAAGAGCAACAGCCCTTTTTCCCTGGGCGGCCAAGGGCTGGGCCTTCCATCAGCTCCTGGCACCCTCATCCCCCGGTTCTATAGTGGCTCTGTCACAGCAGAAGAATGCGGGCAGGGGCCATGACACAGCGGGATTTGGTGACACGGCTGGCCAGGGGAGGGTATGGAAAGGGCTGGGCGGTGAGCCAGCCTAGGCTGGAGGCGAGCCGGTGGGTGAGCAAAGGCTGAGGTGAGAGGACAGGGAAGACAGCAGGGAAGGGGATGGCTGGGCCTCAGGCAGGGAGGCAGGGGTTGCCTGTGGTGCAGCAGTTAGTGGCTGCTCTTCTTTGCCTTCTAGGACCAGAGGCCCCAAAGAGGATGTGATTGGATCATGGTGCACCCCTGTCCTCCACCACTCAGCTGGAGAGATTTACAGCTTTCTACAAGGACATTGACATAAAAATAAGGGATTGGAATAACACCTGGCTGGTGCCATTTTTCACCTATCGGCTCTTGGCATCAGCCCCAGCAATGTCATGGCCATGTCCCAGTGGGCAGCAGGCTGGTGGTGGGGTTGGTGACATGGCCACCCCAGGACGGGTGTCTCCAGGCTGCAGGGGAGACGTGGGACTGACAGCCTTGGCCTGAGGCTGGGAGAGCCCTGGGCAGGGTTTGCCCATGGTGACGGAGAATGGCTGCTCCCATTGTTTGCACATATTGTCCTATTTTTCACAGCCTCAGGCCCAGACAAGGACACAACTAGACCCTGGAGTGCTCCTGTCCCCTCTGTCCTCAGCCACTTAGCTGGAGATTTCTGCAGCTTTCTGCAAATCCCTTGGCCTGAGGAGAAGGAAGCACACACAGCCCCCGCCAGCACAGCGCCACAGCCCCACAGGCAGCTGGAAGCTCCCACAGCCGTGGACAAGGGGAGCTCTGAGACACCCACCCTCCGTCTGAAACTGACCTGGGAATAACGCTTCTGATTTATGAACCCATTGGCAGGCTCGTCTGGTTTGTGTGGGGTTTTTGGGAAGCCTTTTAGGGCTTTCATTATGATCCTTATTTCCTTATTATTTTCTGTACATGTGTATATATATAATGTAAAATGTGCAATATATACACATATATAGACACATGTATTTATACATATAAAGTGTATCTATGTATAAATAAATATATAGTTGTCCACATTTGTACACTCACACATACAGATACAGAAATGTCTCTATATACATATCTGCATATTGTCCTATATGAGCATTTCCTTATCTAAAGGAATCAGGGAGCCAATCAGAGGGTGCTCTGGGATCACATGGGTATGATGGTTTTGGTCAGTCACAGAGCAGTGTGGAAACAGGTGAGGCGCAAGGCAAGAGTCATGTCCGTAAGTCAGTCCGACGAGGAAGGACGTTGAGGACATTCTATGTTGTATGGGCTCCACGTAGACCTCATTACAAAGTTACCTGCTGTCAAGTACACAACTAGGATGGTTTGTGCTCGATCTCTGGTAATTTCCATCTGTGGCCATCAAAGGAAAACTTTTCACTATCTTGCCTGTTCTGTCTCAGAAAACATCCATTATCCATGGAATCCCCTTCCAGATTCACATACAGATGCAAATGGCTGCTATTCTGAATTTCTTGACTGAAATATTATCATACATTGCATGAAATCCAGGGCAGACTTTTACTGAAGATTTTTTCCCATTTTTCATTACATAGATTTAAAAAAACCCCCTCAAATTCTCAGAAAATTATAAATCTAAGTCTATGTGAATAATACAATACTGGTATCTTAGTAATATCTTAGTAAATTCTCAAAAGCACAGAAGAATCTAAGTTTTACTAAAGTATATAAGACAATTTTTGTGATTCAGATGTCTCTGGGTAGACTGCATGCTTTTAATTCCTATGTAAGGGACTATGTAAAGGAATCTCATTTGCTGCCTTTCTGTAGTTCTTTTTATTATTTGAATCAATGAGATTGCCAATTACACAATACAATGAGACTAAGGTACAGACTTAGAATACTGTCTAGATGAGACTCTGAGCCTTAAACTCATTGACAATTTAACATCTAAGCTGTTGTTTCTTCTCCTCCTGCTCTGATTTTTTGAGCCAGACCTGCCCCAGAAATGTCAATGGATATAAAGGAAGTGCATAAAACTCATGTTTTGCAAAGTCGAGTGTGACCTTCTCATGTTAATCAGAAAGTGTTGAGAAAGATATTGGTTTACAATAGGAAGAGTGTTATAAAAAGATCTGTCATGGTAAACATTAGTGCTGGTGCAACACATATCACTTGGAGGGGTTGAAGTAACACCAGGACAGTGCAGTGCAGGGCTCACTGCGTTAGACTGGACGAGGCAAAATAGAAAGCTGCCTTTTCCCCGTCTGTCACCCAAGGATACAAAGAGTGCAGAGGAGAAAGTTTTGAATTCAGTTTGAAGCAAAGTCCTTCCTCAGAGTTGAAACCTCATTCAAATCCATTCAGTTCAAGGTTAAGGTACGTCATGAGCGATTATTTTATGACCTATGATGCAAAGCCAGTAAAATAATATTTTTACTCAATTACTTTTTAAAAAACATGAAATCAAGTCACTGAATCACACTAGGAATGCCTGATCATTCTCTTTCAATTTCAACATAGTCTGTGACGCTGATGTCTTGTATTTTTGTGGTACCAACCTGAGGTTTCGTAGTTCTCATATGACTTGTGAACCTATTTTTTCCCGTTGTTGATCAGTATTTTCATACTTTGCTACTCTATCTGTACTAAATACCTCAGTAGATGTGCAGGGCTTCTTCAGAGGGGATTGAGTGTCGTTCCAATGGTAAGCTCGAAAGGGTATGTTTTGTGCAAAACACTTCAGTGGACCACATCTTTTATGATCTAGAGTACTACATTTTTGTAGGTTGTGCTTAGAGACCCTGAATATATTGCATTATGTGTCTGCAAAAGTATTGGTAAATAAGCACAGAATGGAGCAAGCAGGCATTAGAGGTGAGACTCACCTCATCTCATTGAGATACATACAATGCCAATTTCTCACCTTCTGAAGCAGGCTTCCTATTTCAGAAGTCAGATCTGAGAAACAGGTGACTTTTAGGTGTGATTAATTTGACCTGCTTCAAACATTGATTTAAGATGAAACAAGTCATGCCTTAGAAGTGTTTTTTCTTTTCCTCTGCTTTATGTAGAGTGATTCTTGGACATAACTTGGATATAAGCATGGCAAGGTGAGGTTCAGTGAAATGAATCCCATCCTATCGGACTATGAACAGTATAAGGGGCCCTACGTTGCACACACTTAAGTGAACTTATTCTATGTTCCTACTGTAGTTCAGATTAACACTTTTTTTTTTTTAAATGTTGAACTAGAGTTGATCTTAATGAATGCTGTTGACCCATGCAAAACTCTTAACTCCATTAAAAGAAGTAGCTGTTCAGAATCTGCCGTGATCTCTCTGCATAAGCAGTCTTCAAAAAGCGATGTAAATAAAAATGTTGTGCTGCTGTATATTTCTACGATAGTCATGAACAAAGGTTAGAAACAATGAGCTATGTTCACAGTTGTGGTGAGTTAAACTTGGCTAACGGCCTCAGTCCCACCCCACTGCTTGCTCGTTCCCCCTCCTCAATGGGACACTCATGGGTCAAGATAAAGACAGGGAGATTGATGACCAGTTACTGTCATGGGCAAATCACACTTGACTTGGGGAATATTCATGTAATGTATTGCCAATTAAAACAGATTTAGGTAGTAGGAAACAAAGACAAAAATTAAAACAACAGCTTCCCCACCCTTTCTTCCCAGACTGAACTTCATTCTTTCACTCCTGACTCCTCCGACACCCCCGCTCCACGTGGCACAGGGGGATGGAGTATGGGGGTTATGGTCAGTACCTAACTGACCTCTGCTGCTCCTTCCTCTTCACACTGTTCCCCTGCTCCTGTACAGGGTCTCCACAAGCTGCAATTGATTCAGAAAATATCCAGCTGCTCTGATTTGGGGTCCTCCACAGGCTGTGGTGTGGACACCTGCTCCACCGTGACCTCTTCCCCAGGCTGTGGGACAACACCTGCCCTGGCAACTGGAGCACCTCCTCCTCCTCCTCCTCCTCCTCCTCCTCTCACCTTGGTGCTTACACTGCTGTATCTCACTTTTTTTTTCCCTTGCTTTCTCCTCACTCCTCTGCTCTTTCAGCTATTGCCCTTTCTTCGCTATGTTTTCACAGAGGCACCACTGACAGGCTGATGAGCGCAGCTGTGGCTGTGGTAGGTCTGTCATGGAGCCGGCTGGGACTCTTCAGGGCAAAACCATGCCAGCCGCAAGTTTCACTCTCACCTCCTCTCCGATTAACATTTCTGCTTTGCTGTGTGGTCTTCTATATCCTTCTCAACCCTGGAGGCCCAAGAAAGAGGAGAGGAAGTATCCAGAAGGAAGCTCTGCTTTAACTTGTGCCTCTACTTGGGCCAGTTAAAAAAGCTAAAAAACTGTAGGAGTGGCAAGAGGAGAGGGATGTGCTGAGAGGCGGGAAAAGCGAGTTGCTCTAGGATCACATAAGTCCTTAAAGGGATCCTGAGCATGGGCTGACTGAGGAATCACTTTATTGTTAAGTTGTGGCCTGAATAAAAGGGCTGGAGATGTCATCCTCCTGTGGCCAGGTGAAACTGCAGTACAGGAGGCAAAAGCAGCTTGCAGGGTGTGCTCAGGAGAGCGAGAAACTGTGTAATAAAGCAGCTAAGCAGGGATTAAAAGGAGAAGGCACTCTCTGTCTTGCAGACCTCCTCTTAATTTTGTGCTTTTGGATCCTGTCTTACGCTGATGACAATGAGTACCGTTTTTCTAAAGTTTGGAGCTGGTAATATTGAGTGGGTGGGAAAGACCAGAGATCTTGGGTGCCCTGGACTGATCACTGCATTGATGGAAATGTTTTAGCAGCTTCTTTGTGTTTTCTTGGCTGTCTGATTGCTCAGATTTACCAGAGCAAGAGTGGGATTTGATATAAATGGCAGGGAAGTTTGTTACTCACAAGAGCACTAAAGTTACAACATTTCCCTCAGAAAGTGAAGTTCCATGTAAAAAATCCTCATTCTGACTAGGTTGAGGTGCTCTAGTTATTGGCTACTCTGGGCTGATCTTTTCTCTCCTAAACTCCTTCAGGGCTTGTAAATGAATGAAATATTCACTGTGAAAGAAAGTTGTAGTCTTCATAAACCAGTCCTGCAAATTTATCCAGTCCTACTTAGATCCATGCTCTTCATCAGACATAGAAAAGTAATGAACTTCACATATGTATTGCTTGAACAGATTACTAAACAACTGTGCAATCAACTGTTTTAAAACAAGTTGGTGTCTTTCTCACAAATTGTTGTAGTCCTACTCCAGTGTTGAATAAAGCTACATTCTGAAACCTCCTGTTTTCATAAATTGGAAATTTTGGGTTCTTTCCAGCCCTAAATTCTTGGAACATTTATTCTTCTTTCCCAGTTGAATAAGGGATTATTTACTGCTTCTTTATCAAAGTGGTGATGGTCCTGGGATGACAGTAATACAGCAGGGGCAAAACGGCTCATCTGTGTCATTGATAAATTCCTGAACTAAAGGCTGTATGTAACATGCAAAGACTTTTATTAAGGTCATGATTTTAAACTTTCCTAAATCAATTTGAAGCTGTCAGCTGACATCAGAGCTCTTCAGGTTTGGTATATTATTATTCTCGTCACATGCATAAAACTGTTTAGGCTAACAATGCTCTAAGGTTCAAGGACACTTTTTTTTTTTTTAAATTCACTCCTGATTTATCGTCATCTAAAAATTAACAATAAAACAAGTCTCCATCCCCCAACAAATATGCTCCATATATACAGAGAACCTTAATAGCGTCTGCACGAATTAAAACACTTTCTAAATAAAAACTTTCTGTTTGGTAGATCAGAAAAAAGATCCATGTTATCCTATGATTGGTGGCTGACAATGAGTCATTTACTTACAGATATAATTATGTTCAGTTGGTAGCTGAAGAAAATAATGAGGTACATTAGAAAATGAAATAACAGCTTTATTGTTGAAGCTGTCTCAGAAAGTTAGCTAAATAACGGAAGAAATCCAATTCCTGCATGAAAATCAGGTAATACCTGCTTCTTGAGAGATGGATGAAGAGGGAAGACCTTAATTGTCCAAGAGAGAGAATACCACTGGGTTAAATTCTTCCAACAGCTGACGATTCTTACTTTGAGTTTATTGCTTGTTAAATGATGAACTTTAGACTAGGAATTCAATGAATGTTCTCCCCTGCAAGCTCTTCAAATTGCACTCACTCATACACTCAGCCCCTATTGTACTTTTCCTGTAGGGTCACAGCAGAAAGTTCTTTGTATATCTGCTAACTGAAAAAGATAGGCTCAGAGGCAAGTCTGAGAGCCTTATGACCTTTTTTCGCTCATGTTAGCAAAGTAAGAAAATCTGAGACAGTAATTACAATCTGCTTTAAAATATTCCAACTCATCTGTAACCTCTGTCCCCCTTTTCCTTTTTTTTTTTTTTTTGGTATTTTGTTTTCCCCTATCCTCTAGTGTTAGTTGGTACAACATGGTGAAAATGTTTGGATGATTGTGAGCAGCAAAGTGATTTATATGTTAAAAACTGAAGAAACTACCATGTGGTGCCAGTCTGCCATCAGCTCTGCTGGGTTTGAATTAAGGTATTGACAGAGAAGAAGTGAGAGAAGCTCAGACTCTCCTGTTTCTGTCTTCAGAAAATGGCTTCGATTTAACTTGATCTTTCCAGCTCTCTAATTTCACAGGCATCAAATCGCAAATTTGTTGGTAACTTCTGAACTTTACTTGCACATATTGACTTTTGGTTTATAAAGCTCAGTTTCAGTTGTGTTCTAGAGGATAAGAATTGAACCATGAAAGTTGAATGAAATCACCAAAAAATCCATTTGTGGTTTAAATGTGCAATTGAACAACAAGTTCTGCTTAAATTGGAATAACCTTTAGATCAAGTGGAGATGCACTACCTGCCAGAGATGCACTGTACCAAGAAGTATTTTGACCAAGTTCAGTAACAGTAGAAAGACCAAAAATCTAGTAGGCTTAGTGAGCTCAATGACACATAGACACATCAGATTATAAATAAGAAGGAGGAAGTGGGAGGAATCTTCTATTTAAGGCCTTAATGATAAAATCTGGATGCTGAGGTAAAGCACATTCAGAGAGTGACAATGGAGAAAGTTCAAAGCATTCTCCTTTCCAAGGTTGCTTAAGAAAAAGACAAATATATTGAACAATATCCGCTGTGCCAAGAGATACAAAATGGTGGCTCGGTTATGCATCACTGTCGGGAATCTAAAATCAACAAGTACATGTACTTGATTCACTTGAAAACACCACACCAGATTTGTACCTGATGGAAGTCACTGGAATAATACTGGGAATAATGAATTTGGCTCTCACCCTGGATAAAACACTGTTCAAAATGACTGTCACCCACATTCCTTTAGCTTTTATAGTTCTGAATGGAAATTAAAATCATGCTATGATGAACTACATCCCAAGGTATTTAAACTCTGTTGTTCAAGTTAAGTTCAATTTCAGAGTGTAATACCAGAAAAATCCCACTGGGAGTTATTTAATTTTTTATACAGGTTCAACATGTATGAGAACACTTATGCAGCCATTTAAAATCAATCTAGTGAATACAGTGCTCGTCGGAGGTGAGCAATTTGCATTCCACATGTCTGAGCTTTCACTTACTTTCATGGGTTTTGCACAACTAACTCTGTGGCGATGTTTCTGATTTACAGTGGGATACATCATGGGTAGAGTTGAGTGAATCATTCATCATTTCCATCAGCTGCATTCAAACTTCATGTGGAAAGTTACATATCCCATTTGAGAGTTTATTATAATCCCTGGTAGTGGAAATCCTATATCTCAGTCATTCTTTGTCCCTTTTCAAGTGAGACTCAAATATCACTTTTATTTCTGCATCTTGCCTGTTCCGTGTTCATGAGACAGGTTGTGGGGTAAAGCACATGGCAAGAAATCTGGCATGATATGAAAACTGGCAAGAGAGAGATACGTGCCTCCACAGGTCAGGTGCTGAGCAAAGTGCATACTCACTGGAGCGGTGGGAAAATGAGAATTAAGCTTTGCTTTAGCATTACTCATAAGTAACTGGGCTGTACAGTTGCTAAGCAAGTCGTGTTTGTCATTCTGTGTACTGCAAGTACCATCAGCTCGACTCTGCTCAGTTCCAACAACAGACTCCGGGGAAGGTGCTCTGATGGTAAGGCAGTGCAATGTTATTTCCCAGTCACAGATGGAGTTCAGCTCCCCCCCAAACTAAAATATTTGCTTTATTCCTCTCCAGACTAGGAAAATATAGAACAAATCATAATGTGAAAATTGAGCTTCTGAAATCTCTGTTCCCAGTATTTAGGCTATGACTTTGAAATTAAAAAAATAAATTACAGCTGTCTTCACTCTGCACATGTGTTTGCACATGCATTAGTTTAAACATATGAATAATTACAGGAGATGGGGGGATTACATGCGTATTGTTAAAAGTGTTAAATCTTGCAGGAGATGGCCCATCAGCCTGTAATGCTGGATACCATGTGAGTGTTGAAATTAATAAAAAGATTGAATCAACAGCAAAAGATGATAATTTTTCTTAGGTTAGTGCATTCTGATACATATTTAGAGTGTCTGACATACCCATATGGGTGAAAAACAATTGTTTTGAATTCTATAGAAAATCTTTTCTCTCACTCCTACCCATACAATCCTGTGGAAACTGCATATGTGGAAATGTGAACAGAACAAATGATTCCTAATGCAGGACTGAGAAACAAATACTCATTCAGTCAAACAGCTGAAAATATTTTCTGGCCAGAAATGTATCTTGTGGACAGCTTTCATTGTTTCTTTGCTTGCAAAACATGTCTATTCATATGACTAGTCCGTTGTACTATTTTTAGCCTAGTAGTAGTGGACTGTAGGTGCCTTTGAGATTTTATTGTGCTTTATCTTGTGAAGAATGCTCAAGCAATTTTAATGTCGAACTGTAAACTCACAACACCTGCTGACGTTTTCCCCTTCGTCTTCACACATTTTTTGTCCACTTGCACTTCATTGTGATAACAGTGATTGCATGCATTTTATTTCTGTGTTTAAAATTCGAGGCATTTTCAGTGTGCTTTTTTTCTGTAACTTGGTAGTTCCCAAGGTTTTGAGGTCATAACTTCTTCAGTTTGCACATCTGGGCTTTCAACTTGACTTCCATTTACACCTCAGGGCTTATCCTCCTTTGAGGCTGGTGACTGCTTGTTTGGCAGCTTTTGCCATGGTGAAAAATAAAAGGTAGGAAAGAGCAATAAAAGGAAAAAAGTTTCCATGTGAGATCGTCTCCCTCTTCCATTGCAGGTAACAAAGACTGAACAAGATGGTAGCTGTTGATACAAATAGCTCAGTTCTGTTTTGCAAGCCCTTGGAGCATTGTCTGTTGTGCTTTCCCCCCCTAAAAAGGGGAATAGGAAAGAGCTGAGAGAAAGACAACAAGGGTTAAAAGGTATAGAAGGCTTTTCTAGAGGTAGCAGCTGAGCAGGTGATGATTTCTTAGTTCACAAAGCAGAAAACTTCAGAGGAGATATGATAAGCTTCTACAAAATTATGACTGGCGTGGATAGAGTAGCTATGACTCAATTATTTATCACTGTCTTTAAAGACAAGAACTATGGCTCACCGTATAGTGATATTAAAAGTTATTTTCAAACAAAGAAGCAATGGGTTTACACAGAACGTGTGCTAGCACTGTGGACCTCCCTGTGAAAGAATGCTGTGTACAACCAAAATTTACATTGGTTTGGGAGCCGACTAGACAAGCACATAGAAATTAAATTCTTGAAAGATTATAAATGACATCCAGTTCAGAAACTCCCTGAGCTGAAAATAGTTGGAAGATGAGACAGTATTAGAGGAGCAATCAGATACACACACTGTTTACTTACAGATCTCTAGACATTCATTTAGGGTCATTGCTCCTTCTAGTTATCTTCTTTTGGAAAGGCATCACCTCGTCCTGAACAAAATAAAAAGAAAGGGGCTACAGCAAAGAATCTGAGCAGAACAAAATGATTCTGAGGAGCATTGAATGACGGTGGTGAAGGTCATAGGATCAAAAGTGAACAAAACCCCCACAGCTGGGGGGAACAAAGAGTGGGATGTCCTGACATCATCTCCTTCTCTCTGAAGGCACCCAAGGAGGTGGTAGAAGCTCCGTGGCCATGTTCTGCCCAGCAACATGGCAAGACACAGGAGCAGAAATGTACCACATGCCTGGATCATCCTCTCAGCCTTCCTTTTCCTCGAGCAATGGATGTCTGGCTTGAGTGAGGCCAGGAGGGGTGCGCTGAGGAGGGCCAGAGACTAAACAGAGCTTTTGATGAAAGGTGAGAGGAAAAGCATAGCCAGAACCTCAACAGATTTTGGTGAAGCAGAAAAATGGACTGTAGCCTGGAAAACTCAATGTACATGTGTGCAGGATTGTCTCTTGCTACAAGACAGAGAAGTAAGGGAATCCCATGGCCCATTCCACAAGCATTCCTGTACCCTCTGCTCCACAGAGAAAGTAATCCATTATGGGTGGTGTTGATGAACTCGATATAAGACAGTGCAGCTGCCTTTACATTGTAAATGGGAAAATATTCAGTAAACGGGATAATATTCAGAAATGCACAGTTAAGAATTTCAAAAATAGCAAGTGATTTTTTAAGTTATCTTTGCATGTCTTCATTTTGAAGTGATGAATTTTTAGCACCTTGTAGAACTGGATTTTCTATAAGGATGCCACATATCATGAGTGCTCTTTACACTTCTGAAGCCTTATCATGGCATGAGACTGGATATACAAAAGGTCCTCTGGCACAGGTCTAAATATAAATTCAGGATATATGCTCGTGCTGCAGCAGAGTATATCAACATTTCAATTCTTCAATGGAAATGAGCTTGAGACATGCCGCCTTCCGTTCCTCCACAGGAGGCTTTTCTTTGAATCCAGCTGAAATGCAGTTGTGTGAGATGTGATTGAAGTTCAAATTTTATGAGAACACATACAGGACAATGTCAAATTATTTTTACTCTGTGAATATATCAGTTTCTTGTTTTCTCCTAATCTCCGTTGTGATTAGTAGGACTGGTTTGCTTTGTGGGCTTTTTCTTTGCATCATTCTTCATCTTGGAGGTATGAAAAATGGATTGGGGAATTTAAATATCCCTGGAAATAGGAGAAATTGCTGCTGTAGCTTACAAAATAAAAGTAGCAGCTACTGCAATGTAAACAACATGGTGATAGTTTTGCATGGCCTCGTGTACATAGTCTTTGAAGGTACACTGAACATGATCCTGGTTTCCGACAGAGAGGACGCACTGTGATTTCAGAGGACATCCTCAAAAAATGTATGTGAAAACTATTGCAGCAAATTCTGCGCAGCTCTAAGTCTCATTGATCTGGATTTTTTAACACTCAGGCCACTGCAATTAGCTCAAATACGAACAGGTTCCCCACGGCCATTCAAAATACAACTTTCAAACAGAGGAATGTTTGCCTGTTGGTGATGAGGCTTTGTCACCATACTGGTTTCCCCACTCGACATATAACTGTAGACTAAAACTTCAGCAAAGCAATGTCTCCAGCATTAGACTGTTTCAAAATCTGCCGGACCTCAGAATATTAGGTTTCTGATCTATTACATAATGGAGCTTTCTCTATGTGGGCAGGCACTGGCAACATCGTGAAAGAAATATTGATATATCATACTCTCAAGAGACACAGTTAGTGTGACAAATCACATGGAGGTGGGCTGTACTCAAAGAACATACCAACAAATAAGGCCTCTTAGACCAGTGAGTTGTACATCCCTCGGGTGCAGGCTAAATGATACTTCTCTGCATCTTGCATGGTGGATAGAGCCAGGGAATAACTACATCACTGGACTGATTACATATGTGACCTCTCACCCAAGATGTAGAAAGGCACAAGGGAGTCAGCAACCAGTGGTGGCACCTGATGGACCTGCTGGTTACTAACATAGGAACAGACATTCTTTGCCAGTGAGTTTTAATTAGACTGAGATAGATTATTTGTTTTGGAGAAAAATATCGGCGATAAATAAAACATTCAGTATTTTTGTTCTAATTGTGTCTTGAGCAAGAAAAAAGCTCTTCTCGTTCCCCCTGAATTTTAAGAGAGTGAGAAAAAGTGACTTTAGTCAAATGAACAGAGTGCACAGATGTCCTTCTTTAAATATCCAGATCCTCTAGTATAGGGGCACTATTTTTAGTTAACAAAGAAAATGGTGGTGAGGGTTGGAAGAGGTTTTCCAAAAGAGCAGGAAAACTAAGGCTATGAGAAGGAATGTGTTCCAGAGAGCAGCCTTTGGCTGAAAAAACTCTAGGCCATGCAGGATGTGTTAGTTCAATTCCTAAAATTTCTTTTTTACATCAATTTATCCCTTTCTAGCCCTAATGCAAATCTGTAGTGTAGCTCAGTAAATCCTTAAAGCTGACATAACAGCTTGCTGCCATAGCTGAGGAGAAGGAGGCCTGTTCCTCTCGCAATTACCTTCTCCACTGTTGCTCCTGGTCATGATTATATTGTGCTAGCTCTGTCACTTGTCAGATCTTCAGAAAGTCAACAGAATACAAACACAGTCCCAAATGGATGACTATTCTTTGTGGATGAAGGAGTTAAACTGGCTTACAGAAAAGTTCCAGGGAAAGGGAAAGGGATACGGAAAGACTGCATGAGGAGCAGAACAGGAAAGAGACAGGAGAGAGTAACAGAAGTGAAGGGGGAGAAGGAAGATCTAGCATATTTGATGGCGGGGCTCTGGACTGTATCTCAAGGAATCCATAATTTCACACTAAAGGCAATCCTTATTAAATGTAATTTAAAAGCAAGTATTCAGATATATCAATAAACTTCAGCAAAGAGCAGTAATCTCTCTAGCGTTGTCCATGATCAGTGAAGTCTTGTGTTGAAACCCTACACCTAATTGGGATCTGGATAGAAGAAAATCTTTACTGTAACACAGCACTTGCAGAAAGACTACAGATAAGCCAGTGTTGTCAATAGAGACCGACCTCAGTTTGTACCAAAGGTCAATAAAGGATCCAGAAATAGTTTAGTACTTTCATCTCTTTTATTTCTATAGTATTTTCATCTCTTTTATTTCTAAACCTTTTAACTACAACCCTACAGAGAGGACTATAACAAACTGAGAACAGCCAGGGGACTAAACAGCCAGGTGACTAGTACTTGCGAAATAAACCCAGTTGAAATGAGAGGCCTCAGCTGAAACAAGTCATCAGGGCCTGTGAAATTAGTTTCAACTAGGCAAATACACTCGTCTTCGATCTTTGTTTCCAAACTTTAAGAAAAAGCTGTACATTTGAAGTGAGACTAGCCCTTATTCCACATTTATTTTTTGTTTCGATACAGCTATTTTTAGCCTATATCCTAAATGCAATAGATTCAATCCTTCAATATTTCTTCTTTAAAGTCTTACTCAAATACTGACCTTTAAAAGTTTTAACTATAACTACTTTTGCAAGGCCTGCACTTTCAGGAAACAAAGCTCACTCTGTTCTCTGCTGGAAATATCAGATCCAGGCCTAAAATCAGCAACCCAGTTCCTTTTCTTATAAGCTTTAACTCTACCATTAACCACAGACAGGTGTCCGATACCTATTGAAAAACCTCATATAAATTATGGACCTCAGCAGAAATCAATCTACAGTCTAGTCTGGTGGGCTGCACGGCATCCAAGAAAAACAAAACAAACCCAGAACATGTTGGCAGGTAAGCTCTTCTTTATATTTTATACCACCTACAGGTGACTATAGAATCAATATGAAGTATTTTTAGTTACTATGAGCTGGACTTATGCTGGCACTTCATAAGTGACCAGTAAAAGATACAGGTCCTTATTTTCCCATCTCTAACTCTATTCTTAATCTCAAAATTATCAGTAGTCAAAGGACTATTATGCAGACATGGGTTGTTGTCACTTGGAAAACATATCCTTGCCTTCTCAGCTATACAGGAGACAGCTATAAATTGAGCTTCTTAATAAAGTAACTTACTGTCCAGGTTTTGGCTGGGATAGAGTTAATTTTCTCAGTAGCAGCTGGTACAGTGTTATGTTTTGGATTTAGGATGAGAATAATGTTGATAACACGCTAATGTTTTTAGTTGTTGTTAAGCAGTCAAGGACTTTTTCAAGTTCCCATAGAAGCTGAGAGGGAACAGAGACAGGACAACTGACCCAAGCTGGCCAAAGGAACATTCCATACCATAGACATCATGCTCAGTATATAAACGGGGGTTGGCAGGGGCATGGGGTTTGGTGATCACTGCTCAGGACAGGCTGGGCAATCGGTCACCGGATGGGGACCAATTGCATTGCATCACTCATTTTGTGTATTCTTTTACTGTTATTATTTTTTTCTCTTCCATTACTGCTGTGTTAAACTGTCTTTATCTCAACCCACGAAGGTTTTTATCTCCCTTTTCTCTCTATCCCACTGGGCCATGTGGTCCTAGTTGCTGGTTGGGGTTAAACCACAACACTTACCTACACTTGGCTCATAATCTTTCAAGAACTGCCTCCCAACCTGACCCACTGCACACACACATTTAGAGCAGATTTATGTCCTATAGTTTAGTTCTGACATGTCAAGATCTGTCCCTTAGTTGCTGTTTGAACTTGCACATCAGGATGGAACTAGATGAAGTAGCCTTACTTTGCAGGAATATGTGACTACCACAGGGCATAAGAAAAAAAAAATCCTTGCAGTCTTGCAAGGGTAGTATGGATAACCAGGTTTCTGCCACTCCTACGTTGTGCTTGGAAAAACACATCAGCTTTTCATCTGATCTCTGTCCTGGGCTAAACCTATAACAGCTCTGGCTTATCCACACCCCAGTTTGTTGGGAAAGTTATGATCTGGAGGGTCGGTCCACTAAAGAGTGTTTCTACAGGTTCTGAGAAAGGGATGCAGTGCTGTGTTGGAAGGGCTTCCTCTCAGTTTGCTTTTCTGTGTTGGAGAGAAAAAACTAAATAGGCAGATGTCTTCTGTTGCTGACATTTAATTGTTCTGATGGGCTTGGTTTCCTGACTATCATCAAGGCAAGGCTTAGATATCAGGTCTGCTAAAAGAAAAATATTCTTTTTTTAACCTAGATGATGCATCTGATAAATTTAATTCTTCACACTGCTTTGCCAATCCCCCCAAACTATCCATAAACTTAGCCATTATTAACCATAGTCATCAAGCTGGTAACACCATTAATTATCCAGCTGTGATGTCTCTGCACCGTGACATCTGTGGGTAACTAGATAATCCTACAAGAGATAACTGACATTTAATTGTCTTTCACCCTCTACTACAGCTCTGACTGTGAAGGAATCACAGAGGTACTGCAGGATCAAAATAAGTAGGTTTACAAAAGATATGTGATCCTCATTCCAGAATTATCCTTTAAAGTACATGTTCCTTTCCTTTCCCAGTGCTTATTCCTCTCACAATACCCAAACATTATGCTCCAGACTGCTAAGAATGTGTAAAGGTACTCATTTTTTAAGTAGAGTTATGTTTTGCTTCTATTTGCTTTTATGAAAGTCTTAAGAGTTATTATGTTACTATAAAAAAAATAAAAGAGGATTTAGAATAGTTTACCACAGTAAGAGGCTGAAATCAATATTGTTTATACGGGCATGAATGTTATTGACTGTATATTTACAATAACCTCCAGAAAGTAACTCTTAAACCATTAAACCTCCTGGCAAAGTATACACTTTCATAAATCTGACTAAACATTTTACAATAATAATTAAATTAATTACTAGGAGAAAACAACACATTTGATGGATTTTATCCTTCGGATAAAATGAGACGTTTCACTATTGACTTAATTCAAAGTGCCTGTTTTCTCCAGTCTGGTATTTGCAACTGGAGAAATACCTTTTCTTTGGAAGAGAAGACTTCACAATGAAGCATAACCCAAACAGGATTAATCTGAAGACAATTGGTTTAACTTGCACAGAATATTGTTTACAATGTTGTTGAGAGAGGGCAGCTCAGAAAATTGCACCCAGATGTCATTGTTTGGATGTAGAACATTGACACGTGACTAAGTAATTAATGACTCCATCTCCTTTAAACCAAAGTTCACCGGGAAATTTGGGCTGAAAATGAGGACTCAAGAGCTCCCAGAAACAAGATAACTGAGGAGCACTTTTCATTATGTTCGTTATGTTACACATAAGTGCCCACTAGAGATCATTGTCTACATACATAAAGGCATTTTCAGTAGATCACTGCTGCAGGCAGTTTTCAGTTTTACACAGAAGACAGACTAATAAAAATGAAAAACAAGTTCAGAGACATGAGGTAACGATTCTGAAGATTCACAGTTTGTCAGTGGCAGAATTGAGGACCAGGATGCAGATCTGCTGAGTTCTTAGTTCCATGTCTTAAAAAGGATACAAGACAGTCTTACATTTTGTGAGAGAGTTGTTTCAGCAGAAAATCGTCATTACGAGAGATCTAAATCTGTGAGACGTGTCTATTGAGTTCTTTTGAGTTTGGGTTATTTGTGAAATATTACGGAATTCAATAATTTCATGGCCACCTAAGAACTGAGAAGATTGGTTCAGTGCCACTTTGCAACTGAAATCCATTTCCCTTACACCACAGGGTTCCCATGGCATTCTCTGGCCAGATCCCACCTGCTACAATTCAATAGACCTATGGACATTCATGATGCAAGACGATTGGAAAAGAAAAGAGATCATGGATGTTCATGGTAACCTGACTTTGTTGATCAATAGCTTCCTTCCCCTTCTTTTTATTTTTTTCCCCAACAAACTCTACAACCTACAAAGTAATAAGAAAGATTGGTTTAACAACAATATCTTGGAATTGAGAGCAGTAAAGTTACAGGTCATAAAGCTGAAATAAGGCACAAGCAGAATTTTGGTATTATCAGTAGAGAAAAATTAAGGTTTTGGGAAGTATTATACAGACAATTGCAGACGGCTTTAGCTTAGGTTAGTAGGGCAAAAGACAAAGCCAAATTAAAGATTATCCTAAAAGTGAGTCTGTGGCTGAACCCTGCTCTCATTTTAGTACTTAACCCAGAGAAATGTTCTTTCTGTGTGTCTTACCCAGTCTTTCTCATTTTATCTTTTCTGATGTTGCACTGGCTAGGTTACTCTTATTTCTCTCTAGACCCATCACCTGCAGCTGTAGCTTCACCCTTCCTCCTTCATCCCTTTAGCTTTTTGTACTTGGCACTAAACCAGCAAAAGACTGTAATTCAGATTCATAAGGGAAAAACTGATAGGAAGGGCAGAGCCTAACTTAAGGCAATGAGAAGTTCCCGGCATTAATGCTCTCTAAAGACACACACGTCTAGACATCTTGTCCAGTGTCACATGAGAGGGAACAGAAGTAGACCACAGTGTTAAGCTTTAAGTAGGAGTGACTCAATTGCAAGATTCCTGGAATTCAGGCTGGGTGAATCTTGACCACACAAAATGTAAACATGACAGAGCAACAGTATCTTGAAAACAATATAATTTTACTAAATGGCAAACAGGAGGACTACGTCATTTTCCAGTAATGTCAGAGGCAAAGTTTTTAATTAGCAAGACTGTGGATAAATGTGGAATATATAATTTATCCTGAGTTGATCTGATGCACGGTTTAGATCCCAAGAGCTTATATTGTCAAAAATCCTTCTTTTGCATTGTTGGAAAGCTGTGCATCCTCTACGCTTTCCATTTGCAATTTCACTGTCCTGCTGAATCACCTTCACATTCTTGGCAGGCTTTAATGTGTTTGCTTACAGTATAATTAAATGCTCTGTATTCATTACTTCCCAGCTCTGACTTACGTTTAGTCTCTTCAATGTAATTACTCCACTGTGTACATTCAGTCAAATGTGCTATTCTGTGCCTGTCCAAATTTTATTAAACAAGGGTAAACGTGTGGTCAATTACACAGTTACACATACAATTGTATCTGTCCCTAAGAGAAGCTCTTGAGCCTCTAGTGTGCTTTCAGTGACATGAATTACAGGCATATAAATCCCCTTTCACACTCTTTTCTATCAGTTCTTGTGTTCTGCCTGCTATTAGTGGCAAATTAATTGACTATGGGAAAAAAACAAACAAGCTCTCGGTTAAATCAATGATTCAGATGGTGATAAAAGTAATAGAGGGAGGATCCGTAGTCTTCCTGAACTGACTAGATTTCCAGGGTTAATTATCCAACACAATCTCAGTTTCTCATTATTCTGTGCTGTAATATTCCAGCAAAACAAAAGAGAAAGACTGGGTGAATCCCCCACCATCTAGCTACTAGAAATATTGTGGTTGGAAGCTGTTATCCTGTCAATCCCACATGTTAATCCTATTGAAAATCGTCTTTTGAAAATCAAGCTCCAGAGAGCAAAACCAAATTATCTGTAAGACTAACTTAGAAATCTTGAGGCTTTTTAAAAGATATTCTCATTTGCTTTCTAAAATGAATTAACTGTAAGACTAACTTTGAGATCGTGTGAGTCTTTTTAAAGGTCTTTTAATTTGATTTCTAGTGTCTGATCTTTGGAGTCACATGCATGCCACTTAAAGTAGAGGTCATTTTTTTTTCTCTTCCAGATGAATTTCATGCTTCTGATGTCATCTCCAACTGCTGCAGACTGCAAGTTCAGGGAAAAAAATAAATTAACAGCTGGATTAATCTCATTTGACATTAGTTAGCTGTGTAGTCTAAACTGGTTGCTTAGGCACACAGTGAAGAGAAACAGACACCTCTAGCAGGCAGTACAGCCCCTCCTGGAAAAAGAAAACCAACATTTAATGCAGGGCCAGCCAGCATCTCTAGGAGGTACATGTCCCCCTCTCTCTGTTAAAGGAAGGGAGTCTAAATCTTAGCTGTGTAGAAGTTACAGTCCTGGTCCAAAACTAGATACAATGCATCCAACCTCCAAACAAGTGTATTCAAAGATAATCTGACTTAATACAGTAGTTTATGTTGAACTGAACAAAGAATAGATTGGAATAACTTTGCATCTGATACCATCTTCTCAGAGAATGAATGAGCACTTATGCCATCTCTTGCTGTTTTTTAAACTTGCTTTGCAGAGTATCCTTTGCTGGAGTGTGACGGAAGACAGACATGATTTTCTTGTCTTGCTCTAAATTAATAGCTTTTAGAGTAGCTATCCGTATTACAGTGAAATTTTCTAAAATAAGCAATAAAACACAAAGAGATAAAACCTAATTTATAAATAGTTCATATAAGGTTGAAATAGCATCTAATGAGTTTCATCCTGAGTAAATTCATATTGTCAGGTTTAACAGCCTTTCGTAAACTGGATTTACACTCAGTGGGCTAAATTCTCCTCTCAGTTAATTTTCATGAATGGAGTTTGCTGTGGTGTAAATGAGAAGAGAATATGTCTCCAAATGCCTAGAGGCCTTTATTGGGAGTTTGCTGATGATGCATCCAAGGATACTAAAACAATGCTATCTTCATCTAAGCATAGCCTTAAAATTAGATAGCAGTTAAGATAGGTCCTCTTTTATTCTGCTGATTTGGAAAATGGAATGCATTTATTGGAAGAAAGGATGCAGATTAAAAGTCAATGAGATTTTACTGCATCACGGATAACTATTTACATTGTTTTACCATTATTTCTTCATTTAGGAAAAGAAGATGATTCAAATAATTTTGTCAGCTCATTGGCTTTATGTTCCGCAAATAATGCAAGAAATTGGAGTAAATACAGGGTTTTCAATAATGAACCTTTCATTTCTAAATTAATATTCCTTAAAAAAATGATACTATATACATACATAGGAAGTATAGTATGTACTTCCATCTATAGTAATGGTAAATATATATTTCAACATAAATATGCTGTTAATAGACCTCACCATTGATACCATGGCAGTAGATGAAAGTTGTTTGAAAGTTAGTTAGTTTGAAAGTTGTTATACAGTTAGAAAACTTCTCTAATTTTTTTATTTTTCACCATCCAAGAAGGAGTGCATGCAATATAGAATATAAAGGAAATAAAGTAATAGCTAAGAAAAGATTAGTTAAAAAGATATAATGAAATTTAATAGGTCATGTAACTCCATAAGGTTTCCCTGGTAATTGCAGGATAAGTGTGTAAGGGGATATGATTTTAAAATTATAACTACTAATAATTACTTTGGAGTTAGGAAGAAATTTCCCTTGTATAGGTCTGATTTATCTTCATATTTAAGGTACCTGAACTAGACATTGGCTCAGGATAAAATACAGGAGGTAAGTATTAATGTTATCCACTATGTCATTTCCTATGTTGTAGTAAGACCCCAAACTTCATTCCACCCAGAGGCTTTTAGTCATCTATAAGTGGTTAGGAAAAGCTTTAATGATATTAATAAATATTTCCTTCCACCTTCCTGATCTCCCTTAAGCTTCTGACTATGAAAAAAATCCTATCTCTATTTCCCTGATTAAGCTACATCCATTGCAACTCATATTATAATTGTTCTTCTCTAGACCTGCAAATAATATTTCCTAATATATAGATCAATGCATATCAGTCCAAAAGAAAATCCACAATTTGTGACTGCCTCAGTTTTCCACACTCATTTATTTCAAAAGCTTTTTCTCATTATAATCTTTCTTGCTCTCCCTAGCTTTGTATTCATGTCTAGAGCAAGTGACCATCCATGCCTATATACATTTCTTTTTCTAGTGCCAGAAGGAAGTCTTTAAATAAAATGAAACTGTTAGAGAAGCTCCATTTTGCAGTATTTAACTCTTCTGTAGATAAAAAAGGCTTGCAAAAACTTAGGAAGACAGTTAAGCATTATCCATTTTAAAACAAAGCATTTAGAAAAAAGTAAAAAAAAAAACCAAACCAAAAACCCCTTCTTGTTTTCAGAGTGCTATTTAACTTCTAATTTTCTTAGCAATAGCTCAGAATAACAATGATACTTTTGCAGTAGGAGAATAGTAGGAGAGTGTAAGATTCCCTCCCTCAACCCCCAAATCAATACCACAGCTACAATGATAGTGAGAACAACATAAGAACTGAAGAAGGGAGTGTCTTCAATATTTCTCTTTTTTCCATGGATCCTGTTAAACGCATTAGTTTCTTAAAGTTTTGTTGAAGCTAAGTTACATACCACTTACATGCTTTTTTTTTTTTTTTCAAATAGCCTGGCAAATGAGGCTACTTTTATTAAGCAACAATTGACAGATAAAAGATCAAAAGGTGCACAGTCCAATTCAGCTTAGCAAGACAGCCACAATAGCATGGCATTTCATACCACTTGATTTCCTTGCTTCATGACTCAAGTGTTTTCTTCTTGGCAATCTCTTTTTAGCATTACATTTTTTGGCAGAAAAAACTCGAGAGATGGAAAATTGTTTCTCCAATGACAAATAACATATGCAGGGTCAGGAACTGTATCTACCAGATCCTATTCTAGAATGTCCAATTAGCGGTCAGGAACTATATCTACTAGGTCCTATTCTAGAATGTCCAATTAGCATTTTCTCTCAGCTTTCCTGTTTTCCAATGTTATGTGCATCTGAAAAACTGGTAAGAACACAGTGAAATACAGAAAAAAACCCCATGATTCCGCTTGCTTTAGATCAATATCCATGCATGCAGTAGTATGCATGACTTGTACTGTTATGTCCTAGTGAAATACTAGGGGAATTAACTAACCTTAATGTAGCTTTCTTAGTGTTAGCATATGACTCATCCAGAGCCTGTGGAGAGTGGTAGGTCCTTCCAGTGGGTAACTCACCTTGGCTAAGAGAAGTGTTTAAAGACATGGTTTCACAAGGAGCTGAAGCTAACAGCTCTCTCTTCTTATTTCCTCCAAAAGATCTCAGTACCAGATCCAGTACTTGCCATTCATTTCCAATTTGATGAAAAAAATAAAGATCAATTTAAGTACAAGACCAGTGCAAAGGAAAAGGCACAAACACATGTGTGGGATGGGGATGAAAAGCAATGGGAACATGGGCTTTCCCCAGCACGAGCTCTTGTACAATCATGCCCTTAAATGGAAGGCACTACAATATTAGAATGTCTCTCACTTCTCTGTCAAGGAAGCCTAGGTGGCTAGCTCAGGACTCTGCACCTGGAGGGCTGGAGTTAGCTAAGATGATTCCTATCTCAGATGTTTATTGCACAGTACACCACACATCAGGCGTGCTGCTAAATGGGGCTAGCTGGTAACATGGCGTCAAGCAAGTTAAGTGCCCATTCAGCAGACCAGTAACAGGAGCTTCTCAGAAGTCTCTGGCTTTATCTCTAGGCAAGGCTTCAGGTTTTGTTTAGTAGGAGTTTTCAGAATCCTGACATCCATGTAGATGAGAGTTGTAAAGAATTCAGGTTTTCCCATTTCTGAATTTCACTGCAGGTAAAATGGACCCGCTGGAGAAAGAAGTGCCTTGTTTTTTGTGGTTGTTCTTGGTCACAAGGGTCTGTCTCAAATAAACAACCTGAAAGAGCTGTTTCCAAACATTTTGAGGTGTCCATACAGAACTTAAGCTTTAAAGGCATGAGTTAGGACTGTCACTCTTGTTGTGGTTACTCCATGACTGTGCAAAAGGACTGGAATGACATCAAAGACCCCTACAGATTTGTTGGTACTGTAAGTTACCTGTGGGTCTGAGTAGGTTCTGAAGTCTGCCTCTGAAAATCATCCATGTTATTTATGAGCAAAGACATAATCAGGACAAGACTTTGAGCTTTGAAACTCTTGGCAGGGAAAAGCCTGAATACACAGGAGAAGTTCTTGTTCATATAATTTGGGCGGAACTTGGATGGGGAGGGCTGAACACCCTACAGCTTTACTCACGAGCAGGAAACCAAAATTCAGCTTTCCTTAGCTGAAGCACTGGCAATAGAAAACTCATCAGGGACTGGGTAAGACACGTCTACAGTAGGATCTCAGCCCTTATCTCAGGTGTTACTACAGCTAGAATTTCTAGGCCTAGCAGGCAGAGAAGGACGCTGCCAATGCAGGCAGCTCTAACGCTCCCTTAAAAATACGTTTTGATGTGGATGGTACCACAGGACAGCCTTAAATTATACTACTGTGCAACTTTGAAGTGATATTCTGAAAGATGACCTGGAGCCACTACAGCCTTCTCAGCTGTGAGATTTGTGCTATACCTCTAAGACATCTCAGCTCTGATATTTAAGAAAAAGCTAATAAAAAAGGACAGAACTTTTCCTTTTTTTTGTTAGGCCTTTTCTGCAATAAACTGGGAGATAATACAAAGCCAATGTGTCCTCACTGATCAACCTCAATTTGCTCCACAGATCATTCAAACACTTCACGTCATATGCCAGGGAAACCCTGGCTCAGGTATACATTACATTATCTGAAAAATTGATTCGTTTTTTCCCCCCAAACACTGTGTATATTACTGAGTTGCTTTGCATTGTAGCACCTAGACTATTTTTATCACGCTATTATTTATCTATGACAAACCTGTGAAATAAATAACTAGTACTTTTCCCTGTTTCACAGAGCTGGGGTATTGTGCTTGACTGTGATTTCAGCTCAGATAATTTGAACCAGAGATAAGTGTCTTGAAGGCCATGGTGGTTTAAAGCTACGTTTACCACAGTGGAAGTTACAAACCTAGACAGAATTCTGTTGTGTCAGGGGTTTGTAATCCAGCCTCAACTGGAAAGAAAATTATGTTCTTGTTAGACTGTAGGTATTATGTCTCATTTGCTCACCTACACAGTTTCTTCATTTTCCCTTCTCCCTTTTTGGAGCTTTATGCACTGCTGAGGTCTGCCATGCAAAGGGACCCAACTATGAATAGTGTGTCCATAATATTAGAAAAAAAAAGTGGAATTGAAATGCAAATCTAGGTCAATAAGAGGGCAAGGGGATTTATGCATATAAACACAGTAGTCCTGTTTCTGACATCATGCATACCAGGGCAAAACTGGGGTAACTTCATTGCCTTAGAAGAGTTATTCTAGATTTGCATTTGAATGAGTAGATAGATAACTGGGCCTGGTAAATCAGTCTGACTCATTCTAATCCAGGAGCTACTGGCTTTTAGCCATGTGTTGAAGCTCACCAGTACATACCATTTCACTGGCCAGCTTCTTAAAAAAATTAAAACAACAAATGAAACAGTATTAAGATTTAAAAACCTTTTATTTCCAGATCTGGATACTGCTATTTATTTTTAGAATATAAAGAAATTGCGGTTCACACTTTGTATAAAAATGGTCTCAAGAGTTAAGCTACTTTTAAGTAAACTAGATGAATAAATGACTCGCTTATTTCAGCAGACATTTGCACTACCATCTCTCAAAAGCAAAGCTTCAAATGGTTTAATAGTTCAGCTGCATTTATCAACTTCTACTTTGCTGAGCACGTCTGCATTTCAAGCCCCAGTGATCGAGGGTATCATCATATGAAAACAGTTTATGCCTCCCTCTCTACTTACTATCATAAGATTAACTGTGGATAGCTAATAGAGATTACACAGTGTATTTTACCATCAGCATTTATGCTTTCCAGGGTCAGCCTTATCCTTCTAAAGAGATACCAGAATGGAAGATGCAGCGATATATCAACCAGAAAGAATACAAATCTCAGTTGATCAATGGGTCACATTAGCTGTTTGGAGATTGATGGCAGCTCCAGCAATTCAGAAGCTTTAAAAATATATCCATAAGGTCAAAATATAATTTAGTACTTGTTTTCTTGCAGGGGTGCTCGTGGGAAATGCCATTTCTACCACTCTGATTTGCTTCTTTAGAGGGCATGCCTTAATGCAGAAAATTTGTTGCCGTTGTTGCTGAAGCTTCTGCTAAAGCTTCCCTATAAAAATGCACTTAATCTGAAAGCTGCAGTATTTCATCTGCTTTCAGCCTTTAATAGAGTGGAGGAATTCATTAAGTCATCTGAAAGCAATTTTCAATTATGAAAATACAATTTAAATAAGGGGAAGAGGAGTCTTTGAAGATGACAAAAGTGGGAAGTGATTGACACACTCTGTTGTCAGCTGGAATCAATTTCACACTTGGGGAAGAATACCTTCGCTAGGGAAAGATCATCCGTCAGCAGGAGGCAAACTGCAGGGAACCGGGAAAGGAGAGAGAAAGTAAATCCCATCTTAAGCAAAGTATTCAGCAGCCTGAACACCCTTCACCTTGACAAAATGAAACCTCTTTAATATAAGTACTGAACCTCGTAGCGTGGGCACTCAGGGCAAACACTAAAGAATTACAGGAATATACCTATCTGTCCAAATTTGGGTCTTATTCAGGCACAATGCCATTTGACTTCAAAACCAGCTTTGTCTCAGCAAGCACTGCAAGATATCCCTAAAGGTTTTTACAGCTGCTGAATAACACACTATTCTATATAATAATATAAGTAACGTTAATACTTAAACGTGCAAAGTCTCAAGCTATGCTTTGCAGTCTGTTGTGGGCCTGAGAATCAGCTGTTATTTCCCCACAGAGCCAGTGGTTCATATGGTGGCGGTTCTTTCTATCTCTATGTTAAGATTAAAACATGATTAGAAATACTCTATTTGATTCCCTGATATGCCATGCATATTTTGCACAGTTGCCAAAGTGCTATTGGGGTATTAGTCAATAGAAAATATCTATGTGAGAAATACATAAGAAAAGCTGCAATGACAAGTTTGTGCTACATCAAACGAGGGGCCAGTTCCGAGTAAAAATCAGCATAGGCCTGAAATCTCAAAAAAGTCCTGAAGTCTCTTTGCAGAGGCAGTGACTGACAATAAGAGGTTCTAAAAGCAGGATTTCATTCCAAGTAAATACTGTGGAGTGGTGCATAGGAAAAATGACTGATAGCCAGAGCAAGCAGCTTACAGGCGTAGGTAGATGGGGGACATTCCCCTGACAGTACTGCTGACATATCGCTCCCTCCTCTGTGTTACCTTGGCCTATCCATCTCTTTCAAGCAGATGCTGTCGTAAGTGGCAAACCTGCTCACACGTGTGTTCATGCACCAAGGCAGGGTAATACTTTTGAAGAATACTTTCAGTGGGTTTTATTAAGTTAAGGTGGAGAAACCAGAACTGTTAAGACCACAATTGTACTGATTATAGCCACTATTTAGAGCATTGAGACATGCATGACTACTTGGGAGACCCAGATACTAGGGAAAATTAATACATTAAAATCTGTGTAGCTTTGAAAATATATAAATGCAATAGAGAGAACTTAACAGTGGAGTTAATAATAATGGAGTAAGTTGGAATAGTCCCTCTCCCTCTGCTGTCTCTCCTCAAAATAGCCCAGGCCACATCTCTGGTGCTTGGCTTTAGACATGTAGTGTGACTATGCTTGTTTTCATCATAGGCTTGAAATGTGGGCTATTCTTATTTAGTTATCTCAGTATTCTCATTTATTTCTCTCAGTCAGCAGCATTCAAAGCTGTGCTTAAACCTTGTGACATGAAGTTGCCTTGCCAGTTAAGGATTTAGCTTGAGGGAAACCATCGCAAGGACTAGGCTCCTCTTTGGGCCAGAGGCAATTCTGCACTCGTTTAAGGTTTTTTTTGAAGACTGGTATTTTTATATTTGCCCAGACACTGAGAATACTACCTAAAAAATCATTTACCTGAGTTTCTTTGTGTGATGGCATTGAGAATACGTGCTACATGCAGCAGGGCCTGAGTTAATGCTATGTGAAGCCTCATACTCTGCTAGGATAATGCTGGAAGAGCGCGTCCATCAGGGGAAATGAGTTACAGCCTGTCCCACCTTTGTTTCCCACTCCTGTGGTCTCCAACCAACCAGACGACCCCTAGTTTTACTGGGAAGATCCCTTGTTTTCCCACTCCGGAAAGGACAGACCCTGGACTACAACAGGAAGCTCTTGGCTCCCATGAAACCAGTGGCATTTAGGTCCTCAAATAACTTTGAAAAATCTCACCTAAATTGTTCTTAACCACAGAATTCAGATGTTTTTGAAAATCTTCTATCGGTTTCTGTGGCAGATAGGAATGATTTATACAAGAAATGCCACTGCTTTAGGGAGCATTTTTAAATAAAGAGGCTGCCTACTGTAATAGACTTTTGCAAAGATGAACTTCAAATGTAAATCCTTATAATAGAGGGGTTAAGTATTTATATAAATTCTTTCTCAGATGTCTGGGTGGTTAATAAATCTAACCCTGTGGTATTAACATCAGAGTGTATTTATCGATCCTTCTACTTTTTGGAGGCTATACATTTGCATTGATTTTCTTTCTTGCCCTTTTTGTTTGTTCACTTGTGTCTCTAGCTAGGTGGGTCTGTTTGACTGTCATTTAACATCTTTCAGATAAAACTTTGAATCCAGAGTCTGTCCAAGTCACATAATGTTTTCTTTTTAGAATATTAATTAGATTCTACAAAGTCTTCTTTCTTGCAGTGAAGAGAATTACCTGACATAAATTTATTAGTGAACCGCATTTGTTTCTTGCTTGGCTGTTGCACGTAACTGTGAAAAACTGCAGTAGAAACATCTTATCTACTAAAAGGTAGGCAAAATGATGACTCAGACAGTATACCATACCTTTCAGTCCATTTTTCCACCTAGATAACCATGTGTTACAGAATAATAAGTCTTTCTGGGAAATAATGGATCAATTAGACTTTTTTTTTCCTATTGAAACAGGTTTATATGTATGGTATAGGCTCTGGGAATGATTATCATAGCAGTGAAAGTTATGCCACTTATGCAGATGATGTACTGCTACAATCCTAAGCATCGCCATTGTGTCATGTAGCTCCAGGCTAATATAAATGACTTTGAAATGATAAAATCACTGTTCTGGTTTGTTACAGGAACTAAAATGAGACCCCAGTGGTTTCCATGCAAATCATCTCTTGTGAGACATTTGTCAGTGTCAAAGTTAAGTCTGTTGAATTCAATGTCCTCCAAATGAAAGTTTCATTAAATGCTTTTTATTACACATAATGGCCTATTTTACAAGTGTCTAATCTAAAGATATAAGGAGCACTAAGTTATAAGAAAATATTTCTGGTCATAAACGGCCTGCTGATAACGACATTTTCTAATATATTCATTTTTAAGGAAATCTAGAGTAAAAGTTCTGTTCCCATGTCACACAATGGATTGAATTTCTAATATTCTGTCATTTTTACAAGCAGAGATCTGCCATTGCCTCAAGAGGAATGCTTTTCACCCCATATAAGCAAAAAGGATTTAGAAGATTCAACAGACAGACAAGGACAGAATTTCACACTGATGCAGATCTCGTGTTAAGAAATGTGTTTAAGAGTGCTCTAGGATAGGAAGTTGAGATTTATGGGATAAGATTACAAATCTGTTCCCCCCACCTCCCTTGGCAATCAGATGTACCCTATTCTGAAGTATATTTAACAGCAAACTACAAACTGGCTAATTTATGTTGGGTTCATGCAGCTGGATTACAGTTAACTACAGGTAACATGAAGTGTGACTGACATTTATGGTATGTAATTAGGGAACACAGTGAAGAATTACCTTGTGTTGCTAAGGGGCTGCGTGCTGTCTCACTCGGCCTTCCCTCTCACGTTAAACAATGAAAACAAGCGTTGCTTCTCTACGCTGTTCCTCTTTGGAGCATGATTAACTTCCATAGGATAAGATGTTACTCAAAATCTTCTGACTACTCCTCATGTTCACACAGTCCTTTTGGCTACAATGGGCTACAGGGTCCACATAAATTTTTATCTAGTCTCAAAGGCTTTCCAGACTTTGTAAGAGCTCTTCCACCCTGTTAGCTGTCACCTAGATTCAAGCACACCTTAACTGTTACCGCATCTGAAGTTTCTCATCTTTTTTGTCTTCCAGATCCTCAGTCCAGGGAAGCCCTCAGCACACCTCTTTTTTCTTGTCTCCTACACTCCACTCTGAGTAGCTGTTCCCAAAAAGATCCTTTGCAAATGCCTTTCAGGATGATTTTCGGTTGTCCCTATCCCCAGGAAGACCCTCCCATAACGTGGCATCCAATATTGTTTCATTTGTTTGGTTTAGAGGAAGCTACCCCTGCCATCTGTCAGATGATCCCCCCACTCTCTTACAGGACCAATTGACTCAGTAGGAGGAAATCACTGATACTGTGACAGAAAATGCAGAAGAGGAGATCAGTAAGAATACATCAACACAAATTTTAAAACCGCTGCTAAGATTTGCACATGCTGTTGATATTGGCTGGATATCTTTTTGACTGATATGCAAAAATAACTTCTTGGATTCAGTAAAGCGTAACAGATTGAAATGATGTGTCCTTTGATATCCTGAAGGCCAAACAGATGATCTAATGATTCAGTCAGGTCTTAAAATATATATAAGGGGGGATCTGACTTGATAAAACAGTCTGTAGTCTCCAAATGATGCTTTGTATATATTATATATATAATCATATATATAAACCCATTATTTTTATTTGTTTATATATATTATACACCCCAAGTTTCACCTCAAAGAACAAGCTGAAAATAATGTGTCTACCCACTTGATCTCCTGGTTGCTGTAGCTTATAATGCAGCTCTTCACCCGTGTCCACATCAGTAACTGAGATGATAAAAGACATCTCAGTTCAGTGAGACGCAGAGGGCTCATTAGCCAAGGCACCATTTATACGTCTGGTGACATCCATTTATTTTAGCAGTTTTACCTATTGCTCACTGAAATGAATGAAAAGACCTTAAAAAAATAAAAATCAGTGGCACTTGTTCTTTAAAAAATCCTGCCTCAGCCAGCAAGAAGTACAGTAGGAATCAACTATGTAGTACATCCTCTGGTCCCAACACAATTCAAAACCAAGTACCTCTCTCTGAGTTCCAAGGGTGCACATAGCAGCTATTCCCTCATTCGATAAATTCAAGAGGAGTACTAACGTAAAACTTTACTGTGATTGTCATTAATGACCCTTCTTATTTCACTATCTCATTCAGTCAATTATATTATTCAAGTAACGTGAGCATTATCTTTTATGAGCAGTATTTATTAAATACAAATAAAAATAGCACAGTAAATCTTATCCATTCACCTTTCCTATGCTTATGTTTACATTGATGCATGAAAATGTTGAAAGCTGTTTTGTATCAACATTTTGTGCTTTTGAAACTTTAAGGAGAAAATAACTATTTCTTGAAGCCATATTCTTAAGAGGAAACACATGCACAAAGCCAGATTGTTGTACAGAAATCAGAGACTATGGACAAACCCACCTGGCAGGCAGAAAGAAGCTGGCTGAACAAGCGTATCAGATCATATGAGTTTGTTGAGCAGTTCACAGGCACTGAGTGCTTTTTGGAAACTACACATATACACAGTGTCATCCTGCCACTGGCTGCTACACAGCTGAGCCTTAAGCCCATTATCTCTTCTAAATTCCCTCTTTTGATTCAGCCTTTGAGCCCTTATACCTACTAGCAAGCTAACTAGGTCTGCATGACTCTTGATTTGGGGGGAATGTGTACCATCCTCACACTTCCTTAAGTCAACACATGAAGACAACAATATTTCAGATGGCACCTTTTTATTCAGTTTGGCATTAAATGCTGTTCAGCTCTTAAAATGTAACTGCAAAAATGGTGCTATGGGATTCGATGTTTATCATCTCTTGATGGCTTCCATATCTAATGAGATCAGATGGTTGTTGTAAATGCCAATTCTGCAAACTCCACCTGGGAACCAAAAGTCAATCTGCGTTTTGCATTTTTTTTTTTTGGCTCATGCATTATGATCTGAGCTACAGATTATTACAGAGTTTTCTTAGTAATTCTCTCAAAGGTAAGAACAAAGAACTTGAAGGAGTGCCCACAACCGTTGAGCCTGTCCTCTGGTGTTGACTGGAAGGGGTATCATACAACCCCTTCCATAAATGGATTTTCCAGAATCCCACTGCTATGATCATGAGAAGTATTGTAGGAAGAATTCCAGCCAAAATGTATTTATGGACAGCTTAAAACAATTTGTTCTTGTGCTGACCTTGTCCTCTGCTTCATATAAGCATTTCATTTTCCAGGTGCTAAGCAGAGCAAGCATGACTTTCCTGTGTCATGGGCCAAGATACAAACCAAGGCTTTGGCTCTTTGACCCTTCTTACCAATTCTTGTTGGGTCCAATTAACACACAGTCAAGCACAGGCCCAGCTGGGAGGCAACAGCTAACAGCTGAGAAACAATAAGGAACAGATTTTGAAATTACCACATGGAACTCATTTACCTCCTCCCAGCTGAGATTAGCGTCTGATTCGATGAGCACTTCTCTCTTACTGTTATAGCTTAAATTAACTCTTCTGACTTTGTCCTGAAACAAAGGAGAAATGCTCATGTTATCAGTATTAGCTGGAAGGAGGCAAAGCACGGCTCCACCCATTATACAGAATCCAGTCTTCACAGCAGGCATAGTAAGCAAATGAGGAATAAGGACATGGCCATGCATGTGGTGAAGCCACCAAAAAAAAAAAAAATCCCCCAGAAGAAAGACTTTTCAGTGCTCATGTTGTCATCTGCAGCGTTCTGTACTTAGCTTTCTTCTCCTTGTGAATGTAATTGCACATAATATACAATGCAGACTTATGAGAGCATTCCACAATAATATAGCTGTGCTTGAAATTAGGAGGGTGTTTTCCTTGCTGTATCACATTTGTGGATCACTTTCATCCTGGAGTTAAATAATGCGCCTAGGTTTTTCTATTTTGTGTTTCCTACTGATAATGGTCAACTTCTAGGAAAAAGTTGTTTTTCTAGACCTCAGGTTCCTTGTGCCTTGTCTCTCTTACTCTAATCCATGGGTCTTCCCCCTCGTTCTGTCCTGCATCTTGATTATTCTTTTTTGGTGTAATTATATATAACCCTTTGTGAACTTGGTCTAACCACAGTCTAACCGAGCTGAACGTAAGTCAGATCCTTTACAAATGTCTTGTGGTTCTGCTCATGGGTAAAAGCCTCTCATTCCCTCATTTAGTGTATCAAACCTGCAGTTATTTGATATATAGTTCTGGATCAGATGTGGCTTACACCCTATCAGCCTGGATTGAGGGCAGAGCAAGCTCTCATTTTGCTGTAAAAGATGACGCAGACAGACCCTATGCTGATCTGGTTTGTTGCATCAGCAAATTTCACCTGTACAACTGCTTCCAAAACTGATGTCTGTGGGAGTCCACAGGTAGCCTCTCTGCAGGCTGGTAATTCCCTCTTGAAACAACCTGTTAGGTTGTCTCCTTTATTCGAGCTATTTCACACCTTCTAGTGGGGAATTAATTCCCATTTTATCTAGCCTAACTAATAATGTCCCATGTGGGACTATATTAAATGCTTTACTGAACTCCAGGTAGATTAGATCTACTGCATTTCTTTTGTCTGGAAGATCAGTTAGCTTATCGTGGAGAGCTATCATGTTAGTCTGGCACAGCCTATGTTTGCTAAATTGTCGTATTTACCTCATTTACCATTTTCCTTCATTTAACTGCTCTTTTATTTGGTAATACTTAAAAGCCTTGCAGGCCTGCAAGGCCCGTTCAGGCCAGGCTAACAGCCAGCAACGGGCAGCCAGCGTTCATCCACATGCTGCGTGAACTCCACCTGGTGTGCTCCAGTCAGAAAATTGTTCCTCAGACTCAACAAATCTAGTTAGAGCTCCCTGCTGCTACACTTCTAACGCTGGGCCAGATGCGGGTTATCTGGTCCTTCAAGATGTGACAGTATTGCTTTTTTTAAGTGTTGCTTCTGCCTCTGACATGGTGGTTTATTATTTCCACAGCCTCAGTGGCCATCCTGCCTTTGTCGTCTGCATTCAAGACCGTTATCTTTAGTGAAAACTGAAGTGATTCATTTTCGGTGCCATCACAAGTTTGTCTGAATCTCTACCAATCTAGACTGCAGATGGCTGCAACCTTTTAGGACTGCTGTTCTTTTATTCAGGTGGGTGAAGAAATTTTTTCCCATTTGTTCCAGTTTCATCACAGATATGTGAATCCAGATCTGCAAAGCAAGCAGGAGTTCACAGGGCTGAGGATGATATTCTTATGAGTAGAAAAAAAAAAGCTGAAATCTTGATACCTGCAGGGAGAAGACTCCTCACAGAAAATGTGCTATTTTTGTAGTCACATCTCATTATTCCATTTAAGCTGATGTCTTTGAGCTGTGAGCAGATACAGAGTTAGCTGTATATCAGAGGCAGATATGGAGTCAGCAGCAGAATGAAGTTGATTAGAACATGATGAAACATCAGGGCAAAGGCATTAGAGAGAAAAGCAGCAAGCAAAGTTTGGATAAGAAACTGTTCATATAATTGTATATATGATCATAAAGCGAGCCCATGGCAAAACCAGCAATAGAGCTCAGGCTGCCAATACAAGTTCATGTTCACCCCTTCACAGTACTGCTCCTTTTGACCCTGTCACATTAGTCTTGGTTAAAACTAATAACGGACACATGCAAGAGAGCAGGGTACGTACAGAGACCTGGCTGTCAGAGCAGCTGTCCTCGTTTGTACACATTGCAATGACATGTCCTAAGGGCTTTGAGTGAGCCTGTGACAGTAGTCACAGTGGTGAGACCGGGTGATACTTTCCTGAACCGAGCAGGACAGGATAAAAAGCTTTCCCTCCTTAGTTTTCATAGTCATTGCCACTCATCCTACTGCCCCTGCCCTCTTCTCCATCAATGCACAGACCACAAAGCCATGATCGTTTGGTTTATGGATAGCTTATAGAATCATAGAATTGTTTTGGTTGGAAGAGACCTTTAAGACCATCGAGTCCAACCGTTAACCTAGCACTGCCAAGTTGCCACTAAACCATGTCCCTCAGCCATGCTCAGACCTTCCTGGTTTCTTCACACCCTTATCAAAGGGTTTCTTTGCACCCTTATATCTCAGCTAACGGAGAGCACCCCTCCAAGTTTCAGACTTTTGTTGTGGCCCTCGGATATAATTTGCGGATGTTCTTTTTTTTGGTTAGTTTGTTTGCCACAAAGCTAATTCTGCTGGTACCATTGCTGCTGACCCGACGCGCTCCGTGCTGCCGGGAATCCCTCGGTGGCTTCAGCTCAGCCCGGCACTCTCTGATCTTTCTCAGAGGGCTTGTAGTTCTCTTATGAAATGATGCACTTACTAATAAACATGAGACTTAATTTGAACTTCAAATACTAGGAAAAGAAACCATTCCCAGACTGTAAAAGCAAGAGGGGATTAAACAGGGCAGTATCCTAATGGAGCAGAGGCAGGCCTCAATAATTAGAGAGACGGGAGGCCTCGGGTGTCACAGCACAACAGAACAGCGTCTCCAGAGGTTGTTCCCCCATACAAAATAGGATGCAGTGTTAATAATAAATGTGAGGCTTAATTAGGATCACAAATACTGGGAGAATAAATCAACTCCCAGGCTGTATGATTATAAAAATATTAGAAGCTCAAATACTTAAAAAATAACAGAAATAAGAGTTTTTTTTCCCCTGACTCACATAGACACAACATACTCTGCCACTGAGTGTGGGAGTCCTAATGATTTTTGGCTCATTTGACGCTGTCTTGGCTGGGGTTAAATGAAGAGCTTTTAATTATGATCGTGTTCCTCTTCAGCTCAAACGACAGAACAAAGCTCCTGTCGCAGATGTTGTAACCCACTTGTCAACGTCTGCATGTCACTGGTGAGCAATAACCTCTCCAGCAAGGTCAGCCTTCCTGAAAAGTGGAAAATAAGGTGCCAAAAAGGCCAACCCTGCCTAAGTCTCAGGGTTTTATCATAAAATGTCTTCTCATATTTTCACCAGTTTCCAACAGTCTGGGACAAAATCAAAGCAAATTTGCAGAGATTTTTGGTGGCCTGGAAAACTTCAAAGAAAAGAGTACATAGGAAATTTAGAAGAGAAGAATTTTATTAGGCAGATTTCAAGGCTGATACTTGCAATGGGCAAATGCGCATTTTAAATAACGCAGGCATTGATCTACATGTCACTAACAGTTGTGCTTGTTTTTGAGAATGGACTTGTGTTTCTACCTCACAAGTGTATTCAGAGCAGTATTAAAGCAATTCTGCTGTTTTTCTATGTCTGCATCTGAACAGCCATGGGATGATAAGGTAGGCTTTTGTAAGCAGAGGTAACAAAAGTTTCATGTGTCATAAACATACAAAGCAGTCACACTGGGTCAGACCAAAGGTCCATCTAGCTTGTATCTTTTTTCTGATAATAGATCTATTAAGATCATCTCACTGTGGATATGAAAAGAAAAAATACAAAAACATAGTAGGTAGAGGATGATCCTTGCTCAGTAAAGTCTACCAGTTCTGATAATCATTAAACAAAGGGCACTTTGAGCTGGTAGTTGTATCTGGCTCATCATTCACTTTAAAAAAAAGCATGATTGGACCCCTCCTAGGAGAAATTGTCTATTAATTTTTTTAGCTATTTTATTTTGGTTTTTACAATATCCCACGGCAGTGAGTTTGACATTTTAATGGTGCCTTATGAAGAAAAACAATCACATTTTGTTTAAACCTGTTGTCTCACCATTTCTTTGGATGGCCCTCCTCTTGGCCCTCCTCTTGTACTCAAGGAAATAAACAATAATCTTTCCCTAGTTACCTTCACAATTCTATTCTGTTTAAAGACTTTATAATTGCATCCTTCCCCTTTTAATTATTTTTTTTAAGTTGTAACGTAATTATTCTGTCCTAACATAGGATAATCAGAACTGCATGCTGTGATGCCAACATAGCAAAATCTCTTCAAAGTGATCAGATAAACAGCAACTTCTGCTTAGATGCGGATGATAGGCAAGGTTGGAAACTGAGTACTGGGCAAGAATTGGGGCTTTAAAAAATGCTTAGTATGGCCTATCCTATCTGAGATGAGTTATGATTCCTTCCTCCCTTTTGCGTCAGCAAAGGGGAGGAATTGAGCCGTAATATCTGAAAATCCAACTCCTCCCCTAAGGTTTTTATGGGAAGCCAATGAGATAAATGAATCATCGTAAAGGTAGCCATAATTTTAATTTCCTACATGAGGCAGTTATTGAGTCTGAATACACACTTCATTGCTCATTCTAGTGCTAATCTCACAAGATATTGAGAAAATTTTCACAAAAGGGGTAAATTTATTGCCTGGATAGTTAAAAAAGTTCTCAAACTGGAACTGGTTAACAAACAAGAGGAATATATTGAGAACACAGGAGAATTTTGTGAGAAATCTCTGCAGGATACCTAATTCAATGCTGTAACACTGATATTTTTCAGAGTTGCTCACATGGCTGCCATCAAAAAGGCTCATAAATACTTGTTGTTTTTGGTAGGGTTTTAGCTACCTTAGGCACATCAGTGTGCCTCCTGAGCGTAATTTTAGGGCAATCTCCAACTGCGGATGCTTCAAAAAGCGATCAAAGTTTTTGGCCAGGACTACACAGAATATTTTGTCTCACTGGTTATTCCACTGGGATGAATTCATGGTGAATTCATACCTTAGGCCGTCCAAAAGCATGGCAAAGGATTGGTTATGTGTTGCAAGTCAGCAGCCCACTGTTTCAAACGTGAATGAAGGAAATGTTCTGCAGCCCATGCCTGCTTTCACAGTGGTAATTGCATTTGAGCTGATGTGACCAAATCACAAGCCAGTGTTGTCTTGAAGCACTATTGTTGTAGGATCTTCCCAAGGAAAAGCAAGTAAAAATGAGGGGAATCTGTCACGTTTAAAAGCAGTAAATATCCCTTTTTTTTTTTGTTTTTTTTTCTTTCCTGTGGTGAACATTTTCCCTCAAATTACCCTTAATTGAAGCAAAATTAATGGAAGTGAGATCCTTAAGTGAATCTATTTACAGTAAAGGTTGTAAGACAGAAAATATTGCAAAAGGTATGGGAAGTCCCATATATAGAGGCACAAGCTGAAACCAAACATTGGCCAGACTCAGTTTTAAATTAGCGATAGAATTCATCCTTATATTTCAGATTTTTCTTGAGGTAAAATTTCCAAAAGTGCACCATTTCAAAATTTTTGGGGCACCTTGCAGGCAGGAGCATGCTAGAAGTGAACCGGGCATTTTTAAAGGTTTATTATGGAACAACTATGTTTAAAAAATATGGACCTAAATTATTTTGGTTCTTACATCCCTCCACACTGCCCTCTCTGTGGAAGTGGGAGGGGGGAAGTCATGCTATGTCTTAGATCCTTCTGTTGATTCGTGCAAAATATGGCCTTAGAGAGAGCAAGGCACTTGTGAAGTTTTAAAGTAGTACATTAGCTGAGGTAACCCCTCCGTAGAGTTTACCTGACTATTTAATACATGTGAAAACTACAGTCTGTTTTGTGTTCCCTGGAACTTTATCTCAGATTAGTGCTAATTTGTCTGCTGATATAAGTTATTAAAAATTTTCCCCTTAGTGAAAATATACTGAGACTCTGCTCTGAAAGGCAAAGATCCAAAAAGGATTTGATGCTTGATGACCCTGATAAGCACCTAAATCCTTTAAAAACTAGCCTTGAAGGTGCTGAAACCTAGACAATGTCAAGAGAGGTCTCTGCCTGCCTGGCTTGCGTCCAGGTACAATGTCTTGTATGTGTCCTCTGCTGGGCCTCCCATTTATCAATGGCCCTTACCAACATCTTTGTGGTTTAGAGGATACACATGGGATGCTCAGCTCTGTCTTCTGCTTGTAAGGACTTGGAAAGCTTCTGGTTTTGCAGAGAGTGATCCAACAAATGCCTGAAGTTCCCCAGTGGGAGATGTGCCTACCTCCTTAGACAAATAAAAACTCTTTGGAGAAGGCAGTTCTTCTGCATACTACTATTGTCACCTCATTGTCAGGGTTGATTTGACTCCGTCAGCTAATTTTGCAGAAGGCAGATGAGGGCTGTCACCTCCAGGTAAAGCTGCTCTGAAGGTGGTCGTTCTTGCATGCCAGCCACGTTGGCTGACTATAGCAACTGGCTCCAAGTTTATGTAGCCTTATGACTATGAATCCATACAGTAATGGTTACTTTCCTAAACAGAACAGAGCTAAAAATGCCTTTAAAATGCTAACATTAGCTTAAGAATGTTTGATCTCATAGTCAAAAGGCTGGGCTTCCCTAGGAAGATGATGCAAAACACCTAAATCTAAATTTTTTAAGAGAATTGTCCCCTGCACAGCGCTCCACGGCTGTAAAGGCAGTCCAGAGCAATGATTCTCCTTACGTTCAAACTAGTCTTTGTCTTTAGGTGAAGGTTAGGTTTGTTTATCAGAAATTTCAAGCCCCTTGCTACTAAGCAAGCGTGCTGTGCTTCTCTGTCAGGAGAGGATCTTAGTTTAACAATCCAGAGTGGAAGGAAATTCAGTTTCTCTTTACTTCTATTAATAGTTCTGTGTTTCAAACATAGCAAAAAGTGAAGAAATGTAAAAAATTAATTCCTTTTCACTTGAAATTAATATAAATCTTGAAGCCATTGAACCATTAAAAGAGCTGTGCATGACTGATGTGAATTATAACAAGGGCAGTACATTGTATTTACTTTTTATTGCCCAGATATCACATACACAGGCAAAGATTAGCAGTTAGAGCTAAACATTTATAGATGTAAATACTGTAATGAATGGAATTACAGGTGATTCTTTTTTACCTTTTCATCTGCCAGCTGCTATCCATAAATACACTGGCACTGATGGTCTAAATGGAAAATGGTTTACTCTATCACGTGTGTACCCACTCTGGGGGCCAAAACTATGAAACTTAGTTTCTTTATCCAGAAAAATTGGCTAAGTAGATGAAGAAGTGAAGATAGGATCATTTTAACCAGGTGTTTTACACCATGAAAAGCTGTGTGCAGAGCACCTTGGCAGCAGCACTGGGATGGAAACAGAGAAACAGTTTAAAGAAGATTGCCTACCAGAGACATATAATTACAACAACGCAGAGACTCTTGGAAAACAAGGAGGCCAAAACCTGAGCCCTACAGTCATATCATGAAGCAGTTAAAAATAACAGCATGATCACCTCTAAATATAGAAAGCAAAATTCTGTTTCTTTGGGACATAGCCATGTGTTTGGCTTTTGTATAGCAAAAATGATTCTGAAAAAGCCGTGAACTTGGGAGACCGTATGTACTGTGGATTAGCTGTAACTCTTATTACAAAGAAAACTAAAGGTGGTGTTTTTGAAACCATGCATTGTTGAAGTCAACAGGAACTTCACCATTCATTTCTGTAGGAACTGCGAATGTTTAGGCCAACACTGAGCACTTTCAAAATCCGCCACTGGCTGTTTCTGTTTTGAACAAAAAGAATAACATTTCAGATATCTTTCTGTTGTGTCCTCCCCTCCACACACCCCCAATCAACTGGAGGAGAGCAAGAAGAATAAAATACTGACATTATTTTACTGTAGCCTCCAAACTATGGGGTTTCCCAGTATTCTACAGCCATAAAAGTCTTGATCGAGGACATATGATTCCTTTTATGCACTGCAGGGTTGTAAAGAGAGCATTTAGGAAGCAGGGTTGATTAAAATGAGTAAAATAAAATTAAAACCTCCAGATCTTTCCTTAGCAATCAATAAATGAAATTCAATTGACATGCTAATGAATAGAAAAACTACACAGGCAGTAGTCATCACCCACCCCAGATTAAAAAAAAAAAAAGACAAAAGACATTTAAATCTCCCTTCTATCTCCTCTCTAGCAATGTTGTACTAGTGATTTAGACTGCTTTTCAAATGCTGACATGAAGAAAAAGATTAAATACTCAAAGCAGAGACTGTACTTTGCAATTTGTAAATAGCAAATAAAGTAAAATATTATTATAAATAAGAAATTATGTAGATTTATGGAAATTCCTATACACACGAAATACAGTGCGGCTTTATTATATCATACACTGTTACACACATACTCTAAATGCTCCACGTGCTTTGCAGTAGAAGAGCTGTTCTACTGAAAAACATAACCATATGGCTAGGTGAACAGTCGCCTAGGATGAGATGTAATGTTTTAAACTGGAAGAAGGTAGATTTAAATTAGATATTAGGAAGAAATTTTCACTCTGAGGGTGGTGAGGCACTGGAACAGGCTGCCCAGAGAAGCTGTGGATGCCCCATCCCTGGAAGTTTCAAGGCCAGGTTGGAAGGGGTTTTGAGCAACCTGGTCTAGTGGGAGGTGTCCTTGCCCATAGCAGGGGAGTTGGAATTAGGTGATCTTTAAGGTCCCTTCCAACTTAAACCATTCTATGATTCAATGATTTAAGACAATGTTTTTCAACCTGTGGTACCTGACATCTTTGGAAATCTGTGACTTCTAAAGAGCCTGCAGAGAATAGCAGAGATGTGAGACCATAAATGCTATTCAGTATTTATCACAGAGGTGGTATTTCGGAAGACACTACAAATGACACAGATGGGGAATCACTGATTTAAGAACCCGTATAAATACTTTTTGGGGCTGGAGTCAACTTGCTTAGCATCTTGCTGAATTAAGCCTCATCTGCTAAAAATTGATACAGTGACACTTGTTACTTGCATAGTTTGCACAAACTGATACATGCCAGCATGCTGTCGGTACAGCAGACATGGGCTAGACATGTTTGTTTCCACATCAAATGGATGTAGTAACAGGCTATTAACGAAGCTTTGTGTTTACTGGGTGTACAAGACAAAATGACCATTTATAGGGCTAGGAAGAATATTCACATACATTATAAGATTTTTTTAGAACTAATTAAAAAGCTTCTGAACCTGGGAGGAGTCTCAGACTTCAAGGTGATTGTGATTAGGAAATTCTTTGTTCATCTGTTACAGCTGCCAGCTTCTTGATTGTTTTGCTGGTTTCCCAGAAGCACCTGGACCTGGCTACAACTGGAGCCAGCGAGCTGGCCTAATATTCAAGTAGTCTAACTCTCGAGTAGAATTGCTGTGTTTCAGTGAACAACTTTAAGTGGCTGGGAAACAGATCAGAGCCACCATTCACCCATTCTTTTATGTACTGGTATTTATGCAAGCGTTTTGATAGAGTAGACAAAGTTTATTGTCAAAAGAAATGGGATTAATCTGAGCAAATGTAGTTATTTATGGTGTAAGAGTCTACATCTGCATGTATCATCTAAATTAATTTTAATAAATGGGGCAAAAGGCAATTGTGTAGTACAATTTGCCATACCCTGCTCTATGTGCTTAAAGTGGGGCAGAGGCATTGCACCCTAATGAACCTATTAGTCACTATGAGGTTAAAAGGGTGCCAGGATGACTCTCTCAAATGCATCCCACCCACGTTGGACTCTGGCTTGCATAGGAAGCAAAAAGGGAATGGAAATTTATATGCAGGTGTATAAATAATTCTAATTGTAGTTACTAATATTCAACAATAAAGAGAACTAGAAGTGCAGATCTCAGTGCCTCAATCAGTCTTCATCAATGACTAAGGGACTGTTATATGTACCAGATTCTCCTCCACCTCCTTTCAGTATGATTTCGTGCATTTTTAAAAAACTTCATTTACAGCCTCTGCAGGAAGCAGGCAGCAGAAGTAAACAGTCTTTGGGTGTGACCTACTGTAGTCATGTCCACACCAAGGGTGTGAAGACAAATAACCTCTGACTTGTCATTACCTTACTCCCAACTAAGGAAAGTTCAAAGTGTGACTTCCTTATATAAGCACAAAATATGAAACATGCTTTCATATTCATTGCAATAGACAGAAATCAAACCCACCGTAACCTCCTTCTCCACACGTACACCTGCAAACAGACAATCCGCAGCAGCTTGCAAATTCAGCCATCTGTTTAGGGGTTAGAGTATGCCTGTAGGCATGTAGCACATGAGGCTGCGTTGCACGAAGACCGGTTCCAGAAGGCAGCTGATCACAGAAGCAATTCATCTCTGTTTTCCTCTGGCCTCTGGAGTGGTTGTTTGCTGCTGACCTACAGCTGTAGTGAATTACCACCAAACGTCATGCTGGCTCAGCGGTCCTGGTGGGCACGGGGAGAATACAGAGTCAGTGCTTGGCAGTTCCGCTCTTCCTTTGCTGTAGGGAAAGAAAGAAAAAAAGAAAGAGAAAAAGAAAAGAAGGAAGGAAAGAATGAAGTAGGGAGCAACCAGAAGGCCTGGTTGTCAGAAATCACAGACAAGATATGGCAATAGTTCCCACTGGTTGTTTTTTTGGCTGAATTTGGGTTTGTTAAGATGTTACACACTGGATGTTTGTTTGTATGGAAACCGGAAGGCAAATATGGGCCTAAGCGCACACTTTCAATTCATGTCTTATCAGTTTGAATCGAACTCTGTTAGAGTTTGGGTCCCAAAGCTTTTCTTATTCATATCTGAACTCTAGAAAAAAATCTAGTCTTTTCTGGTCTGAGTAACCATCTAAATTCCTAACATTCAATAAATTCTATAAGCAATGAGAAAAGTCAAGCGGATGTGTCTTTGGAGCACTGGGGGCTTAAAGTGAAGTTCATATTTTTAGAGTCATTGTCCCCAGCCAGCGCCCTGGTGTAACTGGGTTTTGTTGAAAAGGGAGTGCGGGGGAAGCATATGAATTTATTATTTATTCATATCCTAAGGAAAACAGTCCCTTTGTCATATGTTCTGTTAAGAAATATTTTCAGATTATGACACTCTTCCTCACTGTTGTAACCAGTCTAAAGTATTCCCATTCAGCCATGAATGGTATTTCACTCAAACCCTCTCCGTTTACTGTGCCAGTTAATTTTTCCCAGCACAGTTGCCTGCAGAGATGACCCTTGATTTCAAACATTGCTCTCAAACACAAACACAGCTGGATGTCAAAAGAAATCAGACCGAAACAATATCTAACACATATTTGCAGCCCCTATGTATTTTGACTTGCATTTTGATGCCAGTCTCCACATCAGACCCAACAACATTTTAAGAAAACAGCAGTACTGAATGACGGAAACAAATTTCACTCACAGTGGGACATGCTGGGCTTTTTTTTTTGTCCTTTAAATATATTCTCTAACCCTCTATATGTAGGATTTGCTAAACTGCTAAAAATATTTTCCAAGAGATAGGACTATTGTTTAATTCAAGAACTAAACAATGCAGCTTCTCTCAATTTATTTCTTTGAGTAATTAACTTCAGCAAAGTCATTGAGCTAACTTGTTTCATTCTCTTTTCAGTTTTAATAGGACAATTTCTACTGATTTTTCTGTCTTTTGAATCAGTACACAAACTGTAATCTAAACCCTTTCAAGCCAGATACTAAAAGATAAGGCTGCATAGTGAGTTAAACTGAATGGGTGTTTCTCCAGAGAGAGATCTTAAAGGCCACAGAAGCACTGGTTGGACCCAGAGAAGCCTATATTTAATCTTGGAATTGTACTCAGAACAGAGGATGAAATACAGCAATATAATAAGCAAGATTGGATTCCATCGTCCACTGTGTGTGTTCAACTTGTTGGCCTTATTCCTAAAGGTAAACTAAGAAAACCCAAAAGTCTCCTTTTTGTTTTACTGTGGGAATACGTTCATTTCTTCCGATTTACCACCTAGCAGTGGAATTACTTGATGACTGCCATTGTAGCCTGACAAGTTTTTCCGTAACATTTTTCTGTAGTTAAGAGCATACAAAGAGCTCTTCTGAATCATCAGTGCCACCTCCGTGATGTGGTGAGCAGACACAGAATACGATCTCTGGGCAGGAGCCCCATATGCCTTAGTGAAGTCCTGTGTCCCCATTGCTCTGCCAAAGAACTCTCCCAGAACATGATGCTTAGAATCCTTCTGTTTTCAAGCATAAGTGTATTCATGGCCTGTTTATTCCTGCTCTCTCTTGATGGTTCCCTCCCTTCACTGTTATTTACATCCCTGGTCAGCTTTTTGTCTGCTAAGGTGAACAAATGAGGTCCTTTAATCTCCTGTCAAGAGAAGGAGGCCTCCCTAATTTCAATGAATTTATTAGCCCTGATCCCACATGGTCAAAAGTAATTGCGTTTTCTTGGGTGCTAGATGAGTTCTCGGCAAATGCTTTTACAATGGTATAAATATACTTTCTCTACAGGCAGTTCTTCAGGTGATGCACCCTTGGATGCCCTCTGTCTGTTTGTATGGTAACATCACACCAGCAATTCACAGTCCCTGCTGTGTCCTTTGCCTTATGTGATAACCCCTCAGCTCACAGCAAAAGTTCTGATTAGTCCAGTTCTTTGTAGCATCCAGATTTCTTTCTTTGAGATATTACACTTTTTATTTGAACAAAAGATGTCTTCCAACTCTGAGCTATTATCACATTCACAATTTTGTATTATGTTCAATAATGATCATTTTAAGGAGGGCTGAAGTCTAAACTGTAATGAACTCTACTGGTAACCTTTCTCCAGATGAACAGTTCCCCTTTCATGGACAACTAATTGCCATTTACACGACTAATTGTTATTTGCACTTTCACCTGTACTCTAACCTCTTTACAATTTCTACCTTATCCAGCTAAAATATTTTTTCTTGCTGTACTGAATCAAAGGATTCAGCAGAGTCCAAAACTTCAGAAGCACTCTTTTTTTGTTCAGAAAAGCAAAAGAATCTAGCAGGTTAATCTGACACAATCTTCTTTTAGCAATGTTTAATCTTCCATGTTACCTCCATGCCTTATTTTTGTTCTTCATCCAAGATTTGGTCAAGACTCTGTGTATATTATAGTCAAGAGATCATCTGGCCAAACTTCTGCTTTATTTGCAGCTCTGCCATAGTAACATGGAAAGGAGTCAATAAGCAATAGAAGTCTGTGAAGCTTTGATCCCCTCCGTTTGTATCCTACCCAGGATCACAGGAGTGGCAATAAGAGGAAGACTATGGCAGCATGATGTCTTCAAGATTTTTCCTCCTCTAGGGCATCTTTTTTTTAATCAGTAAGTCATGAGCAAATGCTGAAATGCAGCCTGAAATAGAGAAAGCTTTAAGCAAGTGTTTAAGCTTGGTACTTTCAAAATACATTCCTGCATAGTAAAAAATAGGGAGGACTCTTTTGCAAACAGATGCACTTCTCAGCTTTTATCATGAATTATGAACAACTTTAACCAGATCCACATTCAGGTAAATGTGAAGAAGTTCATGCTACATCTGAATTCTATATTATAACTTTTGGAGTTATCTTGGAAACTTCTTATTACATATTTTATTTTTATTTTGCTCTTTATACTTATTTATGTGGTATGAAAAAATCTGGGAAAAAGTATTTTATTGAGGCAGGAGTAGACTATGATTTAGGGAAACAGATAATAAAATATTAATAGTTCACAAATTTACTCCATGCCTGAGTGAACATCTTTATTGATCACAAGCATTACAATAAGACTTTGTATATAAAATACATGCATCAAAGAGTGCTATTGTGCCTGGCAAGCCTTAAATTATAGTAGACCTTTTCAGGAACCATGTGGTTTTGTATTAAAAGGTAATACAATATGATAAAGCATAAAACCGAACAATTTAGCTTTGTATAGCATTTACTGTGTATAAGATGTACGCTTCAAACAAAGAAAAGTCTTTGTAAAAATATACATAGAAAATAAGACTAGAAAGCCAGGGATGATGTTTTATCTGTGGTACACTGTGCTGATGAGAGACTTCTGTTTCAATAACCACATCTCAGTGTAAAAAACAGCTTTAATTTGTTTTTCCACTACCCTAAGAAGGCCTCACTGAATTTCTGGCCTTCATTTGTATTCCAGACACATACTTTCAGAATTTTTGAGATGTCTGAATGTTGTTTGATTTGCATCCAACTTGCTGACACAGCCGCAGTTTTGTTGCAGATCAAATAATCTAGCTTTTTGGAGGCAAGTGATTAGGAATTCTTATTGATGATTTATACAGTCCTGAATAAACTCATTTTATTTGGCTTGTCATAACCAGCTTTAATTTTCTGTTCAGCTAGTAAAAAGCTTAGTGGTTTGTTTATTGTACTGCTGTAATGTCAACAACCTAATCTACTTTAAAGAGCAAAGTCAATATTGTATTTTATTAAAGCAAATGTGAACTTTAATTATATGTTTCATTTAACCTTGGCTTTGTGTTAGCTTTTATTATTTTCCATAAGTAAATCTTTATTCAAAACTCTTGTGTCCTTCTTCTGCCCAGATCTAACAGCTAGCAGTAGTGTCTCTTGCAGGGCTTGTTTGCAAGGGATAGATATCCTTTTCCACTCTGGCACCGTGGACTTTGTGGATGTAGTAGCTGTCCTAGGACTAATAACCATTTTAGTTGGTAAAAAGATGTACATGACATTAAGCCATTACCCTTGCTGAAGCCTGGGGTGCAAACCAGTTTTGCTCTCTCTCTGAAACACTTTGTGTTGTGTCTCTGGTGGGATTTGGGAATCCACAGGCTATCCAGGACACCCACAGGGGGTTGAAGGGGATGACACAGGGCCTACAGGGAGACCCGTATGATAGCTGAAGGCTGAGATGGGTGTGCTACATGTAGGCAAATAAACCAAATCCTCCGCCTGCAAAATGCAGCTTTCCCCTCTAATCTGGAAGCCCCATTAAATACACAAATAATTATTTGAATATTCTTCACAAGATGAAATAATCACAAACCAAATGTGTCCTACCAGGTTTGGACTCCAGGTTACTGACTCTGGCTGTAATGTAAGGAGGGATGAGTTATGTATGTTCCAGGTTCTACTCTTTTACCATATGAACCTGGAGTTGAATTTAATCCTTCCACAGATGCATAACAGGAATGTCAGAAGCAAGATCTGTGCAGTGAGGTTTTATTACTGCAGCTGTAGAATACTCAGTGGGGCAGAGAAATGAACAGTTTACTTTTTGTTGAAGGCAAACATGAATATTTCTAGTTAGGCTTTTTTTTTTTTTTTTTTAAAAATGAATTTAAATTTATTTCTAACATCTTAAACAAATTTAAAAAGGGTAGGTAAAGTAACCTTTTGCTCTTGTGCTAGAGTTTAGCAAAGCTGTTGACACCATTTCCCACAGCATTCTCCTGGAGAAACAGGCTGCTCATGGCTTGGATGGGTATATGCTTTGCTGAGTCAAAAACTGGCTGGAAGGCCAGGCCCAAAGAGTGGTGGTGAATGGAGTTAAATCCAGCTGACAGCCGATCACAAGTGTTGTTCCCCAGGGCTCAGTATTGGGGCCAGTTCTCTTTAATGTCTTTATCAATGACCTGGACGAGGGGATTGAGTGCACCCTCAGTAAGTTCACAGACGTCATCAAGTTGAGCAGGAATGTTGATCTGCTTGAGGGTAGGATGGCCCTACAGAGGGATCTGGACAGGCTGCATTGATGGGCCGAGGCCAATGGTAAGAAAATCAACAAGGCCAAGTGCTGGGTCCTGCACTTGGGTCACAACAGCCCCATGCAGCGCTACAGGCTGGGGGAAGAGTGGCTGGAAAGCTGCCCGGCAGAAAAGGACCTGGGGGTGTTGGTCGACAGCCAGCTGAATATGAGCCAGCAGTGTGCCCAGGTGGCCAAGAAGGCCAACAGCATCCTGGCTTGTATCAGGAATAGTGTGGTCAGCGGGACTAAGGAAGTGATGGTCCCCCTGTACTCAGCACTGGTGAGGCCCCACCTCAAATACTGTGTTCAGTTTTGGGCCCCTCACTACAAGAAAAAAGACATTGAGGTGCTGGAACGTGTCCAGAGAAGGACAACAAAGCTGGTGAGGGGTCTGGAGCTCAAGTCTTCTGAGGAGCAGCTGAGGGAACTGGAGTTGTTTAGCCTGGAGAAAAGGAGGCTGAGGGGAGACCTTATCGCTCCCTGCAACTACCTGAAAGGAGGTTGTAACAAAGTGGGTGTCAATCTCTTTTCTCAAGTAACAAGTGATAGGACAAAAGGAAATGGCCTCAAGTTGTGCCAGGGGAGGTTTAGAGTGGATATTAGGAAAAATGTCTTTGCTGAAAGGGTTATCAAACATTGGAACAGGCTGCTCAGGGAAGCAGTGGAATCGCCATCCCTGGAGGTATTTAAAAGTTGTGTAGACGTGGTGCTGAGGGACATGGTTTACTGGTGGTTTTTGCAGTGTTAGGTTGATGGTTGGACTCGATGGTCTTAAAGGTTTCTTCCAACCAAAACAATTATATGATTCTATGATTCTAAATTCACCATCTATACTTTAGATCTAAGTAATGCAAAAATTTGAGTCCATCTCAAATTATTAAACTTAAAAAATAAATAGACTTCAGCTACAGGTCCAAAAAACTTACAGAGAATTTAAAAAATTTTACAGGTTTCACATTAGCTTAATTGTCAAGGAATGATGAGGCCAGAATTCTACTAACCACAGATTACACTGAATCAGCGGTAATAAAGCAAAGATTTGATATAAAACGCCATGTATTATAAAGTAGGAGAGATTCAGAAAGGGGTGGTGAAGCATTTAACACTACCTCTTCTTCTGCTTCCATGTTTTTACTTCACAGTTTCTGAGGTACTGCTGTCAAACGTGTTATCAAAATAATGCTTTAAGCTTTTGTCAGTTCAAATTATCTTTCCACCATCAAACTCTTATTGCCAGTAAGATATTGATTCAAGACAAATTTCCCTTGCCCAATGAAGGTGATTCTCCTGAAGGAACACGAACTGATCAATATTGTCTGGCTATAGTCCCCCAACCCCATTCAGACCCTGAGACCCATTTAATTTATTAAATGAATGCATACAGAGAAGGTATTAGTTACTCTGCTAAATTAATTTAGTAACATCTTTTTATTCAGTCTTTGATTTACAGTAAAAGAACCTCCCTCACCTCCAGAAGGAAGGTTTACACTCTAGCAGCATAAGACTGATCTAACCAATCATCACCCCTGCACAGCGTAATAAGGTCTCTTTGAAGCAACAAGAATTGACGTATGTGGGTTTGAGGATACTTCACTAAACTGACTAGCAAAAACAAATGAGAAAAGTCATAATAGACACCACCTAATAGCTAGGAAAAAAAATTCCCCGATCCCCACAGGTGATAACTTTATGCTCTATAGCATGAGAGTTGATTATCCTTATCATAATAGCAACATACATAATGACAAATGTTATTAGTGGTCATAAAATTATCCAACCCTTTAGAATTTCTGCCACAGTATTTAAATCAAATACCTCCTTCAACGATAAAACCCAAATTGCTGAATGCGGATGGCATACAGATGTATATTCTTTTTTATTCTAAACTCACTTCCAATTTAATTTAGCTGTGGTATTCCCTGCGCACCGTATCCTTCATAATTTTCACAGTAAACCCCCTAATTTCTTCTTCTTATCCAGCTAAGCAATTCAAACCTTTGCGAAACCTCTATTTATGCTCTGTTTATTGCCATTTATTTTGCCCCATGGTGAGTTTTGTAATTTCACGTATGTTTTTCCGAATGTTGGGTGACCACATTTGGATTAAGGACTACAGAAGTATACTGTTCATTAATGCCTTTTAGCGTAGCTGAATTTTTTTGGCTTTACAGATTTTAATCTGTTTTAGCACACTTGCCAAGTTATTCACAGTAATCTCAGGTTATTTTCCTCAGAAAATCCCATATGAATGAAATCCACATACGAAAAGCTTTGACTATTTTGTCCATTATTACTGGTCACACTCCTTTGGTGTTTCTATACTAAAATAAGAAATTAATGCTTACTTAGCTGTCAGGAGGTTGGATTTTTTCCAAATAATTTACACTACTTTTTTCCCCCTCTCTGTTTGTTTAAAAGAGTGAAGCGATCCCAGATAGTTTTGGGTTTTTGGGTTTTTTACATTTGCAGATGAGTACTTTTGGATTTTCTTTTGTGGTTAATAACAATATAGCCCAAAACATGGCTCTTTCCATGGAATGAAATGCAGGTCATTACTTCATGTGTAATTTGGTCACAAGCAAAGAGAGAATTTTCCTTCTCTTCAGGTAATAAAATTCACTGCAGACAGTGATCCAGAATTTTGATTGCATGACTTAGTGCAGGTCCGCCAAGGTCAGTGTTGCTCTACTCGTTAAGTCCAATAGGGAATAGGTCCCAGTAGGTCCTCTGATGATTGTGGAGAAACAGGTGATTGAAGCATTGCATTTCATCAATAAGACATCACAGACCAATATGCTTTGTGCATCTGTCCTCTCGTAGGGCTATCGTGGTCATATATTTTCTGGAATACCATTACGTCTTTCACTAATGTTTGCAGACCAGGCCCCTGTTGAGAAGTCACAAATAATGGATGAAATCACACAATGGAGGGAAAGCAGCTAATCTGTGACGCTATGCTTAGATAAAAGTACGTCCCATTTAATTTCCAGTTTTGAATGTTCTTCTCTGTCTTCTGGAAGAGTTTAAACTTTTTTCCAGTTCTTCAGTTCATGTGTTAGCTGTTGAAACCAGCTCCTGACGTCCCCAGAGGTTGGGCAGTTATTTAGGTATCAGTAATATAATTCCTTTTTTGAACTGTAAGATAAGTGGTGAAATACAATCAAATCTATTCAGATTTTCATTACTGTGTTTCTGATTTCCTGCATTTATTGGGAAAATACTTACAAGACACTGCTTGTAGTTTGAGATGCCACAGCTGATTGGAATGAACCAGAAAACAAAGCACTTCTAAAATGTGTGTGCAGAAAAGTGAGCCTGCAGAGAAAAGAATAGCACTGCAGGGTGCCCTGCTTGCTTTGTCTTATTGACGTTATGTCAGATCTGGTCAAAAGACAAGCAAAATCATCATTTTTCTAACCACTGCCACTGTAGACTCACTGTGGAAGCTAACAGCCAAAATATGATCTTCCTGGCTCACGAATCAATAACAGCAATAAAACATTTACAGGCCATGCTCTTCTCTCAATCGCACCTGTGTAATTCAATTGTGAGAAGAATTCAGCCTCATTTACATCTGAGAAACACTGCTGTATTGCTGCTGCTGTTTCACTGAAACAACTGGAATTCAAGGGCATTATACTAATTTACCTCCTGGACTACGAATCCTTTGTCTTTCACTGGAAGGCTCAAAGGCTGCGTTGAGCGCGTTCTCCCAGTAGACTTGCGCAGGATTCGACAAGATAACCTATTCTTTTTAAACCTTGTTGTAAGCCGTAGCCTGACGTTGTGCTGTTCTTTCATGTTCTTTGCTTTTCCTAGCATATGCTCATGTCTTGTGAAGGGTCTCCTGTAGAAATCCCTCACTGATCTCGCACGCCTGGTCAGAGCCAGCTGGTGCTTTGAAGTTACCAGAGAAAAGATTCTGGAGAAGTGCATGGTATTAATAGGTGTTACCGTGAGGCTACATCAAACCCTGTGGAGAAGAACTGTCTGTTGGTATTTTACTGTCATCTGACATATTTGCAGCAGCAGTAGCTAAAAGGTTTTATCCACACAAGTCTGGCATGGAAATTAATGGATAACAAATCAGTCACTCCAAAAGATACCAGTTTATTTTAATGTCCGCGCTCTAGAAGAAACTCGGTGTTAGAGAAACTTCAGGAAATCCTCAAATCAATACATATAGCAGCTACCTTCCATTTGTGAGCAACAAGGGAAAAAGGATTTGCTGAAAATATGTTCCTCTTTCATTGGCTCTATAAGACCTCCGTTATCGGATAATGGGATGAATCAAATTTCAGAGTTATAATTAGATTTTGATTCTGTAGAAGTGAACTTCAGCATATGGATTGCAGTTAACTCTTCCTGACAGTTAGAACAAAGCGCAGAGATGAATGGTGTCATACCTGTTAAACAAAAGGTCAGATTCAAACCACAATTTAGGTACCAGAAATAAGGCTTCCAAGAAGGATTCAGGTGCATATGCTCCAAATTTCAATCCTGGAAAGCCCGTTCAGCTGTCTCCTGCCATTGGCAGCTGAACCCTGGAGGGCCCCACTTCTAATGTCCCTCTGGGTACACTGAGTCACACTGAAGGTTCTCAGATGGGTACATGACTCACTAATCCCCTGGATAAGGCACTCATGGGACAGACATTAGGCTTTTGTCTTGGGTTTGTCATTGTACTGATATTAACTGTCACTGACTGAATTACAGAGAGAGTCTCTAGACCAAGGACCTGGCCCATAGCTCAGGATTGCTGGTGCTATCCTGGATGATGACTTCAACAGCCTCCGGTGGAAGTTGACATTAAACCCAAATCTTCTGTTTCCAGAGGAAGTTCTCTAACAGCTGGCTGCTGTATTAGAAAGGGATACTACGGTCACGTCTAACTCCTGTGTTTTGAAATGAAACTCAGCCATGGTGTGCACTTGCAAAGACAGGAGAAAAGCTTCTTCCTTAAGACTGACCACTACATCTGTTGCAAGAAGTGCAGCATTACCTACCTGAGAGAAAGATGCTACAATAAATCCCCGCCATTCACAATCCCCTTTGGGTTTGTCTGGACAGCCCTCGGCCCAGGGTGTGTCTCTGTTTGGGGAACACTATAATGGATCAGGACCCTTGGGACTTCAATTCTAACTATTCAACAAGTTTGATAAAACATTTTCCCATCCTGTCTTCTGTTTTGCTATCTGGAAAATGGGTACAATGACGCTACTCTGTTATTTAAGTGCAATGAGAACAATTACTGGAGAACTTTGCCTAAGAGCTAGGTGATATTATATATATATGTTTTATGCATATGGTACTATATCACAGAATCACAGAATGGTAGGGGTTGGAAGGGACCTTTGGAGGTCATCTAGTCATACTGCCCTGCCAAAGCAGATTCACCTAGAGCAGGTTGGACGGGAATGCGCCCAGGCAGGTTTTGAGTATCTCCATAGAAGGAGACTCTACAACTTCACTGGGCAGTCTGTTCCAGTACTCTGGTACCCTCAAAGGAAAGAAGTTCCTCCTCATATTTAGATGGAATTTCCTGTGTTCCAGCTTGTGCCCGTTGGCCTTGTCTTGTTGCCAGGCACCACTGAAAAGAGTCTGGCCCCATCTTCTTGACATCCACATTTTAGATATTTATAAGCATTGATAAGATCCCCTCTCAACCCTCTCTTCTCCAAGCTAAACAGACCCAGATCTCTCAGCCTTTCCTCATAAGAAAAATGTTCCAGCCCCCTAATCATCTTTGTAGCCCTCCACTGGACTTTCTTCAATACTTCCCTGTCCTTCTTGAACCAGAGAGCCCAGAACTGGACACAGTACTCCAGGTGCGGCCTCACCAGGTCAGGGTAGAAGGGGAGGAGAACCTCCTGCAACCTGCTTGCCACACTCCTCTTGATGCACCCCAGGATCCCATTGGTCTTCTTGGCCACAAAGGCACATTGCTGCCTCATGGTCATCCTGTTGTCCAGCAGGACTCCCAGGTCCCTTTCCACAGAGCTGCTTTCCAGCAGGTCAACCCCTAACCTGGACTGGTGCATGAGGTTATTCCTCCCCAAGTGCAGGACCCTACACTTGCCCTTGTTGAACTTCATGAGGTTTCTCTCTGCCCAACTCTCCAGCCTGTCCAGGTCACGCTGAATGGCAGCACAGCCTTGCAGTGTGTCAGCCACCCCTCCCAGTTCTGTGTCATCAGCAAACTTGCTGATGGTACGCTCTATCCCTGCATCCAAGTCATTGATGAATATGTTGAACAAGACTGGACCCAGTACTGATCCCTGGGGAACACCACTTGTCACAGACCTCCAACTAGACTCTGTGCCACTAATCACAACCCTCTGAGTTCTGCCATTCAGCCAGTTCTCAATCCACCTCACTGTCTACTCATCTAACTCACACTTCCTAAACTTACCTATGAGAATTTTATGGGAGACAGTGCCAAAAGCCTTGCTGAAGTCAAGGTAGACAACATCCACTGCTCTCCCCTCATCTCTCTGTCCAGTCACATCATCTTAGAAGGCTATCAGATTAGTCAGATGTGACTTCCCCTTGGTGAATCCATGTTGGCTACTTCTGATAATCTTCTTTTCCTCCAGATGCTTTGAGATGACGCCCAGAACAAGCTGTTCCATCATCTTTCCAGGGATGGAGGCGAGGCTGACCAGCTTGTAGTTTCCCAGGTCTTCCTTCTTGCCCTTTTTGAAGACTGGAGTGACAGTGGCTTTCTTCCAGTCGTCAGGCACCTCGCATGTTCTCCAGGACCTTTCAAAGATGATGGAGAGCGGCCCAGCAATGACTTCTGCCAGCTCCCTCAGCACTCGCGGGTGCATCCCATCAGGACCCATGGACTTGTGGATGTCCAGTTGACTTAACTGATCTCTAACTTGATCCTCCTCAACCAAGGGAAAGTCCTCCTTCTTCCAGACTTCCTCTGTTACCTGTAAAGTCTGGGCCTCCTGAGGGCTGGCCTGAGCAGTAAAGACTAAAGCAAAGAAGGCATTCAGTAATTCCACCTTCTCTGCATCATCTGTTACCATGGCCCCTGTCTCATTCAACAGCGGGCCCACATTTTCTCTAGTTTTCCTTTTGCCTCCGATGTACTTGAAGAAACCCTTCCTGTTGACCTTGATGTCCCTTGCCAGATTTAATTCCAAGGAGGCCTTGGCTTTCCTTGTTTTGTCCCTGCATACTCTGGCAGCATTCTTGCAATCTTCCCAAGTGGTCAGTCCCTTCTTCCACTTGCTGTAAACTTCCTTCTTCCACTTGAGCTTTTTCAGAAGCTCCCTGCTCAACCATGCAGGTCTCCTGCTTCCCTTGCCTGATTTCTTGCTCTTAGGGATGCACCGATCCTGAGCTTGGAGGAAGCGATACTTGAATATCAACCAGCTCTCTTGAGCCCCCCTACCCTCTAGAGCCCTAACCCATGGGATTTCTCCAAGCAGTTTCTTGAAGAGAACAAAGTTAGTCCTCAGGCAGCTCTCCTGTTCTCCAGGACTTTTCAAAGATGATGGAGAGCAGCTTCACAATACCATCTGCAAGCTCCCTCAGCACCTGTGTGTGCATCCCATCAGGGCCTGTGGATTTGTGGATGTCAGGTTTGCCTAAATGATGTCTAACCCAATCCTCCTCGATCAAGGGAGAGTCTTCCTTACTCCAGGCTCTCTTTCTTACCTCCAGGGTCTGGGATTCCTGAGGGCCAGGCTTTGTAATGTTCTACAAAACACTTCACAGTGAAGTACTGTTCTAGGTGGATTGTACAGTTTTTATATGTATTTATATGCTTTTATATGTATTGCTTTCTATTAGTAGCATATGTGTGGATGGAAAAAGGGCATTTGAATTTATTATCTTACTGGTTTTCATGTAAAGTGCGCTCATTCTACAGAAGAAAAATAAAAGACATCTGTACTTGATTGTTGTGTTGTCAGATAGGCAATTCCTCCCAACTAATCTTTTTCTTCCCCCCCTCTGCAGTTTTGATTGTAATTCAAACTGTCAGTCTACAAAGAGAAACTCCACTTTTCTCAATATTTGCTCCTGACCACACTGAAAACAGGAATTATTAAAAATTTCATGAGAAAGCATATTATGATGCTCCTAGCTGGCTTGTCTGGACAAAAGAATTCCGAAGAGAGCAGTTGTGTTTTAAATAAAATGTCAACGTTTTCATTGTTAATTAAAACCAAACCATGGGATGATTCCTTGGCTGATATAAACTGGGATTATTGTGCTTAACAACTTATACCAGGTGAAAATTGCACTCTGGGACTCTCCTATTTTGTACATGCAAGCGACATTTCAAATGAATGTGTTCCCTCATAGCAGAAATGCATTTAAAAGTAAAAGTTAGGTGTTATGTTTTTTAAAATTACTTTTAACTGTCCTCAACTTATCTCAAAGGAATTTCATATAAGAATCTATAGGGGTTTTATAGCTTTTTAGGATTATAAAATGATGTTTAATTGCACATGATAGGTGTACTGGTACTTTAGGTATAACAATGAATTAGAAAATATTTATATTCTCTCACATTATGGATTTTCAGTAGACTCACTACTTTAATGTTTTTTCCTTTGACTTTTCTTTTACATACAAAAATAGAATAAGCCTCAACATATGAGAATGGTAACACTATTACTTAGACATTTATTATTGCTATTACTTGTAATATTTTTTGTATTTCTGTTTATCAGGAGACTTTGCACTAAACCAGAAACATTTGTCTCAGAAAAAGAAAATTGCATGGAAAATCTAGTTATTTTTTAATTGTTGGAATGATTTTTGTGTCTGTCATGTCTGGTTTTGAGGCTAGATTATTCAGGTTTTCGGTTTTATTCCCTCCTTCTCTCTCTCCTCACATTTCCTTTTTAAATATACTTCTTACTTTCCTGCCGCAGTTTCTTTCCTTGTGCTATCTTCCTCTATTTTTGTATTCTTGTTTCTTGTCTGCTTAGCTAGAAAACCTAAAGAAATCACAGTATGGTACAGTCTGACTGCAGCCCCTACTTATATCTTTTAAATACACATTTCTTTACAGAACTGAGAAGAGAAATTTAATGAAACTTCTACAGCTTTCCTTAATCTGGAATATTGCACAAGTGTAACACCAATCCTTGAGCCTCTAACAGCCAGAACATTTATGGTTTCCACAGAGAACAAGCTAACAATTTAATCTCTTCCCTTTTTTTCTCTCTCCCCCTTTTTTTTTTCTTTCTCTCACTTTCTATGCATTCTCTTGTCTGTTTAGATATATTGATGAATCCAGATTTCTTGTGGAATTTTTCATGGACTGATAACTACTTTCCACTGAAGAATAAGCCTAAGTATGCACATCAAAGTGGTATGAGATGTATCTCATCTCACTCTGAACATATAAACATTACTCCATTTAGGCTCTAGGCTTCTTCTGTAGCTGATGAAAAGATATAGACAACTCCATAAGATGTCATTCTTCTTCCTTACTGGACCTTCCTTTTTGTGACTATTGCCCTCTAGGATCACATCTGAATATGTAATCAGGGCATGGATGTTGTGCTTGCCACTCTCTGGTCATCTTGTAAGACTAAGTTAATGGGAAACCTATTAATACCATTCAAGAACAAAGACAAAACAAGATAACCTGAGAAACTTTAATTTTTGTAGGTGCTATAGATCCAGAATCGCCTGATGTCTTTCATCCGTTCGAGGCCATGGGTCTGTAACAGCAGCGCGTTAGCCTCAATGGCTACGTGTGTACGAGCAGCAAGAGACAAGAGCATGATCTGACCCTCCAGTCAACTGCCTTGGCCTGATTTGTTTCTGTATAGATAAATCTCTTCCTCTTCAAAACCGGATGGTCTTGACCAAACTGCCAGTTGGGAATGGTCCCTTGGCTATTCCCTGACCAGTCCTATACATTGTCTGGAGGATCGTTAGGTAGCCTGAGTCAAAAAAAATGTTAGAAGCACCCTGACATTTAGGCTTCATGGATGATCCCATGTCAATGTTTGGGCCGTGTCCTAATCCTGTCTTATTTGATACTGTTTATTTAGCTTTTAGGACTATGCAGGAACAATTTATTTCATATTCTTTCATCACACAGTCTTTCTTTATGTACAAGTTAACATTTTCAAAGACACAGGACAGTGAAAGACGATTTGGACAGCATTTACTGTGACCAGTACTCAGTCAAAACAAGAAGAAAGAATGACAGACACAGAAGGCCAAGATGTGTTCTCTGTGTGGGCAGGAAATACGGTTTCAGGTTTGCATACAACTGTTCTGAAACAGAAACATAAAAGTATAACTGCTCCTGGTTGTGTGCTTTCCCTGATGGCAAACACCGGGCTGTAAAAGTCTTTCAACTGTGTACTCAAAAGGTTTGTACCACTAAATGGAAACTCTCTGGCTGCTATTACCAGAGCTATTTTCATCAATTGTTTAACCTCTCTTGGGTTCATTCTGACACTTTCTACTGTGTAGCTGAGATATATCTGTTAACGTTCCTGATGCCTTTCCTTAGCTGAATTTTGACCATCCTTTCCACATTCTTGTTTGCAGTTTTGTAAATTAAGAGTTTTCTGAATTGTTTGGTTATGCAGGCCTAATAAATATCTTTCTCATCCAAGCAGCTCTTTTTCCGTCTTTCCTAGCTGGTCTATGACACAATGTAACGAGGGGAAAAAAACTCTCATCAGCAAATCAGCTAATTTGTCAGCCATTTTGTTGGGGAGAGGAAGGAATTTGCAGTCCAGGTGATAACGAAAGACAGGTGATAATGGGCAGTAGCTTATATCTAGAGACTTGTGGGGGTTTCTGAGGTTCTGTGATCCAGCACTTCTCTTGTCCATTTACATTATCTTCTTGTATCATGGTACTCGATCATTGCACAACTTTCCTGCGTTTACCTGCAAAACCATCCCGTGAAAGAGATGGCAGCTGACAAACCACAAAACCATAAGGACCTCCCTCTCTGCAGCATGCCATGATTTGTCCTTAGTTAGCTCCAAAATTTGGAAGGTGTATAGTCACATTAGTAAAGCAGTCCACTTGGGCTACACAGCTCCACTGAGAGATCAGATTAATTAGTGGAAGTGTGCTGTCGCTGCTGTTCTTTCACCACTCCGGCTACTGCCTTTGGATGGAATTGGTCCAGACACACAAGCTTGTTCAGAGCTAGCTCATTTACACATAGCATGACAGTGTGCTGTGAATCTTAACTATTCCTGGAGAGATTTGCTCAGTATCATGTGAAAATCCTCTGCCTGGGATGGGAAATCAGCTCAGTCTGTGGCTCCCACAATGGGACCACAAGCGTGAATCTACCCATTCTAGATTTTTAGGTGTTGAGTGTGAAAAAAAAATCAAATGTAACTGGAGGTTTTATGTAATTGATATTTAATATTCTGATTTCCGCCTCAACGTATCTAATTTCTACCAAATGCCAACAAACGAATTTCCTGCTGTTAAAACCTGGGAGTGGGTCTGATGTTCTGGCTGATGGCCTTTAAACAAGACAGATACGCGATCAATAAAAGGTTTCTTCCCTCTAAGTGAAGCTAGGATAAAGTGTCACTACAATGCACAAATCTTCACAACCTTTTCAGCTCAGACATGTCCCATTAGCAGTAAACCAAAAGCAAACGGAACAGAAGCATCTACTTTCCTGAGAGATCACCAAGATGCTTATTTAGTCATTTAGACATTTCACCTGAAAAGATAAAGGTCTCTCTACTCTTTTTCACTTATCTGTCAGTAAATTAGAGGTAAAAGTAATGGTAATGATAAATTTACCCCAGTATAAATCCTGAATGTCCCTGAAGAGGATCTCTGTTGTATTCTGAAATTTCAACTTTTAGGCTTTAGAACAAAATAATTAAAGTTCCTTCCTTGTGGAGGAGTGACAGACACATTTTTATATTTACTGTTATTGAGAAGAAACTATTCCCTTTTTCATTATGCAAACAGATCCAGAAATAATTACGAAGTATGGTAATGATGTATGCAAATCTCAGCACTAACAATTTGTGAGATGTTTCTATTTTATGTCATAGCAAAGAGCCTTTGACTTTCAAAGCACATAAATACAGTATTCTTTGTAGAGTTAGGAGGAAACAACTCCAAATGGTACACTCCGTTACCTTTCTAAAAAAATAGAAGCAAGGAAAGGTGCCTTACTATTCTCTCAATTTTTTTTTTTTTTTGATGATGACAGTAACAGACAAAAATAGATCTTCTAGGTCATCTTCTCTCATTTCCTGGTATCACAGGATGCCATCCCATCTCAAATATTCCTTTTCCACAAGTGGCTGAGGATGAGCTTTTGCTTTCACGTCTTCTTTTGAAAGGTTCCTCATAAATTCTTCATACTACACATCTTCACAATTTTTGGCTAAACTTTGTTCCAGCCAGGTGGACAACTTCCATTTGGCATAAAAAATTCTTTGCTTCTTTCCTGATTTATTTATGGAAGGAAAGCAATCAAAACTCTCTAAACTTCTATTTTTCTGTGCTGAACAAGGCAAGCTGTTTTTACCTTGTAGTTAGTTTTTTTCTGAATGTCTTGAATTCTCTTCCAGTCCTTGAATATGGAGGGATGAAAATTTTGTCCAGAATCCCAGCAGGAGTTTTTTTAGTGCCTTGTTAATTGGCTGGAGCAGTTTCTGGAAATACTGATCTAACACAGCTTGCAGTCATTACCTCCTCTTTATAATGATATTATTGTGGTTGAATTTCACCTTTAACTGCACAAACGTCATTTTTGTAGCTCATAAGAGTGTTAAAACAGAATGGTACACCCTGGGTGCCACGGTCTGCATGAAGGAGGTCTCTGTCATGCGTATCTCATAAGAGATGTCCAGAAGATATGATTCCAATGTGGGGGGCTGACTGGGACCATGGCCATATGAGGTCCCTCTATAATCTCATCAATGCTTACAAATACTTAAAGGGAGGGTGCCAGGAGGGTGGCACCAGTCTTTTTTCAGTGGTGCCCGGTGATAAGACAAGAGGTAATGGGCACAAACTCGAACGTAGGAAGTTCCATCTAAACATGAGGAGGAACTTCTCTCGTTTGAGGGTGGCAGAGCACTGGAAGAGGCTGCCCAGAGAGGTGGTGGAGTCTCTGACTCTGGAGACATTCCGAACCTGCCTGGATGCCATCCTGTACAACCTGCTGTAGGTGACCCTGCTGTGGCAGGGGGGTTGGACTAGATGTTGTCCAGAGGTTCCTTCCAACCCCTGTGATTCTGTGATTCTGTGATAATTAACCTTGGTGCATGGAATGCACAGTTAAGTAAATGCCCCAAGGTCAGAGATTCAGTAAGAGGCACTGAAGGATCAGAAAAGATGTTATGGAAATGCTGGCTGGAAAGATGTTGCGTTCGTGTGAATCTCTCATATGTAGGCCTGAAATGTAGGGAGCAAAATGGTGGTTTAGAGTCACTCTCTCCAGTTTTCCCCCTACTTTTGTGTGAAGTGGAGTGAGAGAATAAATAAAAATCAGGCTCACACTGTTCACATGCTCGAGACCTATCAGGATTTGGCTCCTTATCAGCATTGCTTTTTCGGAGCATACATCATTCATATAATTTTTTTGTCAAATCCAGAGTCTCTGAAGGATTAGTGTTCACTTTTAAAAAACTTACATGAACTCAAATTTGCATTTCCCATTTCACTCTTCCTCTTTAAGTACAATGTAATTCAGACCCATTTGAGTGATATAAATTACATTTTAGAGCTAGCTAGTAAATTATGCTAGAGACAGACATCTCAAAAAAGGAAAAGAGATGGAGGAAAAAGTAACTTAGATTTGACTCTCTAGCATGTAGTCTCTATATTACAAAGGAGCTGTAATTTTTAAACAATTTTTAATAATCAAGTCAACCCTACTGAAGTAGCTCAGTTTAATGTCAAATAAAGCAAAGTGAAATAATGTTTTTCAGGTTTGGTGAAATGAAAAATTGGAGTCGGGAAATACTATGTACAGCTGAGTCAAAAAATGTTTTTCAGATTGTTTGGCAACAATACTAAACAAAAACAAATGCAAAACACATTTTGCTGTTAGTTGAACCTGACATGCTTTGCTTTGTGTTGAATTTTTAACCTATTTGTCTAACTTAAATTTTCTTTTGATTTCAGTCACTGTTTATATGAGACATATTTTTCTGAAATAAGGTCTAGAAATTTCACATGGCCACCAAGCAGTGCCTCCCTTTCTTCTTCTGAGGTGAGAAGTAGTTCAGAGCATCCGAGTAAGGTTCACCTCAGCCTTGGCAAATACCTTTTCCCCATCTTTTAATGGGTGTGAGATCACCTGCTCAAGCAGCACGTGTAACCTGGCTCTCATGCTTACAGCTAGAGAGAAGCCTTTCAAGCTCAACTGCTACCAGTGCCACTTACTGAATCTGCGATCTTGGGGCATTTACTTAACTGTGTATTTCAAGCAGTTTGTATCTAAAAGGGTGAGTGCTAGTTATCGTCACTGAGGCCTTGTTACGATTGCAAATGAGATTTCCACATTCCCACAAGGAGTTTAACTGCTTACTCCAGTTGATTTCAAGGGGAACCCGGGGTTTAATTCCTTTAGACACTTCTGAAAATTCTGTCCTACTTAATTAATGTCTGTTCCGTTCTTTGAACATGTTAAAAATGTGTATAAATGTGAAGCATTCTTACTGTTCATGAAATATCCATGCAGAAGCTTGAAAGGTATTTCTGTGAACCATATACCAAAGACACGAAGAAGTGATCAGATGCTTGGAAGTAAGGTGTTTTTTACAAAAAATTTGCATGCTGAAATAAAAGTAGAAATCACAATAAATACAGACTGATACAAATAGTTCAAGCAGCTACAATTGTACTATTACTCAAAAGGAGTGAGGGTTTAGCTGATATGGGAAAAGTGGTCATTTGAATTTAATGAAATTCAGCTTTAATATTATGTAAAAAAATCAGAGAAGAAACATTTGAGTTCCTAAATTCCTCTGTAGTGACTAAACAATGGTTTTAGTTTTTCTCAAAAGTGTTGCACCACTCTCATTTCCCACCTGTATCAACAGAAGGTGCTGAGTGCTCAACACTGCTAAAAAATCAGGTCAACTTTTTAGAAGATTAGGGGCTGGAACTTCAAAAGAGCTCAACATGAAGTTTTGAAAGCATACAGAAGGTAGAAAAATTCAGAGGCTGGAAGCAAGGACAAGTAACCTGGAAGGAATGCAAAAGCATTGTCCAGTCATCCAGGGATGAACTTAGGAGAGCTAAAGCCCATCTGGAACTGAATCTAGCCAGGGATGTCAAAGACAAAAAGAGCTTCCGTAAGTACATAGCTCACAAAAGGAAGACTAGGGAAAACGTGGGCCCATTGCTCAACGAGAGATGGGACCTGGTTATACAGGACATGGTAAGGGCTGAATACCTTCTTTGCCTAGGTTTTTACTAGCAAGTCCAAACTTCAGGAATCCTGTGTCCTAAAGACCAGAGGGAAATGCTGGAGCAAGGAAAACGCTCGGTGGAAAAGAATGGGGTCAGCGAATACTTAAGCAAATTGGACATACATAAGTTCATGGGCCCTGACAAGATGCACCCAAGAGTGCTGAGGGAGCTGGCAGATGCCATTGCAAAGCCACTCTTAGTAACCTTTGATCAATCATGATTACTGGGAGAAGTGCCCAAAGTCTGGAGGAAAGCAAATGTCACTCCTATCTTCAGGAAGACCCAGGAAACCATAGGATGGTCATCCCTGGGAAGGTGAAAGCTGAAAAACTGTTTCCAGGCACATGAGGAGAAGAAAATCATCAGGAATAATCAGCATGCATTCACCAAGGGGAAGTCTTGCTTGACCAACTTGATAAACCTGTACGATAAAATCACTGGCCTGGTAGATGAGGGGAGGGTAGTGGGTATTGTCTACCTGGACTTCAGTAAGGCATTTGATACTGTCTCGTGTAAGACCTATCTGCCACTCCTCCTAGTTTTCTGTCATCAGTAAACTTGCTGAGGATAGTGTCTGCCCCATCATCCAGATCATCAGTGAAGATGTTAAATAGGACTGGATGACTGATCACCATACTCTGGGCCTGGCCATTCACCCAATTTTCAGTCCACCTCACTGTCTGCTCAACCAGCCTATACATCAACACCTCATCTATGAAGGTTGTGCTGCCATCCACAGAGACCTTGTCAGGCTGCAGGAATGGACTGACAGGAACATCATGAAGTTAAACAAGGAGAAGTGTGAAGTCTTGCATCTAGGGAGAAACGACTCCAGTCACCAATATATGCTAGAGGCCACCCATCTGAACAACAGCTTGCCAGAAAACAACCTGGGCATCCTGGTGGACACCAAGTTGAACATGAGCCGGCAATAGGTCCTTGCCACAAAGAAGGTGAATAGAATTCTGGGCTGCATTAAGTAAAGTATTACCAGCTCATCAAGGAAGGTGATCCTTCCTCTCTACTCAGCACTGGTGAGGCCGCCACACCTGGAATATTGTGTCCAGTTCTGAGTTCCCCAGTACAAGAGAGACATGGACATACCAGAGACAGTCCAACAAAGGGCCACCAAGACGACTGAGGGATGGGAGCATTTCTCCTATGAGGAAAGGTTGAGAGAGCTGGGACTGTTGAACCCGGAGAAAAGAAGGCTCAGGAGGGATCTTATCAATTCTACAAATACCTGAAGGGAGGGTGAAAAGAGAATAGAGTCAGGCTTTTTTTCCGTGGTGCCCAGTGATGGGACCAGAGGCAATCGGCACAAACTGAAACACAGGAGATTCCCTCAGAACACTTCTTTACTATGAGGGTGACCAAGCACTGGCACAGTTTGCCCAGGGAGGTTGTGGAGTCACCATCCTTGGAGATATTCAGAAGCTGTCTGGACATAGTCCTGGGCAACTGGGTCTAAGTGACCCAGCTTGAGCAGTGAAGGTTTGGACAAGTTGACCTCTAGAGGTCCCTTCCAACCTCAACCATTCTGTGATTCTGTGATTTTGTGATTCTGTGAGACCATGGCTTTCTGGATAAGAAGGAGATTTCTTTAAAATAAATCGACCTTATCATTAAACTTCAGCAAGGTACTGGTTTAACATTTGATGGTGAACCAAAATCTAAACATATAAACATAGTGGTTTGGGTACAGAAAAACACCTCCTTTGAGAAAATATATTACCCACTATAAAAATAAATATATCCATATTAAATCTTGAAATGTTTCAAAATGAGCAATTCCAGTATTTATTATTTTCTCAGCATTTTATTTTTTTTATTTATTTCAGTTGAAAAGAGTTGCAGGGTCATTTTTTTTTTACAGCATAATGGATGTAACCATTGTTTCTTTCACCTGTTTACTTATCAAAGTCTTTTTTAGCCATATATTGAAAGTCTGAATCCAGGTAAGAAGTCCACAGTTGCTCTTAATTTTGGAACACATAACTCTTACCGAGAACCTTAAGAAAGAGAAATATAAGGTAACAGACCCCTTTTGAAATCATAGAGTAATATTCAATTAGAATTATTCCAGCAGCTGTTAGATGTCAGTATCGTTCCATTGAAGTCCAACTGGAAGTAGATTTCTCTGGCTGTAAGCAAGATAGCTCTTCAACTGTGAAGTTTGGAAGAGCTAGCTGTTGGTGTTCAGCACCTCATCTATTAACAAGAGACTTTAAATTACATACTCAGTGGAGCAGTAATCATTAGAGCAGACTCAAGATGCACAATAGAGATTTAATTTCACTGGAACTGTTCCTAATGAAATTCTGTGTGGTGCAGCGTATTTGAATTACATTTTTGGGTGGGCCAAAAAAAAGGTATAATGAAAAAAGTGGTGCTGTCTAAAAATATTCATTAAGATCCCTTTCAAAAATTCAAATCAGGTATGATATTTAAGTCGAGCAGCCTGATTTTTTTTCAATGGCATAATGTATTTAACCTTTATGTTTCTTTTACGTATTTGATTTTCTACTGTCTGTATATAATGAAATGTCTTTTTTCCCTAAACTTTGAACACTGCTGCATAATACCCTGGGGAGTTCTCCAAGGTTATTAAATCCATTGCTTTGTCACAAGTTACTAGAGGCTACACTAACTCTCTCCTCTGTTTGGAAAGCTGCTATAATATTTCTGGTCTTCAGCAATGAATAATGTGATTAGTACCTTAGGGAATACAAACAAAAACATTAGCAAAGTACATTTTCCAATATTTAAGAGGGTAAGCCAATCCTCAAAACAAAAGTTGCATGTTCTTGAAGACTGTCTAATAACATTAACCTGAAATCACTTGATTTAATTGCCCTGTTAAGCAGTTTATTGCATTACTTATGGGATAATAGAATGAGTTCAAAGTGGGTTCATTGCATTATCTTATAAACAATGTAGCACATCATTAAACAGGATGATAGAAATCAACGTATTTTATAAGAAACAATTATGAAGGCTCATGTAAAGCTGCTAATGTGAATAGTAGAAAGACCTCACTGTGACAAGGGAAAAAAGGCCTTTGCGAAGATAAAAAGACAAAGCAATGTCAAACCATAATTCCCCAGAATCAGATTAGAAGCACAATTCTCCCGAACTGTTAGTTTCCTTCTAGTCTGATGTGCTGCCCTTAAGTCTTCACCCAGAAGTATACTGAAATCTCTTGACTGGCTTACGGATAATAATTTCAAACAGGTATCTTGTCAGTTCTGTTCTTAGTGCATTTAGTACAGACGTGTGACTATCTTCTAAGCATCTAACTTGCAAATTTGTGATGATCTATTTTGGCTTGTGTGGCCCCAGGGAGTGCAAACAGAAATGTTCAGGAGAGGCTGAAGAGAGACGACAGCTGATCCAATCTACTCTGGAAGAAGTAATTTCATGTTGTCTGAGGGAACTGACAGTGCGGAGAGAAATACTGTCTCAATATCACCGTAGTGCCCCTCAGCCTGGTGTATCTGCCCTTGCTTGCCATGACATCTTCACACTCCTTTTGCAACAGCCCCAGGAATTTATAGACGTGCTTGTGAATGAGGGGTCCAATTTTGTTCTCCATCTCTTCAGAAATGAGAATAGACCAAAATACTGGAATATCCTTCCAGAGATCAGATCTGAAGTGAGAGTGATCCTAACAGATCTGCAACCTATTTGCCTGCTGAGCTCCAGAGCCTGAAGGTGATGGGGGGAGCGAGTCCAGGAGATGTCAGACCCCCCTAACTGAATGCCAGTCCTGTTTTAGGAAGATTTCATGCTCCACTTTTCAATAACTGCTGCAAGCTTGCCCATCTCACTCACACTGTGTGCACTGGCATTTCCGCATACACTCGAGGGGGTTTTAATTAATCAAAGCCATTTTCAGAGCGGGGAACTAGTGGAGAAGTGATTAGCAACATGTACCTGCCTCTTTCCTGGTTTGCAACTCAGCTGAGCAATGCAGTTCCAGATCTAACTTGGGTGAATAGCATTTTCGTCTGGCAAAAGTGAGGTCCTGATTGTAAAAAATGGTAGCAGGGAGTTGCTGTCTCATGGCTTGCAGTGAAAACACAGGCTGGGTTCCTCCCTGAAAACTATAAATTTATTCCCTCAGAGCTCTTAGGCACATTTCAAGAAATTGTAATGAAACTTTCCTCTAATATAAGTTTTTT
>VFFE01007506.1:870219-883074 GCA_008921705.1 Burhinus oedicnemus
TGCATCTACCTTTGATCCTGATCCTGATCCTGTTCCTGACTTCAGATCCGGAATCCAGTGCCTGTCCGTCACTGAGTCCAGTCTGGGACTTCCCCTGAGCCTGCTGGTGACGTGATTGTCATCCTGGGAGCTTGATACGGCTTTGTATATTTCATTTCCTATTAAACACTTAAGTCTCTCTTTTTCTCTCTTTTCTTTCCCCTCTCTTTCCTGTCTCCTGAGCGGAGCAGGAGAGAGAGAGAGAGCATCTGTCGTTCCATCGGATTGGGCCAATCTGGCCCAAACCACGACAAGGTGGCACGTGAAATGCTGATCAGACCCATCGCTTTTTCTTCTCATGGAACACCTTTAGAGAAGTGTATAATGTTCATTGCGTATAGGGTTCATTGCGCAGGAAGAAGCATCTGCCAGTGGCATTCGTCTGAAGGCTGGGTATGGTATGAGCAGCAAAATCTCCTACATCATAAATGTTTTCCAGAAAAGATCATCTCTCATGGTGAAAGCTACACAGTCTTGTTGACTGAAGCTGTGGTTTGTTGGCTATAAATGTTTATGAGAGTGTTCAGTGTGAAGAAACCGATTGGTTCCATGTATACTACTCATAGGACCATCAGATAACAGCTTTTATTTACTACTTCAATAAAGTGACCTTAAAAAAAGTGTCCTGATCTCCTGTGACTAATCTACCCTGCTTTGTATCTCCCTCTGAGATTTATCCTCTGAACAGATTTATAGTTTTAGTGAGCCTCAGTTTCAAGAGCCATCTATCCTGGTCCTGCAGTGGAGGTAAATGGGATCTCCTTGGTTCTCTTGCAATGGACGTTGGAAGCAGACCCCGTGATCCTCTTAGGATTCAAATAGAGCCATGTCACTATTTGAAAACCAGTAGTACAACAGAGATAAATGATGCTACTGCTATTCACATTTCTTCTTTCCTCTGAATGTAAAGAATACATGAGGTCAGTAGATGAATGTGTTCAGGCTATTCCATGGCCTGAAAAATTAAACAACAGGAAAAATGGATACCATGCACATCTATATACATATAAAGGATCCATATGTGCATGGCAAGTCTAACACTTCTGGGATTTTTCATACTGTCTGTGCCTGTGATACATGGAGGATTTGGGCATAGCGGGAAGTCTGATACAGGACTTACCATGTTTTTTCAGACTTACCTGTATTGGAGATCCTGACATTATGTTACCAAAATGTTGAATTTTCAGTTGGATTATGAGCTTAAAACAGGTGCTATCCTGATCATTAAATATCTTGCAATTTTAAGAAAGCAGATGTTACTGTGGTCACTGAACAGACAAGTAAGTATATCTTCCCTACTCCCACTCCTATGGGCATTCAATTTGGAAGCAATCCTTTTGTGAGCCAGGAGGCTTTCCCTCCTCTTTACCCTTCCCCCCAAAAAAGCAATGTTCAGAACCAATATTCACTGAAACAAGGAGCCCATGACATAGTTGCTTTTGAAAGAATGTTCTGTTTTATCTTCAGCTGCAAACCTCGCTTGGAGAGTTCTTCTCTGAAAGCAATATTAAACTGATAGGGAAGCCTGCCCTCAGAGAAGCTAATAGCAAGGTGCCCTTTACTAGAGTGGGGCAAAGATTTTACTCTCTATAGTAATAGTCAAAACCTCTGTGGTGACACTTTTATAGCTCAAAAAGATATGGACTATTACTGTACTATATTTTACCACTTATTTAGAATGAGCTAGTAGTTGCTTGAAAAAAAGTAGCATTAGTCTTACTTTGCTTCTTTGAAGTCAGTGATTTGACTTCAGCTTTGCCAATGGGGAATACTCTGCAAAGGTCTGACATGCTCCCAGAGAAAGAAAATTCTAGTAGCAGCAGGTTAAAAAATAACAGCAGCATCAATCCTGAGCAACCCTCTTTGGCTTTGAAAACGCTCTTCTTCTCTGCTGCTGTCTGGAAGGAAATAATCAGACAAATGCAATACTTTTCTTTTTTATTGATTTATTCTTTATTTTTATTTTTAGACCACAATTTCATTACTTGAATCAGGCTTCCATTGTCTGGTTTTAGCCTCCATATTGGGCAGAACATATTAAATGAAGTTTTAAAAGCATTTCAGCATTAAAAAGCTAACACAATAGTATGGTTGTTAGGGCATCCAAAAGTTAAACAATTGTAAATAGACAAAATTGGCATCAGATTCTACTATTCCGTTTTCATGCAAATCTGCTGGAGGATTTCAGAGCAACTTTTCATGAGATCAGACTGTAAGACCTGCCATACTGGGTCAGACAACTTTTCTAGCTGTGTCTCGTCTCAGACAGTGGTCAGCAATGGACGCTTAGGAGAATAATACAAGGATATTAACTCATTAAACTGAAATGTCTGAAGCTGTCTTATCTGTGTGTCATATAATAAGGCCACGAAGCTGCTCCTGAGCTGCCATTGTGTACCGCTTGGAATAGTAATATAAAGCAATACTTATTTCAGCTTGCCGTGACTGAGTTGCAGTCCTCAAGAGGAGCTCAGTGCAAACGCCTTTCAAGTACGCTCTAGCACTGGGACAGCTCGAGCAGTGGGAGGCAGGGAACACCTCAGTCCTTCAAACCTGATTTTTCGATGCGCTAAAACCTGGGCAAACTTATAGCGATCGTTCACTGACAGATGCCCTGCCAGCTCCTGGGAGTCACAGCCACCCTGGGCTGGAGGCTGTAGGTGGAGCTGCAATCTGTCAGTTCAAGTTTTTATCAACACGAAAGCCCTGCTTATCCATCATATAATAATTCAAAGGGAATATTGGCTTACGGTCCACCTGAATACATTGAGGACTGAATGCCACAGTTTATCTTTAGAACAGATAGAGCTGTATTAGCCCCAGGGAGACCAAGGCAAAGGGAAGAACTAATTGGAGTAAGATAGTGCCAGTAGTTTTCTCATTATTCTTTGTGAACGGGAATGGAATTATGCAACACGTCCGTGCGCTAAAACCCAATGAATATTTTTTCTGAAGAGCATCCTTCATCCAAATTCCATCTTTCCACATTTTACAGGAGATAAACTCGCTACATTTCTATAATTCGTGCCAGCCAGTACAATTAAAGCCCCTTACAAGCCTTAATGAATTAAGCTTTTTGCATTTCAGCATGTTGAGGAAGATGACAGAGGAAAATTAACACAGTTACATAAATGAAGCACATCCGTGAATGTTGCATGGGGCATTTTAACAGGCAGCAGAGGTAAAAAATGACATTTTTCAGCATTTATACTACTGATAGTCTGGATTCTGTGGAAAAAAATTAATTACAAAACTCGAGATTATCTCAAGGGCATCAAATGGAGAAATTTCTCTTGTCCTGTGTGTGTTAGATGGCACGCTGGAAAAACTGCTTAGAGCACAAACAACAAATTGGAAAATTACTTGATATCTGAAAAAAATCCCCAACATATTATCACTGGAGTAGTGAAACTCAGCCTTCCACAGAAGAGTCAGTTGCTTTATCCAGTTCAGTGGCTTATGAAAAACCAATACATAAGCTTCATAACAGACTTAATATTTTTAAGCTTTCCTGATCTCACATGGTTTGTACAGGAAGACATCAGAGTAGGAGCTTATAGTGCCCAACACTCCTCCCATTCACAAAGCCCAGATGAAAAGGGATTTGCATGGAGGCAGTAGGCAGGTTAAGAGAGAGGGAGAATCTTCCTTTCAACTTGCAAGCAGGGAGAGAGGTAATTTGCAGTTTCTAACCATAATCTATGAATTATTCTGTGACAGGCCTGCTAATACAAGCACACATCCTGTGAGAGTATGGGTACGCCGTTCATTCTAGCATCATGAGCAACAAATTCTTGTGGATACAGCATCTTTCCCCATATCCCCTAACCCAGATGAGCTACTGAAATGCTGCATTTCTCGTGTGTTTCCTTCCTGGTCATGCAGAGAGCTGCAGGAGCTGGGTAACAAGCTTTGAGAATGCCAGCTGTGAAATGAAGGAGAGAGAGCGGGGATTGCTTCATGCTGTTTCCCCTCTTTTTTTTTTGAATGATTGCTTTCACACTGTGACTGTAGCATGCGAAGAGTGAGATAATTGAGCATCTTGACCTCTCACAAGCTTTTACACAACAAATATTTACATATGTACAAAGATATATAAATACGCACACAGATATGTATGTGCATGTAGTTAAATGCATGTGTGTAGATGCATGTATACATTCAGATACAAAAACACCTAGAAGGATGATGGGAAAGAGCTGTCTTGTCCCACTGCATCAGACACTCGTCACAGAAAATCACTGACATAGATATAAAAACATATGGTTCCTGCTCAATGTTCAGGTCCTTGTTAAGTCCCTGTCACCCAGTGACTGGGTAATTCATGTACATAAACCAAGGAATTAGCACAGACAAGCATCAAATCTGCCATACATGCAGGTAGCTGCTGGTTTTTTCTTGTCTGGTAGTAACACAGTGATCCAGAACCTCTGGAAGGAAATGGTTTCAAAGTTTTATGTGAAAAAAGGACTGATATCCTCCTACATATTCACTCCAAGCTCATCATATGGGCATTTGAAAAGCTTCTTAGTTTTATCAGCAATAACATGTGCAGCTGTGTAAACCTGAATTAGCAGGTTCCTTGTTAGCCCACAAGAGCTCCGTTTTCAAATGATCCCCACTTCCTCAGGAAGTTCATTTGAAACTAACGTACTTAAACATTTACTTCAAATGGGAAAAAAAGACGTTTCTCTGCTAAAACCGTGGTTCAAGCAGAGGCCTTGTCTTAAAATTTTTGCACATGCTGGGAAGTTTGGGGCTGGATCCCATTAGATGATCAACTGGGAGCTGATACAGCCTGGTATTTCCCATCAGTGTGGCTCTCCTGGCTCCTCAGGTATCTGCTCCCTGGAGCTTCAGGTGCAGAGTCTGCAGATTCAGACGCACAGGACACACTGGAAAATTACCTCTTAATTCTCAAAAACTGTAAATCCTGTGAATATGTCCTCTCAGGAAAGGACTGTTCCTGCTTTTCAGGAGCACATGTTGTTTCTGGAAAAATCCCCATGTGACCCAAGTAATAAATGTTTTTTCAGGGAAGAAAATTCCTTGTTCCAGTCATCTTTAGTCCTTTACCATTCCCTAGGGTTTCTACATGACATGAAGAACAAAAGCATCACAAGAGACTAGAAAGTCTGAAAAGTCCTGGATACTTGTGCTAGGGGAAATATCTGGTGGGGAGAAATTCAGAGTCCTTCCCACTTCTGCTCACATCTCCTCTGTGAATCTCAGGGGGTTTTGAAACATATGGTACTTCATCAACAACTTTTTTCAACCTGTGCTTGTTGCTATTCTTCTCACTACAACATGGAGATGACACCATTTTGGTTTTTTTTTCAAATTGGTAAGAACAGCACTGCAGGTATCAAGGTGGTTTTAGAGTTTGGTCTATAACATGGAAAAGACACATCTTTTCTTAGTGAAAATGAATGTACAAGTGTGGGTTTTGGGCAAGGAATTATGCACAAGTTTTGTGCGTGAAAGAGGAAGGGGCACGTAAGAGTCAGGAAAAGGGGGAGAAATTTGAGAGGCAGTCAGATTTCAGGAGAAAAGAAAATGAGTTATCCTATCATGTATGCACATGCATTTTCATTTGAATGGGAGCTATGCACATGTTGGTCACAAGGTAGCCAGGCACTTTTGGCTGAACATTAAGCAAACTTGGACTTTGCTTTAAGTTAGAAATGTCTGGCCAGATAGTTCATATTCCTCTCTCTTTTGAAGTCTATAGGACGTCATCAGACTTTGAGGCCAAAAAGGAACATGCGAACATCCAACGAGCTAATGCATAACTTAGAACTTATGGCTGTCCTATTTTAAATCCTATGGACTTTTCCTGGTTTTGAATGAGTTAATATCTTTTTGAGAAGAAAACAGTCCCGATTTTAATATTTACAGTGGTAAGCCTATATAATCTCAGGTAAATGGTGTCAGTGAATCTGAAGACACATGTGTTTGCTAGCTGCCTGGTTTTGATCTCAGCTGCTATCTTCCAGGCCAATGGTGTCTTCTGATATTATGTATTCCTGAGTTTTCTCCTTTAAAGATCCAGAGTTCACTGCATTTCATGAAGTATGGTGAGATCTAAAAGTTTGGCTTGGGTGCAGAGGAAGGGAAGGATGTGACTTAGATTCTTGGAGTTCCAGGATATGCAGATAAGGGTGCGCTGACTTTTTTCTTGCAAAATTTTGGTTACAAAATTGAAATTTAACAACATCAGAATGTGTTGTGAATTTTATCATTTCATGAGACACAACAAAAGAACAATTTTTGAACAAGTATTTTTGAATCTTCCTAAACATTTCTATTTTTCAGTTTGGAATGCAATTTTTGTTCGGGATTTCCCAATGTTTTGCCTTGGAATATTAAAAAATCTCAAAATAACATTTTTAAATTTTAGTGATCTAAAATGATTTCACCCATAGTGGATGACCGTAAGTTTTGTTAGGCTGATTGTTTTGTGTCCTTCAATTGCCAGTGTCATGGATATAATTTATTTCCCCCAAACCTTATCACGACACAGTTGGACACCTTATCACCCTGAATGGCATTTGGGTCTATGGAAAGAGTAAAGCTCTTTCACAGGATGTTTCAGATTGTAGGGGGCTGAACCGCCCTCTCATAAACCTGGCTCTTTGCCCCATGAGCTATAGAGGGACTGTAAAATACTTACATTTCTAACAGAGCTGCCTCAAAGGTCTAAGGTTAGGTGAAATGAAGCTGATCTAAAAGTGATTATGAGCAGATGGATGTCCCCAGATGTGCACACCTCAGTCCTCTCCGAGTTGGTGAGATAGGCAGTAGCTGTACCTTGATGGTGAAGTAGCCACATTAGCACGGGCTGTTTCTAATGAGCCTACCTTTCAGCAGAGTTTATTAGCTGGACTCCAGCCACCACACTAATGGCTTTGGGTAGGAGCTTGCCCACATCTGGCTATCTCTATGCGGGCAGAAAATGTCTCCCCTCCTGCCCATGTGGAAATGCTCTGAGACACTCAAGTCACTTTTGGATATCCTTCCAAAACCAATTTATCATTTTGTCCAGCTCATGAATTTCACCATATTTATCATTTGTCCCTGCTTTATTTTTTTCATTTAGTTCTTTACACATTTACTTAAAACGAATGCAGGGCTCTCTCCAAATGGTTGCAAAGCTCTTAGAGAAAAACCTGTAACAGAGGGAGTGGCTGGTACCACTGGTGCTTCAAATTGTGTATCTCACTGAGAGGAGCTAGGATGTGCTCTGTTTGAACCGGGAGCCTGAACTAGCTGTACTGTGAGTAGTAACTAGGTAATGCATAAGTAACAACTTTTGCACTCTTCCCAAACTCATTTGCTTTGAATCAGTTTAGGCTATTTAAAAAATGCAGCAAGTTCCTGTGAGCCAGAAGGCTGTGCTGACAGCAGATCCAGAAGGAATGCTGATTAGGGTGGAAAACGGCTCAGAACTAGCCCGGCTTTCAAATGATCTCGGGTTCAGGGCAAGCAGAGCAGAATCACGGCTGCGACAAACCATTAGGACCATTCCTAAAGACAGATAGGCTGGGGTAACTGGACACATGTGTTCCAGTTCCAGTAGTGACTAACTTCTTTAATTTAATTCATTAGATGAATGTTTACAACGGTAAGTTTAAAGTGCTACAGCTTTCCAGGGATGCTTACTATACAAGCAACACCTTTTAATCAATAACAGAAAAAAAGCTGATTTCTCACTAGGATGCCATTTCAAAAAAGTGAAACCTTTTTGACCCAAAGTAATCATAAAGGAAGAAAGAAAATAATTCTTAAATGACTTAGAAGAGGTGCTAAAATTGAGATTTTATGATAGGAGAGAAAGTGGGAAGTATTAATCCCACTGTTAGTCCTTTATCTTTAAAAATCAATGCAGATTGCATCTTTCCTCTGGCTAGAAAGGCTGCAGCTACTGCTCTGCATTTGATTCAGCCAGCGGTAATATTGCCCTCAGCAGAGGGCATGTGATACTTGCTTAGCCAGCATCAATAGAAACGGTAGGAAGATCATTTGATGTTCTCAGAATTTCCTGGAAACCATACCCTACAAATCATTAATAGACATGTTCCTTCTTCAGTTCCACACATCTGTGGCATTGATTTTCAACAGAACCTGTCCAGATGCACCAAATTGGAAAATGTGACCTTCTTTCATCTTGTAAGAATAACATGAGAAAATGGGGTTAAGAGGTGACTTGATCACATTTGTAAGTATCTACACAGAGAGACAACTTCTAACAGTGCAAGGCTCTTTAATCTGCCAGACAAATGGATGGTACAATTCAGTGGCTGAAATTTGAAGCTCAACAAAATTAAACTAGAAATGTGCTGTAAAAGTTTAGCACCAAAGGTTAGGACAATGTGCCTAGAATGCACTTTCAATCACTTGAAACCTCTGACCCAAGAAAAGCCTTTGAGTCTTTCTAAGACATATGTTTCAGGTCAACCAGAAATTGCCTGGACCATCACAGGAATTCGTGGGCATAATTCCATGGCCTGTGTTAAGCAGAAGATCCATGTAGATACTTAGGTTGGCCTTAAGGTCTTAACCATCAGGAGTTGCATTTCTTGACTGTTTCTGTTGCTGTGACTATATAATATTAAATGTTATACACTCCTTTTCTCAAATATCTGGGGTACTTGCACTGCAATCACACGGGTGAAATAGACAACGGGCCCAGGACAGAGGCAATGCCTTTGCCTGGGTCAGTAACTCAGCTCTTCTGGGTTCTGATCTCGTAAGAGCGCAAGAGACCATCCCTGCTGTTCTCCCTCCTTCTTACAACTTTATTGTTGCATTAGAATTGCCATTGCTATCAGTGACACTGCCAATGAACATGGAAGAAAGGCAGAGAAGTATTTGCAGAACTGCAGTAGATCTTTTTATAGTGCATAAGAAGTCATCTTCTCTACCTGTGAAGCAAGAAACTTAGTAAGTTTGCAAACACCTGAGACAAAATGGAAGCATTCATGTTATCTGAAAGCTTGTACATGGATTTTAAAATCTTCTAAGAATGACATTCTTAGGGGGTTGGGGGGGATGTTGTACAGTATCGTAGTTTGATTTAACTTCAAAATATTTGATCCTATTCTTCTGAAATCATATGCTGTGTTGGATAGAATCAAGAGTGACACTCAGAGGAATCACTTGATGGCATGTAGATATCTCCATCTGCAGTAGCCCCAGTAGGCTTTCTTTATAAGTCAGTGAAAAGAAATAGCTACTTTGAGGGCATGATTTGTCTTCTCCTAACATCTCTGTATAAACCAGTTCAGACAGACTGTACACTAAATGTGCTTTTGTTTTCCCAGTGATTATATGATTATAGAAGGAGCCATACAGACAGGTAGACTTAGATGTCTAAATTCAGATGAGATGGATTCCAACCTTACAGTACAGAATGCAGGGGCATCACAATTTAGATTCATTTTGGTTTTTGCAAAAGGACCAGATATCTCCTCATTTCATTTAGTTCATCTTTATTCTCTGTTTCAGAGGTTTGGTGTCCTTGAGAGTCAGAGAAGATGCAAAAGTCTTTTAAACTTACTTAAACTTTCTGATATCACCAGCTGCAAAATGCAAGAATACTATTGCAGAAAAGGTTATTTGAACAACGGTTATTTGAACAACAATCAAGAGACTAATAGACTTTTATTAGAATAGCTATATGCGTGCTCTGGGCCTAAAGACCACCAAAGGCAAAGGGAAACTTCAAAGTTTGAACTATAATTTCTATTATCATCTTCTGAAATTACTGCAAAAAAAAGATAATTAGTAAGCTGTAGAGGATCAGAGCTAAATTAAGATTCTTGAAGTTTTCTAATGTTCTAAACTAGATAGTTTCCATCACTCAATTCCTTAATTTTCTTCTTCCAGTTCCTGCCCATTTAAAAAAAAAAATCAATAACTGTGCATGTTTAGAAAGATTAAGGAAATTATTGAGTCCTTCTGGCTTATTGGATTGCTTTGCTAAGGAGGATAAATGGACTATAGAGTGGTAACCTAGTTACAATTGTTATTTATGGAAGCTTCTGATTCAGTCAAATTAACTTGTCAGTGAGGTAGAGAAACAGTGCGCACAATTTCAAGATGTTACGTATGGAAAGCAAAAGTTGTAGGAAAAGCAGCTTTATAGGCTGTTGCCTTTTTGTGAAAGAGTAGATGAATGTATCACAAATGATGGCTTTATAATGAACATTCACATAAGCACTCAGTTAAATTTCACATGGAAATATCACTTTGGCACCATTTTTGGTTTTGACCATTTAGTTTTGCGACTTAATGTACTTTTAGTATAGCATTCATGCAATAATTTATACTTACCACTAATGGTCTACTCTGAGGTGTCAATCCTGCTGGAGTAATGAGTAATATTTAGAAATGTTGCCTGAAGCTCAGATTTGGGTGCAAGCTGGTAAGTGGTTATAGTTTAGACCAGCAGGTCCTCTGTAGCAGATCACTCCTCTCTGCTTCAGCTCAACGTGCATGCTGGGGACCTACAAGATGCATAGCCAAATCCTCATCAATTCCTCATTCTGTTACAGACTTCCCCTTGTACAGAAGGGTAAAATCAAAGCAAAGTCTTCTCTTCTTACTCTAGCAATGCTGGTAACCTTTTTATGGGCTGAAGGGGAGAATTATTTACTGGGCAAAAGTTCTTAGAAGTGGTTGAAGCCCCTGAGCAGTGTTCCTCATTAAGGTTGTAGCTACCAGCAAACTGCACCAGAACAACCAGAGTTCATTGAGAAAAGCAATTTCAGCAAGATTTCTAACTACAGTCTGTAAATTTGCAAAGATGTCTAATACAGGGATGCTTCAATTTGATGTTTTTTCCAAACTGGAAAGGACATAATTCTAAACTGACAAAAAGTGAGACAGGGCCATTTATCTGTCAATTGGACTACTTAGCTTGATACCACCCAAAGAACCTGGACCTTGAACCCTGACAGGGAAATCAGAGATGGGAAAGAGCAGAAATTTCTTTCCAGCTGAACTACACAATAATGGAGAAAAAAGTATCTGAGATTCATGTAGACCATATGTATGGTGTAGATTTGCTTTCATACAGTAGATTTATTTCCAAAAGAAAAATTATTTGCCTTTTCTTCATAGATATCATTTAGTGAACTCCAAACTACCTATGAATAATGTCAGAAGCCGCATCTTCAACTCAAACTTCTCCTTCCATAAGCTAAGCTTGCAATAAGAGCTCATTTTTTGCCATTGTCAAATACCTGATCTTCACATCCCTGTATATCTCCTGAAGCCAAAGCATGAGAATAATGTTTTTCTGCTCATGGAAGGCTTTGGGCAGAATTTAGAGTGTCCAGAGTGCTCTACGGGTCTACATGATCAACATTGTCATTAGCCTGCAAAAAGTAAAATCATCAACATGTTCTAGATCCAGGGCATTTTAGCTGTGAAGCTCCACGCGCTGAGCAAGTACAGCAGACATACCAAGACGCAGACTTCTTGAGAACGATGACTGGAGAGCTAGGGAAACTGTAGACACCTTCATTATCAGTATACAAGTGAAACACAGATTTCTGTGCACCTGACACAAAATGATGACACGACTGCACATCTCCCGCTCTGAGATGAAGGTTTTGTCCTGCCTTTTGCACAACAGGTATGCAAAAGGTTAACGTTAGGCTGGTGAGAATAATCTCTTGCAAGCTCCTGCTGCAGTTAATGGAAAGGGTAATTTAGAGCAGGCACCTAATTCAACTGCTTGGCAATAGTCTCCGGAGGACCCTATTTCACTCCATTGACTGTAGTGGGAGACTAAGGAAGACATGAGGCCAGATTTAGCCTTTGTGATTACCTCGCTCCAACCTGAAAATATAGTGTGACTGAAAACTAAGATTCCTAAGATTCTTGCATTACTTGCAGTATTTTGGGCCTTCTACGTAACACTGAGAGAACATATTTAACTTTGGGCCCTATTCAAAAAGCCATACGCTTTCCTGTATGGCACTTCTCTTGCCTCCATTGGGAGAGTAGGTGATTTGAGTTATTCACCACTGTTTTGATAGTAAACTCCATAGTAGACTTTACAGCTCAATTAGGCACATAATATTTTGATTTAAATATGGCTCATTTATCTACGTTTATTTCAGGCAGGACTCATCTCACCTAATTTTAAGTACAAAAGTGTTGGCAACCTAGTCAAGGGGGTTCTCTGCAAAGTTGACGGGGAAGATCAAGCATCTCCAGAGTGAAACAAAAATGAGTTTTGTAATACATAAATGTTTATTGTACATGGGATAAATTGTCCTGTGGAGGTTTTTGAAGATTAGATAAACATTTATTACACAATTTTACATCTGTCATGAGAAGTCCTAATTCCATTTTTGGAATTTTGGAATTCACTTGGATATGTTATAAGACAACACCAACCAACAGTAATAATAAATTAGACTGCAGTAGATACCTCATAATTAAACAACTTATTTGTATCTATCTATGCTACTGCTTCATGGTTCCTGCTGTATGTTATGCTGCAGCAAATGTACTGACCTAATTCTTGGTGCCTAAATTTGAAAAAACTTAATATACCACTCTTCTATCTTAGAATGAGGAGAGAACCTCAAATTATAAATAAAGGATTTGTAGAAATAGGAAGATTTAAACACTGTGATTCTTTTACAAGTATTTCTATCACAAGCAACAGGGTTTGAATCCAGATTTTAATTCATCTTTTACTCTGGGGAAACTTTCAAGTCAATCACAGAGAGAGAGAAACACTGCTAGGGGGAGGGAAAGTGAGTTTGAAATGTCCAGAAAGATATTGAGCAAGTTTGT
>VFFE01007506.1:895597-998467 GCA_008921705.1 Burhinus oedicnemus
AAAAAAAAAAAAAAAAAAGAAAAGAGTTTTTTCCTTCTGTTTGGAAATGTTTCATGTCAACAGAACTGAAGGGTTTTTTGTTTTGATAGGGACTCTGAAAAGTTACCTTTTATTGCGATACATGATAACCTCAAATAATAGAACAGAGGCAAGAGGAAGGGGGTAATTTCAAAGTGCAAAACCCAAATGCACAGTTAATTTGGCTGTCCTGACTGTTCTGCCTCCTTCAGAAAAATTTGCATTGAGAGATTTAAAATAAAAATTTGTGCAAAATAAGCTGACTTGAGTTTCAATGGCACCACGCATTGCTTAGCATATGGCTCCATTGTGATTTATCACTTGGTCTTTCGCTGTTGTACTTAGGTATGGAAAAAAGTGTGAAATTACACAGTGGGCAGATGTAATTACAGATTCTCTTTCCTGCTTTCCTAGCAAGCCACATTGCCATCACCAGGAGCAACAGAGCATCGCTTAATAGTACTGGATGAACAGGGATTTCTCAATTGCAGGCTGTATGAAATGGGAACACGCGTGCTTTCCAGGGTGCAACATGCCCGTAGCTGGCACTACAAGTTGCAGTTACAACTTTCTGACCTGATTCCGGCAAGGAGGGAAGACTGCTAACTTTCCAAAATCATATTCATCCACAGCCACCCCTCTGCAGTCGGGTAACTTTTCCCAGCTAGGCTGCTTTGCTTTGTGCTCATTACAATTCTGTTTTGATATCCACATGCTAACAAACCAATCTTTTTCACAATTCCTGTCTCAAATACAATTGAAACTGAACTGAAGGAGCGTGCTTTATCTGGTTAATTTAGCTAGAAAGATATTACATTTCATAAAAAAGTATCCCTAAGGACATATGATTCGGTTTAATTTTCACCTGGTGTTTATCACTGTGTATACTCCAAATTTTGTTAGTATCTATAAATGTAACAGCAGGTACTTGGACCTTACAAAGATTTCTGGAGCCAGATCCAGACAGAGACGCAGAGTAATGGAATGGCAGAAATCCAGGTTCAAAAATAAATGTAATCTGTCTACTGCTAATGAGAAACAAAACACCAGCTTCAAACTCTTCCAGAAGATGAAACCATCACTTGAATGTCTGATTGCATGAGGAATTTAAGTCCCCACAATTGCATTTGGAGTAAGTTACAACATTTCTGAATGACATGTATTGAAATGAAGGTGCTCACAGTCTGCTCACATAGTTTTATTTGTACTACTCTAGCAGCCAGGAAGCCCAGCGAGATGGGAGCCCTGCCACATTGGTACTGCACAGACAGTCCTTCCCCTGACACGGCTGCTTTCAGAAAAATAACATGGGAGCAGGGAAAAGTGATGTATTTGTGTTTGACGGTGAAAAACCGATTAAAATTTACTGGCAAGCCAGGGTACAAAGTAAGGACTCCTGGATCTCTGAGTAGTAGATGCTGCTACTTCCTTCAGCTTCATACAGTTTTTGCACTGAAAAATCAGCCTATATTCTATGATTGGGTCCCTTGTAAATGGCTCATTCTCCTCTGTCCCAGTGGGGATACTAAGAGAAGCAAAAAAAGCAAGGATTAAGTTGTTTCTGTTTTGAGACGTGCCATTGGAAGATCCCACACATTTCCTTTTGAGACTGAAGTTATTAATGCAGCCTAGGTGTGGTTTGGATGAAATATGAAAGGACACCATCCCAGGAGCAAATAAACCTCGCAGAGAAAAGGTACCCTGACCTTTCACGGATGAAATGACCTGTATCAGCCTTACTGCAATGCTGAGTAACAAGGAGAACATGCAAAAGAGCCTTAAAAGGAAAACTTAACATGTTTAAGAAGTACCAGTTTCTCTGGTTTGGAAAGAATTGTTTGTGGAAATTATGTTAATTCCAGTGAGAAGAACAATTTTTAAGGGATTCACACTACAGAAGTGTATATCTGCAATCTATAGAATGTGATAGCGCACAAAGAAAAACCCCAACAAAGCAGGAAGAAGATAAAGCAGTTCTAGTATGGATGTTATTGCCAAAATAGCTGTTACTAGGAAAATTGCATTATTGTTATTATAAATTAACATAATCAGGGAGCAATAAGTAAGGGGGAGTCTTCTGAAAAATATGATACTGAACATCCCAGAAATAAGTGTACTCTGTAAAGGGAAATAAGATTCTCCTTACACTCCCATATGTCAGGTCTCAATCTGCTGAATTAAAGAATAAATACTTTTAAGCCATTTATGATTCTTGCACCCTTGGCTGGATTTATCCTGCCTCAGTTGATGCACTGAACAGAGTTGCCTAATTCAGGAGCTCATCTCTTGGTCAGTGGAAGACGCTACGCATTTTTAGAGGTCTCTTCAGCCATGAAGATCTCAGCTATCCTAAAGAATTTCTTATTCTTTGATAAACAATCTCTTGATTGAATTTAGAAGAACACTAAGGCCTCCACAGTCCTAACTCATCTTAACCTCTGGAGTTAGGAAAGGTGGATTCTCTTACTTTACTTACTAGTGACTCCTCTGGACAGTAAATTGTCTGAGATTTCTTAATGTCTCATACACCCAAACCCACTAAGGGTGTCAGACCTTTAGATGAGAAGCCCAGTCTTAGACATGTTATTTTTAGAGACTTAGGTAATTTTATTCTTTTGTTTGGGTTGTATGAACAATGTAGGTTTAGAGAGAAAATAGTCTGCCATAGAGCATTTTTAAGATAACTGTAGAACAGCTGGCATGTTGGGCAACAGCTTGTAACCAGGGCTCTGCCGAAATTAACTATTGTTATTACTTAGACTAAGTCAGTGGAGACAGAAAGGAGACATCGTAGGGTAAATCCAGGACAACCTCTAACTTTAGGTGCTCTGACTTGGCCTGTACATTAAGAAACAACACTTCATAGGTGGTCGTTAGAATCAGTCACCTCATTGAATCTGGTAGATACGAAAAGGTGGTAATACCTATACAAATCCAGGAACGGAAAGCCAAAGGTACGAGGGACTGCCTGTGATAGCAGGAACTGCACGGGTTGACCCTAGAACTCATAGTTCAAGTATCGGCAATACTTAATATGATAGTTACTTGCAACTTTAATTGGCTACAAAACATACATTCTTGGCTCATAAACCCCCGACGAGTTTGTTTGTAGTAAGCATAATTGAAACCTCAGTGACTGCTTTGGATGTAGATGCCTCCACTGTAGGAGTATGTACTTGGTTAGATGAATGTCATTCAAATAGTCATAGCTGCAGGCCTGGATCCTATTTTTCCAAGTGCTGTGCAAACACATGACAAAGTCCCCGTCCAAAAGCACGTGCAAACAAAGATTGGACTAGATGAGAGAAGGAGATAAGAGAAGGAACTCAGGAGAAGGAAAAGACAACAAGACTACTGTTGTAAACCATAAGGCTTGGTGTACCTGAGGACTAATTCTTGTCCTGTTTGGAGGTGTTTTGCAGGTCGCACAGCAAAGAAAAAAATAAGGAAGGATTTGAAACTCACTAATGAAGCAGCTGTGCAGATGCTTCAAACATTCTTCTCAAGTGTGCTAAGCATCATGGGAGAAAGTTTGGAGTTTCTCTCCTGAGAACTTGTAAGTAATGGAAGTTTTTATTTATGGTCCAATGAAAGGTCCCTATCTTACTAGGAGAGATTACAGAGAGTATAGAAATGGGCACTGGCAATCTCTGAAAGTAAACCTGCAGTTGTACTGGTGTCAGTGTAAAAGCACTGTATCTTAGCTTCTAATCAATGTAATTTATTGAAGAAAAATCTGTGATAAGTAGGAAGGAAGAAGAAATTTCTGGTTTGATTTTTTTTTTTTGTTACCTGTTTTTGCTTGCTTTTGTGTGGCTGTGTTTTAATAGCTTAAAGATGTCCCTGTGGGGATGGGCAACACTGTTATTTGGCCCACACTTGCTTTTTTGCAATGAAGATGAATTCATTGTGCAAGGCACTGTAGAAACAGACCAAAAAAAATGATCTCTGACAAAGAAGTAACTGATCACATAAATGCCTCATTATGCATTGATTGAATGCTATTTGCGTACATTATAATAGAGCTGTGACCATTAACACCAGGTGAAGTTTAGTGTGCCTATTTTAACTGAGCTTTTGGATGTCTTCATTACTTTTTCCCATCCTTTATGATTTTAATGCAAACCAGCCTGTTCAATTTAAATTAAACAAATTTTAACAGATGGCTAAGCAGACCCCACATCTCTTTATGATTTCAGGAAGAATATAGATGCAAAAACGTTGTCCACAGGCATGTCTGTGTTAAATTGAGGTAAAAACATTAAAATTCATTCTATTAAGCTAGTCAGATTTTCACAATAAGTCAGTGTGAGAAAAACAATTTTAAGTGATGAAGTGATGCTACGTGGATCTTGAAATATGCTGTGTCCTTCAGGAGGCGGTCGAAGCACATGGAAAAGCAAAGAAAATTGAGGGATCCTATATTTAGATTTCTCGCTTGAATTAAAAGATATCCAGATCCGTGTTAACTTAGGTTAGGGAATCTAAAGCACTCATATTTACAATATATGTTCCCTCTAATAGCAATGCTAATAGTCACAGCAGAGTTTTCAAAAGCCGTGGAGTTAACTGTGTTCACACCGAAATTACTATCTTCAAACAGGAGCTAGCCATGGGCTAATAGACAGTGGAAGTCAAATCATTTTATGTCAAAAAAAGAATTAAGATATCTATACACATACACAAATATAACCTACCTGTTGTCTACAGTGATATCACAGTAGAATATGCAAGAATTGATTCTGAGGTGGCTTCAAATGGATTGGAGTCTAGTATTTTAAAAATAACAGGTCTCACTCCACTGCTCTAATACTTCTGCTTTCCCTGACAATGAAATACAATTTATCTTTCAGAAAGTAGAAAAAGTGTTTAACTAAATTTACTAATTATCAGCCAGAAACATGAGCTGGTTAGGTAAATAAAAAATTACTCAAGGATGTCCACAAAATCAAATTAAAAAAAAAAAAAAGAAACGAAGAAGTTGCTACATTTGCCCAGAGCTTTCGCCATTAGGCTGCTTGGTCATTAAATCGGAAGCCAACCTCCAAATGTCAAAGCAGTGCTTAAATGTAAGGAAGGAAAAAGGTTAAAAAAAAAAGCAGGGAAGAGGTTTAGGTAATTATAATAAATGAAGATAGAACCTCGATTCTAAATCTTGGCCTTAATTTCGGGATTTGATGTATCTGTGTCATCCACCCAACCTATTATTCCTCTCTCCTCCTTCAACTGCCATCTTCCACGTGATTTCTTCATGGACCAGCATTTTAAAACTCCCAGTTATCTCAATAGATTGATGAAAAAGCAGAAAACTTGTTAAATATAAATAGCCAGGTGTCATTTTCCTCTCACTTCCAAGTTCACTGCTGTATAATATACAGGCTGATTTGCAAACTCTATTGTTGGGGCTCAGTAACCACAGTGATTACTGCAAATTGAAGATGTATAACAAGAACTCTGATTTCTTAAGTTACCTTTAGAAAAAAAACCCTCCTGAATAAATTGATTCTACAAAATGTGAAACTAACCAAAAGCTCTTGGGATTTTTTTTTCTTTTTTTTTCTTTTTTTTTGGTTTTTTTGAGAATGTAAAAGGAGTAAATATTGCTATTGTGTTTAATTTTATTCATATGTAGCTTTGGCTTTCCCCCTCCCCCAAGTTCTGTTCAGACTGGAAGCTGTTTTGGTCAGAGAAAATCCCTTTTAATGGTATATTTCCAGTCAGAGGGAAACATGACATTTACTGAAATTCTCATGCATGGACTTGGTCTCATAAACATCTTAGCCCAGCTGATTGCCCATTAGGAATGAAGTACGGTCCTGTAAGCTGCTATTTCACGGACAGCTTGAAAACCAAAACGCCCTCCAACCTTGTGCTGCTGGGCTCATGTTCCACTTTCCTCTGAAGCAGTCTGGAATAAGCAATGTTTAAATTGCAATTGTATGTGCGGACCACTAGACCCGGTACGGATACAGCAACAGCTTCCGATGTCTCTCACTCCCTGTTTCTCATTGTTTCCATTTCTGGGATTGCTCCCGTGCTGGGAAGAGAGGCAAAGTAGTTTCCTGCCCTCACACTGAGACAGCGGCACTTAGGGATGAGGCCAGAAGAGAATCAGCTTCACTGATGCAGAACCAAGATACTCACCAAGATGCCACTGCACAGCAACGGGCAATTAATCTAATTCAGAGAGAGCAGATCCATCAATAGCTATTAAACACCCAACAGTTTAGTCACATATTCCAGCTTAGGAAGTCTCTAATCAGGTCTTCAGTTTACCTAAAGCTTTTATTACGAGTCTCTGTCTATATTTTTGGATATGGGGTAGTTACATCCTGGTCACAGTTACTCCATGGTGACGGAAGATGGGACCCTCTCCCATAGAAGGGGACAGAGGCAGGTCTGTGCACGGCACACCGGTTACCAAGCAGTTACCATAGTGAATAGTTTTTGATTTTTCATTTCTTATCAAGCTTGCCTGAAAACAGACCATGCCTTGGTGGCTGGCGAGCTTGCGCTGAGACAACACTGCTGCACAGCTGCAGCTTGGGATGAAAGCAGTCCTCTGATTCCCCCCACTTCTGCGAGGCAGCCCGGGGCAGGGCAGCAGCATCACTTGCACTGTAAGGGAATCGCGCCTCAGTTTCAAGCCTTTATATGTCTTCAGTCAGCTCTTCTAAGCAGAGCGTGTCATACACGGTAATCTTAAAGCCTCTTTCCCCTTTCTTTAGATGCTGAAAACACAACAGGAGAAACAAAGATGGAAAGAGAGCGAAAGAGACAGCTGGAAAATGCATTAGTGGGCCCTGATGACTCATCCAGCATTTCCACACTGCCGGCATTACGGCTTGCCATAATAATACCAGAATGCCATCGCATGTTAAGGGAATGACGGTATCGCCAGCTATCTCACTGCAGCACAATCACAGTAATGAAATCCATATATACTCGGTGAAGGTTCCCAAAGCACTGAAAAGGTTGCAATTTCTCATTCTTTAGGGGAAAAACAATAATGGTCGTCCTTCAGTGAAGGGGTTGCAATGCCAGAGGGGTTAAGAGGGGTTAAGGTGTCAGCCAAAAGTCCATGTTGCGTTCCCTATTTGCGCAAAAAGCTGTCCCAGCAGTGATTTGAGCTGTGAATGGAAGAAATCCTGATGCTTCAGCCTTAGAGCTAGAGGTCATTGGACATAAATTTTGGCTACCTTTGTCCCATGTACCACCGGCTGCAAGAGTTTTCACGACTTATCTAGACAAGCCCAGGGGGTCTCCTCTGCTCAGGGAGGAGACGATGGGATTTAGTGTAGCACAGCACTCCACCATCACTTCTAAGAGGGGTAAAAAAAGCGAACAGCCACTGAGATGGCTGAGGATGTGCAGCACAGGGATCACCTGATGTAGTGACTATAAGAGCAAGCCACTGCGCTACGTGGAAGTTCATTCCAGTCCCATGCTTCTGTCATCATTGTCGTAAATAATCTAACAACAATAACAATAGTAATGTCCTGTCTACATTGTTTTCTAGCCACTTTTCAACAAGGAAATTCAGAGCACTTTTTTTCACTGCTGCCAGTTCAGTGAACTATTGTCATTTGAAGACAAGACAAAAAAGACAATATACCTACATTTTTTTCATGACTTTTTGATTTTAGAAAAGTCAAAGCAGTTTGTTTGCATTTGTTGAATGGAACTGTGATGCCTTCACCTTAATCTGTTAAAAAATAAGCTTTTAGTTCCCCTAGCACAGTGGTGCTTCATAGATGATGCAGTTTGGACACCTCATGCTCCGATTCCGAGATACGGGCTCAGCTGTCATCCCATGGTACGTCTGAAATCCTGCAGCACCCACAGCGTATCATGGAGGTTTATTAGGAGAGAGGTACCAGTGGAGACACAGGGAAGAGTAAGGAAATCAGGAATCTGACCTCTGCCAGTAAGCTCAGCCTATGGCTCAGCTGACTGCAAACTAAATATTTTGATTTTGGTTAAAGTGACACTAATGAAGCGGTTTTTTTCTTTTATGAGAATCATCATAGATTTTTTTTATTTGTTAGATCTTCTTTTATACCAAAACTTTTGTATCAAATCTATGAATTATTTACTGATGAAATATGGAAACCCTTTAAGATTCTGACTACTTTAGCAAAGGTGGCTTTTACAATTTCTTTCTTTTTTTTCTTTTTTTTTACATTTTTATTCTTTAATTTTACCTCTTGTTTAGCATTATTGTATGTTTGGATTAAAGCCAGCTGCAATTATTTGGGCAGCTTTTCACATACTACATCAGGCTCCGGATCTGCTGAGAGCCCCTGCTGCACAGTGGCTGCTCGGCACCGACGTGAAGTGCAGAGCTGGTCTCAGGCAGCTCTCGTTGCTTGCTAACAGTGGGACGCAGGAGCACAGCTAGACAGAAAAACTTCATCAGAACTCTTTTAATATTTTTTTCAATCCATGCCTAGCTGTTTTTTTTTATAAATATCTGAAAGTCATTAATAAAGTGACTGTAAAACATTGGTTATGAAAATCAGAAACTTTGTCTGTCCACTTTTTCATGTGTGATATTGTATTTTGATTCAAAAATAAGCTTTGAAAAGTTTTAAATACAAACTATATAGCTTTATTTGTGAAAAAAACTTCTGTTCCTGAAAATGCCTTTTCTTTCTTTCTTTCTTTTTTTTTTAATAACTAAATTTCTGTTTCTCTTTTCTTCTTCTATTTTGGAGCAAAAATGAATGGAGAATCGCTGAGTTTCTTGCAAGTCTGCTTATTCTTATGCACACCGACACACACAAAGGTCATACCTCAAAAGCTAGCTAAAGCCCCATTCCCAACAGTAACTGAGATTTAATTGGAAAATGTTGTTTTTGAAATGCAGTTTTCTCATTCATTAATGGGCAAATGTAGTAGAACCACATGCATTAGGAATTCCAAAGATGAGTGTGTGCCACAAGCCTTGCAGAACCAAGCTATTTATTCCAGTCTGCGCTGCATGTAGTGCTGGGGTTTCTTTCCTCATCAGGTGCATACTCAATAACCACCGTCGGGACTGCGCAGTAGATGCAGCGAGGGACCTGGTTCAGACCGTATGAGTAATGTGTGTCTGGATCAAAACAGAAAAGGTGAACGAGAGAAGGATGATTGATAGAAGACCTGGGATGTTTTATAATTAGAATTGCTTTATAATACTTGATGCAACACCATCAATTATATCTGTCCTGATGATCGTTCTCTTCTTCCTTATTTAGGCCTTAATGAGCATTACACTCAGTTTCAATTATTGGCATATACAACCACTTTGTAACAGCTTCCCCCCAGAAATGCAGGAGCATTAGAAACAGAGAAAGAAGAATTTAAAATGGCAGGTCCTGGCCAATTATGCTGTGTTACCTCTCCCAGAGTCAACATACATTTTCTTTGGCCTTAATAACTCTCCTCTGAATGATTTTCAATCAAGAGGGAGAAGGGGAAGATGGATGATGTAGCCTGAGGATCAGCGATCGATAGTGCAGAGATGGCTCCAATGGCATCTGGGAGCCACCCAGCGTGTCCTTCCTGGTCCCTGTTTCATCCGCACTGAGACACCCATCAGAGTGCCCTGGAAGCAAGCTTGCCTGCACACCTTGCTTTTGTTCCTGTGGGATGGTGCCTCATCCCATCTTGCTGTCTGGATGTGGTTGAGGTGGACACCAGCAGGCTAGGACCATGCAAGCAGCCAAAGCGTGCACCCACCCTGCAGCACTCCTGCCTCGTACAGAAGAAAAATAGAGCTAGCAAAGCAAATTTAGCAGGATCTTTGAGTGGCAGCATCCTGCTCCCACTGTTTTTTTCCTGATGTGCTGAATTCTACCTTGAGGGAACAAATAGAGGCTGAAACAGAACCCTTGAATGCAAGACTGTACTTGCATTTCACGTGGCATGGTATATTGGGACCACGTGACAGTGAGCAAGAAACTTCATCCTTTGAATCTCAGCTCCACACACAGAAAATAAGACTGTGCTGCTGCAAAAGAAAAAATAATTAAAGATTGCTTTTCATTTTGTACGACGTCATCAAAATGCTGGTGAAAAGAAACGATAATGAAAGACCTTTATCAGTTTCTGAAGATTTAGAGAAGAAAAAAAAGGAAAAGCAGCAATTGACCAGCTGAATAACTGATAATTACAATCTTGTGTGTGGTTTTCTGTCCAAATTTAAAATGATAATTGCTTTAGACAAGCAGTATCCAGACAAGGAGTGGAAGGTACCATTTTCAAGTTCTGTACTTTGCAGGAAGCCAAAAAACCATACTTCTTTTTGTACAGAAAGAAAAGCTCCATTTTGAGTTATTCGCTTTGTGGTGTGTCGGTGTCATGTGTCCCCCCTCCGCCCCCACCAACAACTACCTTGATGGAAGGGCAAACAAAAAGCCTTAACTGCATGTAGAAATCTCACTGATGTGAATGATAGCTTGTCTGCCAAATTTAGGCTAATTAATTTATCCATGTGGTGCACGAAGCTTCTGAACATTGGGGCACACACAATAAAAAGACAACTATTGACATTACCCAATATTGCTGGGGGAAATCACCCAGGTCCCTGACAGCAGTGGTAACTGTACTCACCCTCAACTCTCTGTGTTACACTGCAGGAAGGGAGTTGGTGGCCAACAGACACGTCTACGCGTCCTGAGACAGACTCTGATGTCTAGGAGAGACCTACAGTGTTTTGAAGATAAATCATCTGGTATCTGTGAGATTCCTGAAACACAAATCTATTTTACAGAGATTTGCATAAATAACCCCACTGGTTGATAGAGTTGGACAGCCTCCAGCCTATATTGATGCTCAGCTGATGCGTGGTAGCTCCTTGCACAGCAGAAGTTGATTATGTGTCTGTTTTTACTAATTGTCACACTTTTCTTCATTCAAACTTAACACTGCACTGCCACAGTGCAGTGAAATTTTTAAATGAGCACATTCTGAACGTTTAAAAAAAATACTGCAGTTGTGGAACTTTTGTGTTTTCCATTTAAGATGTTCCATACAGAAACCGAATAAAGTGCCTATTACCAGAGATTAAATATGGCCATTTTTATGTAGGGGTAAATTGCACTGAGACAGAGAGTCTCTGATTACCCTTTTGTATTGGAAGCTTAATGTTGCTCATAGAAAATAACAGCAAAGGGCTTTGATAACTGCCGACAAGAAAATATATTCAGAGGAAATAATATGAAAGAGCGGGGGGGAAATATTTAAGGTGTTTAAACCAGGAGTAATGGTCTAAAACTAGGAAACGAAAGAAATTAAAAGTGAGCATTAGGAAAAATGTTCTAACATCTATGCCAATTAGGGAGGACATTAAATGAGGTCAATGAAGCAGTGATGAAGAAGCTGTTAAAGGAAAAGAAGGTGGGTGTTCAGAGGACTAACTTAGTACCTATAGATACATTGAAAAAGGGACCAGCACGCCCCTGCTTTTCATCTCCAGCTAATCTGGCACCTCAGATGAGTAGAATTCCTCATCAGCAACCATAAATAACATAGAGCTAGAGAGGAAAACAGATACGGCAGCACCTATATCTCTTTTGTCCTCACTTGAGGACGTTTCTTGAATGCAAACTTGTTATGCACCTTCAGGGCTTTGGGATGGCTGAGGGGTCTCCAGCGGAAATGGCTGGACAAGGGCTGCCACCTATAGGGACAGCTGTAGGACAGGGAAGGATAGCCAACCCTTCCTGCCTCCGTCTATCCCACCGACCCTTGCAGCGATGCTCCTCCCAGAGAAGCAGGTCTCGGCTTTGCCCCGTGCAGATGAGGACAGGGTTTAAGGTCACCCTCAAGGGGGGCTACGGGTAATTCAGTCATTGGCAACCCAGAGACAAACAGCAATCTGGAAATACAAGGAGGGGTCAGGGAGTGTTCTGTATTTAAGCTAGTTTCTGACCTAATCCCTTAAGTGAGCAATAAATACAACTTTTATTATACGGATCTCCAGCAAAGAGTCATTCTTTGAAGGGGAATAGACAATACCTTATCAAAGAATAAGTATTCTTACTTTCCAAAGAACTGGATAAATTTCTGTTATTGTCTGGGAGACATTTTTAGAGAGAAGTAATTAAAAAACTGAAAAATTACAGTCCGCTAATTTACAAAGAATAACACATTAAAGATACATCTATTCCTTGGGAACTAAGACTAACAGAGACAATCAGGACATTCCTTCAATTCCAGCATCCCATTTTAGGGTTTTTTTAGATAACAAGATAAAAATAACAAAACATCTTTAATCCGTAGTTATTCCTAAAAACCTTTTCCCTGAACTGGAAGATTTCCCTTAAATAAATGAGATATCCTGTGGGAAGACAACTGTATGCTAATTCATTTTTTCAATTTCCCCATCCATATTTCTCATTTTGAGCTTTTTCATATCTTCTCACTCTTTTATGATTATCAAGAAAGCTGGCAATGAGAAAAAAAAAAAAGTGTTTCTTTTCTTTAAATATTTGCTGTAGCTTGTGTAATTACTGTGCTTGGCAAGAGACATGAAGCACTATTGAATTTTCCAACCTATTTCTTTTGAAGAGCAAAATACTTTTGCCTCTCTCTTAAGAAACCCTCAGAGGAAAACAGTAATAAACACTGTTAAAAAAAATAAGGAAATAAAAATAAGAGCATATAAATGGGAAAATGCAGCTGAGTTTTTGAGAATCCTGATTTTACAAGATGTTTGCACAGACAAGCCACTTCAAGGACCGCAGCATGTCAGCTGACCCAGATTCCCCTGGCTTCCAAGCCCACTTGTTTGGAAAACGTGCACAGCAAACACCCTGTACAAAAGCCTCAGCTTTGCTGGAAGGACTTGTGCTATTGAGGAACAAGAGAGAGGCTACTGAAAAATATCTCTGTTGCTTTCTCTTCCCTACTGAAATTACAAATAGATAACTACAGTAATAAGATCAAGCCTTCTGTTTAATTCAGAGCTTGATTAAGATGTAGATGGGTCTGTAGCAGCTTGTCCTTGTTCTGTCTATCACAATACATAAGACTTTATTCTAGACTAAAGCTTTGGATCTCTCATGATATTTTCAGCTAAATGTGTGTTAGTGACATCGACGTGCTGTTTGAACTAATCAGTATGATAACCACATGGCAGTTATAGATCAGCCATCTAGTTGTGTTGCTATGTGTTGGACTATTGACTTTTATGGCACTTTTTCCCCTGCATTGCAAATGCTAAGTACGAGTGACACTTGCCCTCATTTTGCTGAATTTCTCTGTTCATGGAACTGACACATCTTGGAAAAAATTGTCAGCACAGAAGCACGGAGCAGCCTGAATAGCGGCACGGCAGCCGCTGCACATCCAAGGACCAGCTCAAAAGGAGCGAGAGGTCAACCCGCTTCCACGCTGTCTCAGGGCTTCACAGCCACGCCGCTACAAAGGCTGCTGGGTTCTTGCTGGTGCACTGATTTCAGACACATACCAGAGATCTTTTGTACTTAAGCGGGCAAATGCATAAAAATCAATCGACGCTTCTGTAGCACAGGCTGTTTTCAAGCTCTATCGAATTCATTCCTTCTACTGGGAGCAGGTTTGGGCATGCAGGTTAAAAAGTTCAAAAGTGCCCAAATGAATTAAGTATCTGTGTCCCAAATGCTTGCTATGAGAATTGATGGTCTTGTCCCTCCCCTGAAGGAGCCTGGCTCTCCCTCCACCCTCACAACAGAGGAGGTTCAGCCATTTCATACTGTAACTGTTAAATCACCGTAATTTACAGACCTGATTGGGGGTTAGCTTTGCATCCTGTGCTGCAAACCATATAGCAGCTGAGGATCTGCTGCAGGAACAGCTGAGGCACAAGCTGGAAGAGGGATCCTGTGGGCAGCCTTGGGGGTGGTAGAAAGATTATTGATTGTAGGCTTTCTGTGCCAAGTCCCATTGCCCCATCCCTCAGCACTTGCATGGTCACCACAGAAAGGTCTAACAACAAAACCATGAAACCACATCAGTCAGAGGTGTAGAAGAAGCCCCGCAGCCTAAAACCCTTTTAGTTATCCTGGCAAAACTCTGGATGTACATTGAGAGACACCTGCTTTTGCTGGCTCATGCTGTTTCCAGCCATGCTAGAAGGGTACTGATGAAAAAGGTTTGGCTGAATTACACAGCTTCTACAGGAAAGGGCTCTGCCAAGGTTGTGCCATGCTGGGAAGATGCCCTTCAGAGCCTAAATCCAGTGTGAAAAGGGAGATTGAAAGTGATTTCAAAGCTCGTCCCCAAACACATATTCCTGCCAATCAGTCAAATAATAGGCTAGAGAAAGAATTTTTGTCAGTTTCTGTCCTCAGTAGAAGAAAAGAGATTGACTGGTTTCTTCATCTTCCTGACCTCGCAAAGTTTACTCTAACCCTCAGGCAGACACCCTCCTCTGACTCTGGCTGAGCAGACTGGAAGTTGTGCTGATATAGCTGGGTTGAAGAAAGGCATTGCAGAAGTCCTCATTAATCTCTTTAAACCATAGTTTGGGTCGGTCTCGGGCAGCCAGTGGAGGTGGCCAGAGCTGGCTCAGCTGATAACTTTTCTGCAGTGGGAGTGCTCAGAGGAGAAGCTGTCACCTGCGGCAGCTGGGGGATAACGGCGTTGTCCTGTGCCACAGATCACTCTGCAAGAGGGTGTTTCTCTCTTCAGCTTCCCTGTCAAGCAAACTCATTGTCCAGGTTTTCAATATATTTAAGCTTGAAAAGCATACACTAGCACACAACATACATAATTGTTATGTGCAGATGAAACTAGCTGCCTTAAAGTTTCCCGCTTCCAACCCCAAGGATGCAATTTTTGCATCAGAACAACAAAATGAGAGCACTCACCTGAGACTCATTTTAAAGAAGATTGCATGCATTATTGATATTGTTGGTTAGATTTCATCCAAATATCAAAATCCCCAAATACCTAATGTGGCAACCTTAAAGAGAACTATAAGGAGAAAATAACTTCCTTCTGCATCTTTCCTGGTACTGATCTAGAAGTGCTGGTCAGATGTCCAAGGGATCAAAGGGTCAACCCTCTTTCTTCAATGGCCAGCGTCCAAGGAGGACTCTGTCTGTTTGTCTGCCTTTGATCCCAATCCTGAATCCAGATCCGGAATCCAGTTCCCATCTGTCACTGGGACTTCCCCAGTGCCTGCTGGTGATGTGATTGTCATCTTGGGAGCTTGATATGGTTTTGTATATATTCATTATTTTCTTTTTATTCTGTTATTAATATTTCATTAAAGTACTTTGGTTCTATCTAAACTCATAAGTCTCTTTCTCTCCCCCCTCTCCTTGGAGAGAGAGGTGGGGGAGAGCATCTGTTGTTAATCTCGGTGGCCAGTCCGGCCCAAACCATGACATGGTGTGAGGCCTAATTTCGCAGATTCTTTCATTAAAATCTGTGTTTAGGTCTATAGCTGGAGCTTTCTGAGCTGTTTGGGTTTTTCTTGTTTGTTTGGTTTTAGATAAATCACTGAAACTGCATGTGCTTATGGGAAAGAGTTTTTTGGGTTAAATTTTTCAACTGTTTGAATATGTCCTCCTTCAACATTTCCTGATGAAAATATCTGAATAGTTTTCTTTAAGCTTTGAATAACCCCTCATGCAGAAATAGATAAGTTCTATTGCCTTGAACTGTCGATAACAGCGGTAACAGAGAAGGGGGTAAGGGTTACAAACACAGAACTCAGGCAGTGGGGTGTGTGGGCGAGTAGGTGGCTGCACATTGCCTGTGTGTGTGCCGTGACAGAGAAGGAAGGATTTTAGGTGCAGATATTGACCCATTGGAGTCACGAAATTCCCAGAAGGAAGAAATTCCATGGTTAAAGCCTGCCTGCACCCAACGATGCGTCAAACATCAGCCCTGAGTCAAACGCATGTAGGACTAACAGAGTGTAGCCCTGCAGAAAAATAACGATAAGCGTGAGGTTTAATTTGAGCGTTAAGCAAGAACGTGCCAAGGATGAGTGCCGTGTGAGTGATGTGACACTTTGAAGCACTGCCAGCAATCGTCAGTAATTTTTTGACAAATTTCCTAATGAGGTGTGTAGGTTTCTTTTAGAGGGAAGAAGAGCCACGGTGCCCTATTCTTAAGATTGAAAGGTACAACTTTTTCAACAAGACTCTAACGATCCAAAATATTTTGTGGAGATACATTGATTTTGACAACAGTTTTGACACAAAGTTTTTCTGATATCCACTCAGTTCCAGAAAGAAAGACTGAGAAAGGGAGAGAGAAAGACATAGGATAAAAATAGTAAAATAAATTTAAAAAATACGATCTTTTCCAATTGAGTCTTCTACACAATCAGTTAAGAAGTTGTCTTTCATTTTAGGGTAAGGTAGAAAACAAGTTTCCAATTCAGTCATGATTTATGGATTTCAGATATAAGCAGCCCTACTTCTTTCATTATCCATTCCCTCAACCTTTTTCCTCTTTAAGTGGTGTTTGACAGAAGGGAAGGGAAGGGAAGGGAAGGGAAGGGAAGGGAAGGGGAGGGGTGGATAGGTAGTCTTGCTGTTCATTTTGCTACCCACAACAGGTTGTGATAAAAGGAGATAGCAACCAATGTTATATGAAAGATGCCTTCTTCTGTGTGCCCATCTTCTCTTCCAGAGGAGGAACTACATGTCTCCCCATCTCTCAGCAGCAGTAATTCACCTGGTCTTTCAGGGCTTTGAAACAGGCAAAGCACATGGTGCCATTTTACCATATATGGGATATCAAACATCCAGCTAGACTGGAGAGACTGTCATATGATGACTAGAAGAGGACATTCTACAAACACTGTGTTCTCCTCTTCCATGTGTCTACTGCCCTTCTGAATGGTTTAGGATGTTTCCTTCATCTCCTATTTCAGGGAAACTCCAAATGGCCCAATTGCTTGGGATGTGGCTGTAATCTCTTACTCTTTCCATGCATTTGTGCTCAAGCCATAAACAGAGGTCAAAACTGCTTCTCTAGGTGTGTCTTCTCTGCCCTTCTCATGCGAGTCCAAATTGGAAGAGGCTCCTTATCGGCCCTTGCAGTTTGGTTTTTTAACCACATAAGTGTACCTGATCCTCTCAGCACCATCATGTTCTCCCTGCTACCTGTCTCCAAGTAGCTAAATTAAAATTAAAGACCTCTGTCTTCAACTAAGTCTTTCAGTGTTTTCTCACACTATGCAACACTCTTCTGACTGTTTAATCTGTTACCAATATTCCTGTTCCTTCTCTTTCATTCTCTGGGACTTTGTGATGTGTTTTGCATAGAAAGTGCCTCCTAATCAGAAAATGGTTTGATTAATGTTCAGTGGAGAATTACATATGGACAAAAAGGCCGGATGATGACAGCTAGAATCTTGACCTCATATCTGAGTTGCAAGGTGCCATCTTCAGTGTTACTGTGTGTCCACTACATAGAAAGAATAAACTGAGAACATGATTCACCGATCAGTTGCTCCAACATCTGGGATATTGCCATTAGATGCAGCTTTTTCCTTGTATTTCTACAAATACTTTTGCATTAATGTCCCATTTCATTTTCAATTTTTTTGCTAAGCACACATTTCACTTGAATTTGAGTGTCAGTAAAAGTATCATGTAGGGTTACATTTGCTCTGAAAGTAAGTGGTATTTATTTTTCTTTATTGTTCAAACAAGTGCTTTGACAGAGAAAATAAAGAAATCTATTTTCAAGAGTAAAAATGTTTTTTTCAACAGTAAAATCGACTCTCATTGTTGATCTAATGGGCTATCAGTCAAGCCGCTCTTGCTCTGAAGAGCTAGCATAGGAGAGTTTGAATAGCTGATGATAATAAGGAGCAGATGTTCTTCCCTCAAACTTAGAGGGAAGAACAAGCTAAAGAAGAACACAAGACTGCTGGTTAATATCCTTCCACCTAGAGCCAATGCACTTTTTTTCACTTCTGGAATTATATAATACAACTGATTAAATAATTTAAATTAAAAACAAGCAAGTAAACAAAGTAGTTCTTGGGTAGCATGAGTATCATAGATGCGATGGGAGGGTGAGCTCCATGAGGATGAGTCCGTGAGTTCCTCCCTCTCTCCACTGGCTGTAGATGATTATCTGAAGCAAACACCTAGTCTTAGATGGCAAATGAGATGCAATGAATCCCTCACTCCTATAAGCTCTTTTTAAAATCCGACCTTTCCTGGGTAAACTGAAGTAAACTAGGCCACTGTCAAGTGCTTCTGCTAAGGGGTTCACATTTTAAGAACCAAACAGTTCACACAGCTGTTAAATCATCTGAATACCTTTGGCACTCTGGCCTCTTTTTCTGGAGAGACTTTCTTCTACATTTTAGTGATGTCACATCCACAAGTTAGCTTCCTTCTGCATCGACTTCTAACAAAACCGACTTGAAAAAAGCCATGATGGTTTACTGGTTTTGCGGATAAGGCACCTGCTAAGTGGTGTGAAGTCAGGCCCTGCTGACTCGTAAGCAGCAGCTAGACTCACTTCCAGCCCTGCCACTTTTTTTGTGTGAGCAAGAGAGATCGGTGCATTGGTGCAGTGCCACAGGACTGTGTCATGTTTAACAGTGCTGCAGAGCTCAGTTTTAACTACAGCTGCGTGTCTTTGAAACCTCATGGCGATGGCTAAACCCAAGTCTCCTGGCTGAAAATTTTGACCACAATCAAAATGTGATTTGAGGAACTGACAAGGAAAGAAAAAGAAGAGAATAATTGCTCTTTTGACAGGTTTTCCATGGTACTGTTTCTCTTTGTACCATTTTGGAAGGAAAATAAATGCCCTTTGACCTCATTGTTTCTTACGTACTCAGTCCTAGGGTAACAGCTAGGTCCTGCTGATGACTGTCCAGAGAGGTTTCATTACCGTTCAGATACAGAGGAAAATATATTCTCAAACACACATGGAATTTTGATTTCATGATAGTTCTGTCACTGTGTGAAGGATACCATTCAATTCTGAGGGCAAAGTTCATGCCAGGAAAACAAACAAACAAAGGAAAACAAAATCAAAGAAGAAGAGAGAAGCTTTCAGAAAATACTCATATAGTCTCCAGAAACAGGAAAGAAGAAAACAAATCTCACTCCTAACTGCTGTTAAAATCCCCATCTATTTTTTTGCTATTATTATTGAGTAAGGTCATAAACCTAACAGAGAAGGCAGTTTAGAAGGAAGCTAGCAAACTTAAAATGATATAACAGAGAGTTTGCACAGTCAGACCAAGGATTCAGAGCCAACATGCCAATATGTCAGACCCCAATTTATCTCCTTTTCCATCTTGCTTTTTAGGATAACTACATCAGTTTGGACAATTCAGTTCCCCAGGCTGCACACAGCATGCATCTCTCAGAGAGACAAGAATAGAATTGGGATTCTTTATGATCAGCTCCCTACTGTGTACTAACAAGCAGCCGTGTAACATATTGGGAAGGTGTGTGCATGTCAAGGTCTTTTCCCAGCTGGATATAGAACTAGGAAATGAGCACCAAGACAAAAGCATAACAAAGATATCAGCAAGAGTAGCATAGAGCGGTATGTCAAATGTGTGGGATACATGACACTTGCAGGACTGCTCTGCTGGTATGAAGGTACTGTGGAAACCCTTGCACTGGGAATTAAGTCTGATACCTTGACTGCAAGGTGTTAGAAATGGTGTAAAGGCCTTATGGAGAGACTGAACTTCTCATCTATTATGCTTCTAGCATTAAGAAGATGGAGGGTCTTTTCCCTCGTTTCTTATTTCCGTTCTTTCAGGCAAGGGATAGTTGACACATCTTCTGCATTATTTGCAGCCATTAGTTATAATTTTTTATTTGTTAATTTTATCCCCTGGCATCATCTTCTGATCTGTTCATATTTATCAGAATGCTCCCAGAAGAAAGATTTTAGTTCTGACATTGATTTTGGGGTTTTTTTGGGTACTTCTGCATGAATATTTTGAAGTGCAGAATGTATTTTGTGCTCTTTGAGACTTTGAAATAAAGCTTTTACATTGGTCAGATGTGTTTGTCAGAGAGTTTTCAGGAACATTTTTACCATATCTGCCAAATATTCTTTGAGACTGTTCTTCGTGACATTTGGTTGGATAGATGCACTGGACATGAGACTCATTTTTGGTCCCTGACGGAAACAATGTGAACCTTCCAGCTCTGTCTGCCACGGATGCTCCTGACACTGTATTGAAATTTCTTTTGCTTTGAATAGTCTACAAAAAATCTCTCTGTAGTAAACTTGTTTTGTAGAGCCTCAAATAAAATGCAGAACAGGAGGATTTCCAATATGGAGAGAGAAAATTCATTTAAGAGGTCAAGGTGTATTTAGCATGGTTACTTTGTTATTTCACTTTGCTTTGGGCATTAAATGGAAGTTGCAATGTATAGCAGTGGGAAAAATCTTTAGTGTTCAGGGTTGAGTTGCAACCACTCATTTTGAAATGAAACCATGCTCTTTTCTTCTAAAGCATTATTTAGTTAACCCATAATCCATGAAAGGCAGAATTTCTCCAACAGTCCTACACAATCTTTTTCATGACACATAGAAGAGATGTCTAGAATAGATCTGGTTCTGAAAAGAAAGCCCCAGGTTATTTTCACTGAATAGTTTTTATCATAGATATTGTGAACATTATAGGAATATCTGACCCCTAATTCTCCTTAAAGAAAGAAATATCAGCTCCTTGGGACACCATTGTTATCTCATATCTCTGTAAAGAAAAAGATGAAAAACATCAGAAAAACCTGTGCCTCTACTGGAGCAGAAATTTTCCTGCTGAATTTCAAGCCATTTCCTAGCATCCAAGAAGCTGAAAGCATACTTCACAACTCCAACGTCCTTGTGACCTTGGTGGACTATAAAGTCTTGGATGTCAGACTTTCAGCTGTGGAATGTAAAACTAAGCTGTTCGACAAACCACATCAGTCAGTGCCTCTGAACAGTGGCTCAAAAATCAGGACTTACCCTTTCCCTATTGAATGATTTATCAGAGTGGTAGAAAATATTGAGCTACTGCTTAAGAAATGCCAGAGGACACTGGACCCAGGAGGGATACATGCATAATTCATTACACTGATCAACAATATTCATAGGGAAGAGTAACTACTTACTTTTCCCACTTTTTTAGTAGACTTACATTTTATAAAAGGAAATTGCACAGTCACTCATCTTTATTCATAAATTCTAGGGCAGACAGTTTCTCGAACCTATCAAAAAAAATATATGTGCAAAGGTATGTCATGTATGTATTAGTTTCCAAGACCATGTGTATCCTGAACTATGGGGAATATCTGGGAAGTAAGAAACAAAGGGAGGAATCTGCTAGTTCACACAGGCACTTTGGACCTCTAAAACCCAGTGTCTGCCACCATGAATCAGAACTAGATTTGTTTCTGCTTTCAGCTGTCAGGTTTGCAATACAAAACCCAAATCCCTGACAGTTTCACTTAAAACAAAAACAAAGCTCTAAATGAGCTGAACTAAATGACGGAGCGGTTATTCTCTGCCATACCTTAGTGCCAGCCATGGTCATCAGATGCCATTTATTTTGTTCTCCAGGGTGGAGACACAGACCAGATTTAGAGTGATGGATCATAGTAGGTTAGATCTGAAGTTCTACTGTTATTGACTTCTCTCCACCACTAGCTATAAAGGGTGAGCTGGTTACCCTACTTTGGCTCATTTCTGGGAAGTTTTCATGCAGATTGAATTCACCCGTTAGCTAAGCTGAAATACCTTCCCCTGCTGCGAGGGAAGACCACGCACGCATGCACAGTTACTGTGCATCAGCTGATATAAATGTGGTCATTTGACTACGTGGGACCAAGTAACATGCTTAAACACAGGTGTATAGTGCCAGTGCAGAGATTCTGGGATATCTCACCTGACTCGCAGAAAGATTTGTCTCTCCTGTAGGTCCTGTGTCATGTTAGCTGCTCCTGCATTGATGCTTTGGAAAGCTGAAGATGTCTGAGAAAGTACTAGACATCTAGATTTAGGTATCTGAATTGCTCCTCGTTTTTATTTTTGCATTGATTCCTTGCTTATAGTGGGAATAACAGCTGTGCCTCAAGGGCATGAAGTACCAAAATATCAAATTACTGAAGAAAATGCATGTGCCTTAGATCATGTCATACGCAGCTCTTAGAAAATCATCTCTGCACTTAGAAAAAATATCTCAACAATACTTCAAAAAAAGATGAATGTTAAAGCTTCAATAATTCATCAAAATCCAGTTTAAATAAATAATAAACCGTATAACTAAACACTTAATCACTCAGCTCCTGATTCTTCTGACTCACTGTTTATTAGCTTCTCAATAAATTAATTTGCTTGACTTACCAAGCTAAATGCTTAAGAATAAAAAGGTTAATTGAAGGTTAGAGTAGGATACATTATTGAGTAGTTGACATATTGCCTTGATGTTATAAATAAGCTGGAAGTAGTTCAATAGAGTTGCAGTCGCTTTTCCCAAGTCTGAACTTGACCTGCAGTCTTTCTTCCGGAAGCATTGTCATTTCTTTATGTCTAACAGGGCTTTGAGTAATTTCTTTTTTTTTTTTTCCTGCCCTTCTTAAGAATATGAATTATTAATAGCATGAAGAATACATTCAGGGAAGAAAAAGGCAGAACATATCACAGCTCCCCAAACCTATAAGATTTTGAAAAAAGGAAGAACAAAAAAAGTTAAACATTCATACCTGAGGTTGTTCGTTTGCATGCCAACAAAAGATAGTGAAGGAACTACAAAGAAGCTTTGAAATGAGAGGATTATTAGAACAAGAAGAATTTTGAATTAATCAGGACAAGCTTGTATAAGCAGATCCAAGATGCCAGAGGGTCTGGAAACTCTTTTTCTGTAAATCACTTCCTATCACAGACGCTCTTTGTGAAAGGAGGACGGGGAGGTGAGCTTAGGGGGGCAGGTGGGGAGGAGGTAGTCCCATCTCTGACATGCTCTGAATTAATGCAGATGTCAGGCAGGAGCCGAGTGTGCGGAAATAGGACTGTATACCAAACTAAAGATTTTACAGCTACTGTGCTAATGATGAGGGGCAGATCCTCAGCAGGTTTTATTTGTCAGAGGTCCAACAGTGGTAATGCAAATGACACCAACTGAGTATCTATCCCTCCATTTTGTGCTATTTCTCCTCCTCACCCAGCCTCATCTCCTTTCATTTCTATGATAAACAGGACTTGAACTCTGCTGAGCCTCACAATTCTGCATCTCGTTGATGACTCATTAAGATTTTATCATTCCAGTGACATGTTATTGAACCCAGTTTCCTTAGGGGGCTGGTCTGGTGATTACAGGAGTAACCAGTGACTGCTTAATCACCCACTTCATTATATTCATATTAATAATAGATACCAGGAGGTAGACAGTTATAATTACATTGCTAGTTTAGAAAGACATGAGCCCATAAAATTTGGCAACACTGAAATATAAATTCAGTCGTAAATATCACATGAATAGAGGTGACTTGGAAGGTGCAGAGAAGGGTAAGAGAGCATAAACATTGTTATTTTAAAGAGAGTTATTGTCTCAGCAATTGTGATGCTGTTTAATTAAGCAGAAGAGAAATACTTCCTTGAGCATGAGCAGCTTAGAAGAGATGATGAAATACGATATTCTCATGTCTAGTTCAGAAGCATTTTCCATCAGGGAAAAAGGTCCCAAGGAACCCTCCATAGCAGCCTTGCTGTGATGCTTTTTTGGAGCAAGAGGTCGTAATTTTGTATGTCCATAACGTCCATAAAGTATGGCTCATGCCTCTGGAGTTGAACACTTCCACCTTTGATCAGCAGGTACATTGCAGAGCAGGGACTTTCAGCATTGTGTAAGTCTCATAACACAGCAATTCCTCAGACACGCCAGCGGTGCTGAGCAGGCGGCCCATTCTAACTAATGAATTGTGGTAAGCACACTGGAGGTTTGATACAATACGATCCATTGTGAAGTGGCAAACACAGACAGTAGAGGGTTTTTTTTCTGGTTTGCTATATATCCCTATTTTAAGATTAGACAAACTGCCATCCAGAGGTGCTTGCTTGTAACAGAAGCACAGGGTGACTAAGTTTTGACACCTAAGTTAAATCAGATGTTGAGTGAGGGCTTGTGAGGGAACATATTGGATCAGGGAGTCATGAATACCAATAGTATTTCTCCTAAAGCAAGATAATGCTTTCATGGCTGAGGATTTCTGAAAACTACAGGTTTCCAATCAAACCTAATTTTTCTGAAAATCCGGAAGAATTTCTGTCCATTCCTCATTATGTTTAACATGAGGTTTGGCTTTATTTTATTTTGAACAGATCAAGCTTTTGTTGCAGAGATTTATTTTCACATAACTGAAAAAGTTTTCTGCACAGTGTAGCTAAAGTAGTTGTCAAAAGTAAAGTGAAGGCAGAGTTGCACCCAGAATAGGACTGAGAAAAATCTAGCTGAAGTTCAGAAGGGGGATGCTCAGGCAGCTCATCACTCAACTTAATTCATTACCTAGAGCTGCACATATTTATGTATCTCATTAAAAGTCAGACAGCTCAAATGAGCAGAAGCTGGAAATGTTAGTTCAACTTTCTTCAGGTAAGGGATTTAGTGCTCCCAACTGCTAGCTACTTTGTAAAACAGGAGGTTCATAATTGAGCCAAGCCTTGCAGACAATTAAACGTGGTTTGAGCAATCTGTGAGTTTGGCCTGTAAGGAAAATAGGCAAAGTGTATCCCACCAGGGCTTAGGCTAACAATCACTGCCAGTAAGTCAGTGATCAGTTGTCTGAAGTATCTCTGGGATTTCACTGCTGAATGTTTACGTGCTAGGCTAGTTTGACATCTACAGGACTCAAGAAAAGGGCTGGCAATGCCAGCAGTCCCTAAATACTTGGGTCTCTTGAGGCATTTTAGTACTTCAGCTCTCCTTGCCAAGCTATCCCTCCAAGTGCATGCATCAAGGGGAATCTGACTGTGCATAGCTTCTAGCTGGTGCTATGCCTCAGTTTATTCATCGTTACTTGCCAGGGTTATATTTCTTCCAGGGAAGAAACTTTCTATTAAACTATTAAGCTTCAATAGTTTCCTTTAAAATGATAGAACTTCATGGGAGAGAGAGATGTGGGGAAGTGGATCTAGCTGAAATAAAGACAGTAGCTGGGAAAAATAGACTCAATGATTTGTGGGAAAAGGTAATGTGTATCTTGGACTCCTTGAAAGATTGTGCATTAAAAATGAAAACCACTGAAGGGTTGAGGAAACCAAGACTGGGAGATAAAGGAATGTTTTTATAATATTGATCAGTCTTTAGGCAGACAGAAGCACATGGGTATGGCTTTCAGCAGTCTCATTTATTTGTGCATGTGTGCACATGTGCACAAATGCACACATGAAGAAAAGAACTGAGATAGAGTTCAGGATTACGTGTAGTAGGCATAAAATGGCAAGTAGGGTTGCAACCTTGGACTTCAGGAGGTCTCACTTTGATGTCTTCAAGAAACTGCTTGGAGAAATCCCATGGGTTAGGGCTCTAGAGGGTAGGGGGGCTCAAGAGAGCTGGTTGATATTCAAGTATCGCTTCCTCCAAGCTCAGGATCGGTGCATCCCTAAGAGCAAGAAATCAGGCAAGGGAAGCAGGAGACCTGAATGGTTGAGCAGGGAGCTTCTGAAAAAGCTCAAGTAGAAGAAGGAAGTTTACAGTAAGCGGAAGAAGGGACTGACCGCTTGGGAAGGTTACAAGAGTGCTGCCACTCAGAGGGGATCTCGTCAATGCTTATAAATACCTAAAGAGAGGGTGCCGGGAGGATGAGACCAGTGTTTTTTCAGTGGTGCCCAGTGATAGGACAAGAGGTAATGGGCACAAACTTGACCATAGGATGTTCCATCTAAACATGAGGAGGAACTTCTTTCCTTTGAGGGTGGCAGAGCACTGGAACAGGCTGCCCAGAGAGGTGGTGGAGTCTCTGACTCTGGAGACATTCCAAACCCGTCTGGATGCCATCCTGTGCAACCTGCTGTAGGTGACCCTGCTCTGGCAGGGGGGTTGGACTAGATGATCTCCAGAGGTTCCTTCCAACCCCTGTGATTCTGTGATTCCAGCTCATTGTCCACCAGAAAAGGTATAGGACAGTACAGGAAAACTGGGACATGAGGCTCCATCCTTACTGTAATGGAACAGCTGAAGGGTCTGGCACCAGAATATATATTAAGTAGATCAAGAAAAGAAACACAGCTATAATCCAGCCATTTAAAATTTACAATACATTTATAATAATAGATTCAAAGTTTGCTAATATGCATTTTGATTGACTACACATTCTCATCTCACTTCCATTGCTCCCTCAGGCTCCACATCTTTAGTTAGGCAAATAGTTGGCCTTTACCAGATGACATTACATTGAATTCACTATCTGAGTTACAATTAGATAATGCGCTCAGTTTTGATCCTCTATTCTTCTGAGTTACTGGAAAGAAGAGATAAAACCCCTACAGTCTTGGCTCCTGAGGCTTCACACACGCCACAGTGAAATATGCATAATTGGTTAGACTCTTCTCTAAAGATACAATTAGTACCCCGAATCCTGAGTTCTTTTATTGCAAACAGCAAGAGATTCCAAAACCTTGCCTCACTGTTTGCTCCCTAGTTTCAGCAATGTTTTGGTCTGAACAAGAGGAAGTGTGAGAAATACCTGCTTATAAACAGGCAAAGCAGAGAGGTAACATCAGCCTGGACAAGAAGAAAGTGCAGGGAATTTTGTAGTGCTCAGCTGAACTTTCTGCTGAAGAGACACTGGGGCAGAGATTTCCAAGGGCAGGGACACGAAAGAAAACATACTTCAGAAATTAGTATTTTGGATAGGCAGAAGAAAAGTAATCCTAATCTCAACCAGGGCAAATCTTACCCATACACTCATCAGCATTCTTTCTGGTACCTTCTACCTTTTTTGGTGCATACCTATTCTGGCTTCCAGTTCACCCATTTGGCAGGAGAAGGGATTATCTTTTCATTATCTGTTTTCACTTCCCCTGCCACAGAGAATCCCAAAACAGGCACAATGACGATCTAGTTAAAAAATACTACTGAAGATCTCTGAACTAGAGTATGCTATTTACTGTTAGTATTTGCTCTGAGAAGATTAACTAAGGAATGTAAGTACTCTGCTACACCATTCAATTCATAAATAATATCATTTTGTAGGATGTTGTTTAATATTAAAGCTCCTAAACAAGCATGCAATTACAGGAAAGTCCCAATTCAAGCAATATTGTGCCACTTGCCATGTAACAGTGTACTCAGGTTGGTACACCTACTTGTATCCTGTACGTTTAAATGACCTCCACAACCCCTAGAAAGTCCAGGCTGCTTGTCCATTAGCAGACTGATCTTTGGGCACTGAGTTACCAAAGCAGAATACAGAAGTTTTTCAGTTCAGTGAGAACCACTCGGGTGAAATCACACACACAGCTTTAGCAGATAAACCTCTCAGCACCACCGAAATGAGGATGGGGTAAAAATGACGGAGGATTTGGTGATCAGATTTCAAGTTGTCATTATACAATTACTTCATGCTTCAAATGTCTCTCCCCTCTTGCTTGCAGAAGCTGTAATCATTGCCTTTAAAGCAGTGTGGAAGCAGAGAAGCTTTGCTGGTGAGTGGCAGTATCCTAAATGTGCAACGTTCTCCTGTTGTCAAATCCAAGTCTGCTCTTTTAGTCTCATGTATGTATTCATCCTTATTAAACAGGGCTTTCTATGCAGCTTAACAAGCAGGCTTTTTTTTTTTTTTTCTTTTCCCTACAGTTTTGACACTGTAGTAGGGAATAGAAGTAAAGTCCACAGAAATCTTTTACTCCCCATGTAGAATTAAACTGCCTTTTGAGGTCGCTGCAGGATACACTGAGAATTTCAGAGCATTAACGTTACAGGGTAGTAAGTTATCTCCACCAAATCAAGAAGTCGTCCCAGGAAGACTAGTAATTACCTCTCACCAGATTCCAAAGATGTTGGATACCTTTGGATATCCTTTGAAGCATAAGACTAAAAGGGGCTCACTTGTGAATTTCATGTAGATAATATTGATTTTGAACATTTTGGATTTTCAAACTCCTAAATTTTCCCATGGTAGTGCAAACCTCAGCATTGAAATTTGAGCCTATTGACTCTTGGTTTGCTTAGTTATGCTAGAAAACATCTATGGAGTGACCAGAAATGGAGAAACCATTGGCAGAGAGTAAGGAAAGAAAAAATGCACCATGTATGTTCTGACAGTATTAGTTTGACACCCTAGCTTCACTTAGTATGTCACTATTTCCTTGAAAGTACTACCACGTGCTTCCCAGCTAGTGTTCTGGATGTGAAATCTTCCCAACAGCCCAGTGTATCTGAATATCTTCACCTCTACCCTGCCCCTGTGAAATGACAGCCCGTCCAGGCAGCTGTCCTTCAGTAGCATCAGCTTAAGATATTGCACTGGGTTCCACCGCAGTTTCGCTTGGGATTTGACAGGTGATTAAGCCGATCTAATGCAGAGCTGCTTCTGAAAACAGTTTCACTCCTACTGCTTCCCTTGACTTATTGCTGCCCTCATAAAAACCTTACCAGTTTTCTGCCAGTTTGTTAGACAAGTATCATGTGTGGTGCAGAATTGGTAGAACAGCCCTTTTGGCTGTTGAATAGCTTTTCCTTAGCCTAATCTGGGTCATTAAGCTTAACTCCCAGAGGACAATAATTCTGCTCCACGGTGGCAACTGCGGTAGACTTCTTTTCTCATTAAACTTCATTCTGTGACTTCTCTGCAATCGTGACCTATAGCCTCTCTTCCCTGAACGCTGCTTTCTTTCCTGTTGTCCATACAAATCTTTCATCCCTTTTCTTTATCACAGAGAAAATGCACAGGTCTCCCTGTATCTCATTAATGAGAGAGGGACAGGACTTAGCTGTCAGAGCCAGATCATTCACTTTAAAAATTTTCTTTATTTAAATACTTTAACAAGCAAATTTCTGACTTTTGCTGACAAATATTTAGCTCTCCATTTAACACCATCATACTTGTTGTGAGAGATTTCTTTCCTTTGTCAAAATTAGTGCAAGCCTGTCGCCTGACATTAGCAACTGCAGTCATCTGTTCCAAGTTTCCCCTGTAATATTTAATTTTTATGACCTAAAAACAACAGAGCAATTTGCAGCTGTCTCTTCTGTGTCCTAGTGGAGACTGAAGAATTATATTAAGATATATGTTGCTGATCAGTCATTGATATAGAGAATTGTAGGTTCACAGAAACAAGTTCAAATACGCTAATATACAACTGAGAAGCTGTCAATTTTGCAGTGACTTTTCTAGACAATATGGTATTTCCAGGCTCAGTACAATGACGAATTTAAAAGGAGCTAGACCAGAATAAATCTCTGATGTGAATCTGCTATGTCAAAACTTCCACAGAGTTTGATTTACTTTAGACTTTATTTTTTTCTCAAGTCCCATTTTATTCAGATACAGTATATCTGCATTGGAGATTGGCATTAGGCCAATGCTAAACAGAAAAATCCCCTCAAAAACACGATAAAATTTGATTCCATCATTGTTAATCATTTGCCTTGTTTTCTTTTAGTGATGGATCTCAAAGTGTTTTCCAGATAAGAATGTCGTCTTCTTTGTTTTGTACATTTGTATGGACTTTCATGACCTTTAATAAATATTTTAAGTATGACAACATGTTGATGATGGGGGTGGTGGTGGTTAGTGTGTGTGCTATACGCTCAATTTCAAGAAAAATTCAGACACAGCAAGTCTACAGCAAGTCTAGGGTCATGCCAGACCAGGGTACCTGAATCTATTGAACCCCAGAGTTAATGGTCGGTACAGACTTTCTCTAGGATTCTGCTAAAAGATGAGAGTGTTTGGTCATCTTCTGTATAGGAGTTTGACTCATTTGCTGGCATTATTTGACTCAGATTACAGAGTAAAGATTTGGAAAGGGCACCCTCACTTCATGCTTATGCCCTCCTCAGCCCTCCCTTCTTGTATGTTTTTAACACCTACCTTTTAAAAACTATCACAGCTTTAGAAAATAATCAGGAATAATTCATATAAAAGAGCAAATCCCTGGCACTGCCTTTATCCTTATGCATTTGTATAACACAGACCAAATGTAAGACTGTTTTGAGCTCTGGTTTGGATCTACCCACCAGTTCAGAGGGAATGAGTAGACTAGGAAGTTGTCAGGAATAAGCATTTGTGCAATAGTTTCAAAGAAGAAAAGAGAATGGGTATATTCATGTCTTCAGTGTACTCCATTCAGCAAGCATCATCTTTAACATTTACTGACCTCTGAATACCCAAGACAGGAGCTACAGTTGCCAGGCTACATGAGCCTTCTTCGGGAAGAAAAGCAGCCCTTGCGCTACCTTCTGAAACAATGAATTTTCAAGGAAGTAAGTCAATATAAAAAGCAGCTCAGGATGATAGAGTGGGAAAGATTACTTGATATTTTAAGTGTATTTTACATACAATAATAAAGTTCTGCCTTGAAGAAGATGCAACTATAGTGATGGTCAGTTGCTACGGAAGTCTCCTGATCTCCGTGGGGTAGGAATTCACCCACATGCTTGGAGTGAAAGAGGAGTGTCAGCATCCTACCATCGTCATCCATTTTAAGTGTGTCTCTTTTGACTTACCTGTCTAGGTTCTCCCAGATCAATGAGGGAGGCGGGCATCTCCAGAGGACGATTTGTCTAATCACAGGTGTTTATGAAAGGGTGGATAAATCACCTTCTCAAAGAGTCTGTCTCTTTCCATTCACTATATATAGTGAATGGAAATCTTCGTATCTACTTTGGATTAAATGGATAAATTAATTCAAATGAATACTACTCCATAGAAATGAAAGCAGAATCCAGCCCAGCTTCTTTTCTTCACTGCCTATTAGTTTTTAGCATATGGTAGGACTAATCTGCTATTTCTATGTAACCAAAGGTTTTTGAGACTGATTCAATGTTTCATCTTTGTTTTGGTTATTAATCAATCTCAACAGCTGTTTATTGCATTTTATAGCACAAAGCAAACAAAAGTGATCCTTTAATTGATCCTCTAATGATGTGATATTTTATAAACTCAAACATGAAATAAAAAAAAAAATTTATACTAAGAGTTTGTTTCTTTTCATTTTTTTATATGAGCATTCTGAGTATCTTTAAATGGCAACAGACTTATTTCACAAATGCAAATCTGTTTTGCTTTTAAACTTTATTTACTACTATTGAAAATAAAGAAAACAATTGCTGGATATGGGAGAAACAAACTTGAGTGCTTGTATTTTTAAATTATAAAATACAGTGATTATCTTACAAGCACCAGCATTTTGGTAGAAGTAACAATTGTTTCAAAGCCTTTCTTGTCCTATATATTACTACCTTCACTGACTTTTGCTTCCCAGTGGAAAGCAGAACACCATAACAGCTTTTATTTCAGACCACTTTTACAAGATTTCAGTTGAAAGCCTTGCTTCTAGTCCTTGCACTGGTTTCTACCCGATCTTTTGCAAATTCTGTGTCATACCTTTAGTACACTGGAAATTTCACTCTGGAAATTCTACTATCCTGACCTGGAATAATTTTCAATGTTTTCATCTGAAATTTCCTGTACACGCTCCAGAGGTTTTGGTAATTCGATTTCTACAATTTCTCACAAATGTCATTCATCAAGAAGCATCCTATCTCCAGGATGACTGTGTCAGCCCACAGAAGATGCCTGGCAGTGCTAAGGCACAGCTGATCATCAGCATTATTTTTTTTCAGATCATTGAGGAAGAAAATGAGCAGACAAGATAATAAAGATGAAGACATGACTAATTAGTTGATTAAATGAAGACAGTTCAGTGATATTCAACTAGCTAGAGATATTCATGGAAAGACTATGCTTTCTTCAGCCTCGTACCTCAGTAAAGCACTATCTGGATAAGGGCATAGAGACCCATTTAAAAAGTTTTAAAGTAGGAATAAGAAAAGAAGTTTGAGAGACATGATACTTCCACACTTGACCTTAAGAAAAATAGACAAGTGCAGCTGCTAATGTAATAGATAAAGGAGCACCATAAATGAGGTTAGATACCTGAAATGAAGCAAAAAATTAATAAAAGTCAAGACTGTAGCAGGGCTCCTGAAGTGATTAGGAAAAGGATTATGTAAATTTTCAACAAAGATTTGAAGTGATTTGTGTACTGCTGCACAGAGCCTGTGAAACAAAAAGGAAGAACCTGAGCTACTGTAGGTTTGGATTTTGATAAAGGCAGAGATCTCCCTTATGTTATTAAGAAGGTAAACACTACAGAAGGAGTATCATTCAAAAGACTTCTTTTGCCAGAAAGAGGTCAGGAATCACTGCAATGACTGTGTTATTGTTCTTGGAGATGATAGCCAACAGAGTTTTCCAGGAAATCACAAGAGAAATGCACAGAATACTATTGCTTTAGACATAGTTTTGAAAGGAAATGAGGACATTACAATAGACTTTTTTTTTCAGATTATTATGATTTGATTTCAGTTTCATGTAGAAATGAACAAACAATGTCTGCAGTAGAGGACCTTGCTTTTGAAACTTGCTGAGCAGTGAACTGGAAGATGACTAGGTTTGTAGAAGCCAAAGACATCTGGTTTCTCTTCATGGTCAAAGGACTGTACTATCAAGAACCTGTCCCTAACAAGAGGAGGAAGACTTCTTGGAAGGCACTTAATTCGTAAATGGATAGCTGACCAATCAAGAAAGATGCTAGCAAATAAGTAAGGTGTTTACACAAAATGGAAAAAGAAAGGAGTCATCAATAAAGAAGGTTATGTCCTAGATATTAAGAAGTATAGAGGTGAAGAAAGAATTGTCAAAATGCGGGCTGCAAGGCATACTAAAAGAAATAGACAAGTACCATTCAACAAAATTAGAAGTTAATCTGCTAATGAAATTTGCTCGTGACTCAGTTTCATTGTGCGTTATTAATATATAGGCCAGTCAGAATGTCACATCAAAAGATGCAGGTGAACTCCAAGACTAGAAAAAAGGAGGAAAACAAATAGTATAGCGAGGAAGCTCATGCACGTTACTTTCAGCTGTGAGTTTATCAGTTGGAAACAGCTGAGAAAGAAGAGAAAGTACATTTGTTAAATGACTGTAGGATGGCAATAAATCACCAAGATTTTTCCTGTAGAAAAGAGAGATTATTCATACAATTCTGCAAGAAACTGAGATCTCCTCTGTTACCATCCCAAGCTCTCATGTTCAGAAAATATTAATTCAAACTGAAAAAGAAATAGAGGAGGCCTTCTTAAGTGGTCAATAAATGGGAGGAGAATGAAAGACCTTTGTTAGCTCAAACCCATAAAATGAAACCTTAAAAGATGATAAGATTTTTTCCTTGAAAATGTTTCTGAAGAATGAACAGCAGGAGGAGGAAGAGCTACACAGTCTACAGGACAAAACCGGTGTGCAAATACGTAGGTGTAACATGGATACGAGTAGATGTAGGCAGATAATTACAGAGGCTCGTGTTCTGCAACAGATTTTGAATGATAGTAGTAATGGAGAGAAAAACATGGAGGAATTTTGAAGAGCAGCTTGCTAGATGTATTAGCCAAGCTCTCTGAAGTGGTTAGCCTCAAGAAGAGCAGGCAGGGCTGACTTGATGACTTAAGACCTTATTTCTGTTCCTGTTTTTTCTAATCATTACATCATTGTGCCAATTATGCTACTGTTTTTGGACCCTGGGTCTGTTTTTTTTGAATGTGAAGGTTTTAGTATACCAGCTGTCCCAAGGGTTGCTTATGTGCTTTTAAATATTTCAAATTGTACCTTTCTGCACCTAGGGAAAACAGAAACACTATTGGCTTTTAAAAGTGGATTTGCTAGTATCAAGCCCATGCAAACTGTAGTCTCCACTGTTACTTAAACATAAATTTGAATGCCAGAATCAAAGCTTTCTTAACAAAAATGAGAAGGAAATTTGGGATGCAAGTTAGAAATGAAATGGCTCATCAGTAGTCTTTTTGTTCTTTTGTGAGGATAAGTACCTTCCACAAACATAAGCAATTGCCTGAACACACCTGAGGGATTATTTTGAAGCACAGTACACAGAGAGTCTTTCATAAATAATAATAATAAAAAAAATCTATCCAAATTGTTGGATGTTCCCAGTGCTTTCAAAAAGCTACCTATTTGATTTAACTTCTTAAATTGTGCATTTATTTTGTACCAGTATAATCACCAGCACTTAAGTTATTAGTGCTATTTTTGGCTCCTGAGCTGATATAAAATGTTAGTAAATCGAACCTGAAGAGCTGTATTTTTATAGCTGTTAGGAGCTATCAGACATGCCAGCATAAGTCATTTCAGACAGCTCCACTCTGTGATCACACACAGAGCCATTTTGAATATTTTACTAATTCATTTATCAAGTACTAAGTTCCCAGCAGTAAGAAACTGAGCAATTGTCTAGGCGTCTCTCTGGGTGTCTTGTCATTTTGTTTTCTATGCCAAATAAATTATTGCTGTCTTTTGATTATGAATTCATGAAAGCTCAGAGAAAACTTAATTATAATCTGTACTTAGGAGGCTAACATGTTGCCTGTTTATCTGATTTAGTAGAATTGCATATAATATTGATTCTGGAGAATAAAGTATTTTCATAAAAAGAAGATATCAGTGTATTCAGTGACATCACTACATTGCTGTTGTCCTTCAGAGATGTTTTATATTCAGGAAACCTATGGGCTGCCACAGAAACCTGTTACACTGCCTTTCCTTTACTATGAATCTGTTTTATTCTCTGCCACAATTAATCCACGTCTCAATAATAGCAAAGCACTTCTATTCTTTTATTATTTAATAGATGCACTTCTTTGGTGCCAGTAAACTAGATTTGAAGAGTGGCACTGGCTGTTGAAGACTCGGAGAACAGTGTGTTGTATGCTGTGCTGATTTTTCCTTTGCTCACTGCTCCCAGCAACGGCTGTGGGAACCAAGGAGGTTTGGTGACAATACTCTGCTTTGGTATCTGTGACTGTTTATTGTCATATTTTATCATTTATTAGCAGAGCTTCAGGGAAACCAGCCCAGCAAAGTCCTGGGCTGCATCAAAAACAGTGTGGCCAGCAGGTCGAGGGAGGTGATTCTGCCCCTCTACTCTGCTCTAGTGAGACCCCACCTGGAATATTGTGTCCAGCTCTGGAGCCCCCAACATAAGAAGGACATGGACCTGTTGGAGTGAGTCCAGAGGAGGGCCACAAAGATGATCAGAGGGTTAGAGCACCTCTCCTTTGAGGACAGGCTGAGAGAGTTGGGGTTGTTCAGCCTGGAGAAGAGAAGGCTCCACGGAGACCTGACAGCAGCCTTCCAGTGTCTGAAAGGGACCTACAAGAAATCTGGAGAGGGACTTTTTACAAGGGCATGTAGTGATAGGACAAGGGGTAATGGCTTCAAACTGGAAGAGGGGAGATTTACAATAGATATTAGGAGGAAATTTTTTACTGTGAGGGTGGTGAGGCACTGGAACAGGTTGCCCAGAGAAGTTGTGGATGCCCCATCCCTGGAAGTGTTGAGGGCCAGGTTGGATGGGGCTTTAAGCAGCCAGGTCTTGTGGGAGGTGTCCTTGCCCATGGCAGGGGGGTTGGAACTAGATGATCTTTAAGGTCCCTTCCAACTCTAACTATTCTATGATTTTATGAAAGTTACTTCGCACCAGAGGGTGTTTCTGAAGTGCATGCAGAGCATGAGGGAGCATGCAGGTGCAGGCAGTCGTGCTGAGTCCATGCTCCAAGCGAGTGGCACCTGCCACCACTGGTCCAGAGCTCAGCCATTGTGCTACCATGGTGCTTAGGGCGGGTAAAGAGCCCTAAAAAGAGGCCAGGGAGAGTATCTCAGCACGAGTGAAGCAGGTACGTGATTTCCTGCATCTGACTGACTGCAGAACACAAGCAATAGAAAATGGATTAAATTCTGACTCCTTTGCCTGTTTTGCAGGAACAGCGGTAAGCTACCTTGTATAAAAGGGGCTAATTCTTTACTCCATCACACCAGTGCTATTGAAGTATAATGCTATTAAAATAGATGAAATTACCTTAGATTAAAATGGGTATCATGCACTGGAGAATCAGATCCACAGGAATGAAAGGTTTTCTTTGTGTAAGGGACATGTTCTGAGGCATAACAGATTAGTAAATGCAATTGATGTACTTTCTTGTCACATATTATAATAGCTTCTTATTATTTGTGCTATTTTTAAACAAGCACAGAATTAGACTTGTAATTTTTTTCCGATGAACTGAGAATCTCAGTGAGCAAGATGTATTATAAGCCTCTAATCCTGTGCATTACAGGCTGGCGTATGTCAGACACCATACAGAAATGTAGCAGCAGCATATTATGGCTGTTTGGCATTGCTTTTTGTTTTATAAAATTATATTTGTCTGCTACAGATTTTTTAAAAACATCTGTAGATCTCTACAGGCTATTAAAAGTGGCTAGAGTGAAAAACAAAGTACTACTGAAGGTTTCCTTCTACCTACCATATGTTGTTAGAAAATTGCTTACATATACAGGTAGCACATATTAGAACTCTTCAAAACTGCCAAATATGCTTCAGGTAATCTTCCCACACGCATATAAAAAGTGCCAGATTTTGAAAAGGGGTAAATGCACCATACATGAATTTTTCATCTCATAAGCCAGTGGGACTGCTTGAGTAGCCTTTAGCAACTATTGTCCAAGAAAGAGAAAGAAAGCATGTGTTTTTGCAGAGTAAGGGCTATATGAACAAATGAGGGAACCACAGGGCAGAAAATATGTTTCAATACAATATGTATGAAATTTGGTGGGCCCTGGCCAAGCTACTGGAAAACATGTGTGCTGTAGATTAGACTAATAACTATATTCAAGTGACATCTTCAAAAGCACCAAAATATGATGCTTTATTTAAAGGTGATAATTTTTAAGGTCTTTGCTTACTGAGGAACTTAGGAGAATTAAACATGCTTGTTAGGAGACCGGCCTCTGAGCTCAGCGTGAAGATGAGAAACTTTTTAGAGAATGAAAAATGGTGCACATTGGTTGATCTAATCTGTCTTTTCCATTTTCCCTTTCTCCCAGCATTGCAAATATGGATTGTATTTCTCCCTTCCCCAAGATATCAGCTGTTAATAATTCACTATGATGATTTTGGACTTTTTATATTTAAAGTCTGCATACAATCTACTGATTAAATTGCATTATGAATAGTTGGATGAATATCTTATTTAACAAATTGCTTTCTTCTGCCACCACAAATTGTACTTTTGCAGCAAATGACTGGCCATTTTAATAAGAATGAATGTAATTATTTTACAGTCTGCGCTCTTTACAGGCTGGCGTACTTCATTTTCATGTAAGAAGTCAGTGACCATTATTGGAAAGGAGGATTTTTAAAGTTGCCATTTGTGCCTATAATTTACAGAAAATAACCTTGCCTGGAAAAGGAATAAGACATGTGGGGGGGCTTCAGTGTAATCATTGAACCCAAAAAGACATGAATCACTGAGTATCCTTTTTCTTTGCCACAAACCCTATGGTGATATCCTCTCTTGTTATTTTATCAACTAAACCAAGAAAGAAAGAAAAAAAAAGGTGATAAGGGCAAAGAAATCCTGAAGGAAAGAAAGCAAAGGGGACTTCATTCTTCCTCAAGACACGTGAAATCAGACTAGCAAAAGAAGATCTCTATTTTGCAACTTTTTCTCAGGTTTAATCTCAGATAAATTTCATCTATTTTAATTTATTTTGAGTTGCTGAAAGTCATCCAAGCTGCAGGGCAGCCTGGGATGTAGTCTTCACTCACTGCAACTGCAAAGAATAGGAATCAACTGATGTCCATTTCACCTTGCATTTACCATGTGGCCGTTATTGATAACTGTCAGAACTCAGACGATACGTAATAAAACATTACACCAGGGTAATGAGAGATGACAATTTAAGTGACATACAGATGTCAAAATCCCAAACGAAAACAAGGGGCTGTAGGTATCTGTCACTGAAGCCCTGGAAAATCTCCTCCTTCAGCTACTGTGTTCTGAGGCCTTTGTGAAAATGGAACTCAGATTCCGAAGTTAGATATTTTTGAAAGAAATACCTCTGATCTGCTTTGATCAGAGAACCAGGCAGGCATAGTCAATGACCACTGGCCTCTGTATGTGCTATACTAGTGACTCGGAAAATCACTGAAGAAAGAAAACATGTTTTAGTTCTGCAGGTCATACTGGCTTCAGCCTTTAAACACATCAAGTTACAAGGAAGAGAGTTACTGTATCCCTGCAAACCCACAAATTCCGAGTGCAAAAGCAAGGAATTGCAGAAACTGCAGTAGTTCTTTAGGAGTCTACTTCATCATCATTTAACCTCATCCTGCTATGCCCTAATTTCGTTCCTTAATCACATAACCGTTATATATATCCTCAGACCCTTCTTTTTACCTATTCCACAATATACAATCAAATAAGTATTTCCTTAGACAGAGAAACTGGTGCCAGAACCCAGTAGTTAGATACACCCTTGGCTGGCAGAGGTAGAAGGGTGGAGGCTCCCTGAATGAGAGCAGGGGTAGATCGTGGGTTACCCACATCTCGCATCACTATTGCAGGGATGGTAACAAGGCTGGGGATGGGTGGCAAAGCTGGAGCTTCAGCAGTTCTGGGTTTGAGTGGGAAAGCCGCCTTTCTAAAAAGATTTTAATGAAGCAGAAGCATTCCTACTATGTAAGCACATATATTTGTGTATGCATGTGTACATATATTTGTGTATATATGTGTAAACATATTTGTGTATGTATGTGTATATCTATATATGTATGTTTATATAGAACCATGATTCTGTTTTGCAGCACAATTTGCTTGAAGTGGAAGCAGGTGAAGATCCTTAGATCAGTTTTGCCCATGATGCTAATCCTGTTCACTAAAAAAATAAAATACTCTAGGAAAAAATGGTGATGTCAGGAAAAGGTGTTTAGACAGGCTGCAACCTGAAGGACGATGAGATCTCAGAGACAGAAGGTACTTGAGAGGAGCTGCCACACTCACACAGCTGCTCAGTTCCACCTCTTTGTCCTTCCTCCCTCCCTCTTCCTATATGTACTTCAGGAATTCCTTAGCTCAATATCCTAAAAAGTACCGATGCATTTGATGCGACCCATTGACGATCCATTGCTGATCTGCGTTAATTGGCACAGACGAGCCCTGTGAAGGCGCTGCTTCCATCTGTTGCAGCAGGTTATCTTTTTACACCTATGTATTTTGAACATGGACAAAACCCTCGGTATTAGATTTCCAGGTAACTCCGTGTGCTTAAATAGACTATCTGACTCTCCATCAACCCAGTTTCGCCCAGTGTTTCTCTGAAATTGTTCTTAGGTTATGACCTTATTGAGTAAGTTTCAATCAAGAGTGAAATTTTATGACATTTTGTAAAGCTGTGAAAATGAGTATGTATAATGGGAAGCCTGAAACATCTTTAACTATAACTACACTGCTAGGAGCTGAAATAGTAAAAGAGGTTACTCTGTTCCATTTCGCATTGTATAAGCTATTAGACTGAGAAGGTAGAAGTACAATTTAATTCTTCTCTCCCAGTACATTAAAGGTGTATTTGTTTTTAGCTCCTTTCACTGAAGCTGTTTTACATTTTACCCTTTAGCATCCAATAAAAACAAAATAAAAGAGAAAAAGACAGAAGAAGGGAGAAATGAAACTGCTGTAGAAAATAACCTCAGAGAATAAGACAACTTCGTTTACAATCTAATAAAATATTTTTCATGAGTGTGGAGGGGTGGAAACCACTCTGTAATACTAAGTAACTGAAATCTGTTGTGTTGGGAGGAAATGAAAAAGTCAGCAGTCATCGTGCGAGGGGCCACACTTTATACAACTGAGCTGTACCTAGCGACTACAAAACGTAATTAACAGATAATTAGGAGACGAAGGCACAGTAGCCACTATGTTTGATCTGCAAATCAATAAAACTCTACTAGGAGCTTCTGTGTTGACTTTTTATTAGGTTTTTTCTCTCCTTTTTTTTAGCTGACAGCTCTCCTGAGAACTGCTGTTCCTACCCTGCTCTGATCCAAGTCTGATGTCAGTCTGCCTAGCAGCACTGATTCACCCAGATAGTCCCGAAAGCCAAGAATTGCTTTCCCTGCCCTGTAAAGCTTCTTTCACTTTGTCTGCACCCTCAAGAAGTGAACTCTGGTGCACTTAAAACTCATTTACTTCACAGCAGTTTCTCGGGTGCAGCTGAATTCTTCTTGGACAATTGAATGGCTTTTAATGAAAAAGAAGCCTCTAAGAGATGGAAATAGAAATGGTGGAAATTTCGGGCTGTTTAATCATTTGTGGCACACTGGAGATTTCATACAAATACACGAAGAGTTCAGTATTTGTGCATATACTGCTTAAACTGAAAGTCACCGGCAGAATGAATCGACATGCAGAATACATCATTTGTAACAAAGATGGTGGTTATACATTTTTGCTAATATTTTCTCATCTGTTGCAAAGTTGGGGTTTCCCTTTTTTCCTTCTCCGCCACTGCAGGCCTCATTCTTTCCATAAAATAACTATATCAAGAAGTAAAGCGATACTGATAGTGTCATTCTCTTTAATTTGAAGTTTAATCCTCAAAGAAAAGGTAAAAACAGCACCTGATTTTTCGTTGTATTCAGAACTATGCGCCCTTCTTTGTGAACTAACTTAGATGTTAATCCCTTTCTACCCTTGTGAGGGTCTCAGAGGCAATGTACATGCAGGTGAGGATACATGCTCCTGCTCGAGCACGGAACAACCCAAACACAAAATCTTTATTCTTAGCATAGGAACGGGAAGAAATGCAGTTTGATTTTCAGAAACTAATTTTTTTAGGTTTACCTGCAAATTCTTTTTCTTGTAGACAGTGGAGATTTAATCAAAAAAGTAAAGAAGGCTCTGTGGTGGTTACAGACTCGCATCTCTTTCAGCAGTTCTGTGAGTCACTGAACTCATTTCCAATGAAATGAAGCTCAGCTGTTCTCACGGTGTTTATACACTTGCAGATGCGTGGGTACACCTTTGCAAAGACCAATATAATTTGACCTTCACCACTGTGTACAGCCAGTAAATAATAATGTAGAAGAAATAAGTCATAAGAGTTGGCTGTATCACACAAGTCTTCAAGGTTTATGTTTTATGCGAAACCATTCCTATCGTTGGAGTACTGTGGGAGCTGCTCTTCCTACAATGCTGCTGTTCAAGTGAACCTGAAGAAATCGGTCCCTTTCCTTAGAGGAGATTTTCCATAGCCGGACAACTTAGATGGGCCAGCCAATAGGCTCAATGTTGGGCCACTGTCTTCAGTAAGCGATGAAGAGCACCATGGACCCTGAGCTTGCTGGGACGCTCCAGCTGTTTGCTTTCTGCCTGTCCTTGCTGCTTATTCTCAACTTGGTGGGATTAAAGTTCAGGGGATTGCATTCTGATGCTGAGTTTGGGAAAGTCAGTGCTGCCTGTTTCTTTCCAACCAGTCTTGCCTTGTCGCAAACAAGACAAGGTCCAAACAAAAGGTGAGGGCTGTGTCAGGAAACTTAGCGCACTCAGCTTTCCAGGTGATTTCAGAGTTTGCTATTTTGCAGAGTTTGTTCCAGGTCATGTCTTTACAAGAAAGCGATCTGGGCAGCACAGAGCTTTGCAGCTGAGAAGAAGCTGAGACCCACTTTTCACCAGCAGTACACACCATCAGTGAGTATTGATCACCTGTGGCTATCATTTACCTTTTTCTTATTTCCTTTCAATGTCTTTTTTATTAGTTAACAGCTGTCAGATCCTTTCCACCTCTCCAATGTCCCTGGTAAGTACAGAGATGGGAACAAGTGTGTGTGTGTCTTTCCTCACAGCTTTCGGGAGGCAGAGCTTGGCTTCTTCTTGGCAGCTGCAAGAGCCTTGAGGAAATGGTTTGAGGCCACCCAGCTGAGCAGATGTGCGGCAGCAGCTGGGGACTGCTGTTCCCAGCAGCACTTCCAGCTGCAATCATTACCCATTAGTGAGCAGCAGCGGCATTGCTCCATCACTGTGGTGGATCCAGCCGCAGGCCTTCTGCTCCCTTCCCAGGAACAATTCCTTATCTCCTGCCGGTCAGCCTCACTCTTCTACTTTATTAATTACAGGCTCAGCTGTGAGTCCTTCCACATGTCCGCTCTGGGAGTAATGGTCCGTGAGAAGTCTGATTAGTCTCCCGTGTGGGCTGCCTGCGCTGCCGGATCCCCCAGAGGGAAGCGGGTAACTGTTAGCTGAATGCTGCGCTCCTTTCCCACGCAGGTGAGAGACGACAGGGCCAGTAAACGTGGAGGAATGGGAAGAACTGACCCTATCTCTTCACAGGGTAGTCTTTGCACACCCAAGCACACAGGGCGGCAGTAAACAGCAACAACATGGTGGCTACTTAAGAGTTCTTCCTTGAGCACCACGTCTATGTCTTTCCCTGTCTATTTTCCTCCTCAATACCCCAAGCAGCACCTGAAAGCCCCGTTCAGTTCTCCTGGGCATGGTATGAAGCTACGCTAAGTCACAGCTCCCTGCTTCTAATACCAAGAAATTTATGAACTCACTAATCCTGCAAAGGTGCAGAGATGTTTTGTTGCTTTCGGCACATAGCGAATATATTGGAAATGAATCTGCTGGCAGTGTCACTCTGCATCGGATAAATTCGGCTCTGCAAGATCAGGGCCCAGAAGCTTCTTTGCGATGACACATGGATCTAGGGTGAATGGCCAGCACAGCAACACTGCTAACAGTGCCCGTTTTCTTACATCCTGCAGGTCTGCCGTGAGAATGACTCCTTTTCTGCCTAGCTCACTTATAAACATACACACACAGCATGTACACATGCACAAGTCACAGGCAGGAAAATGGGACAGAGTAGCACCATATCAGAACATCTGTTTTTTTCTCTCCCATGTTTTGCGTATCCACGCTGAAATTTCCAAATTCCCATTTTAATTATTTTATCTCTGCAGATATGCACTCACACACATTCAGGGGTGGCATTATCCAAGACTAAAAATGACAGTGACAAGCTATACAGTCCTGGGGGTGATGATTTGGAGTTATTTTTACAGTATTACGTGAAATCACTACAATAAAACACTCCATACAATGCACTCTAATAGCCTCCTTACCACACTATTAAATCCTACAACTGAAACTTCCTTGCGTTTCTGCCGAGAACTAATGCAGCATGAAGATTGAATTATCTCATGTCCATTTACTGATAATTCTTTCGGTCACTAAAGTGGGATAAGCCACAATGAAACAGCTACACCATGTTTAGCTTGGAAAGAAAGCACACATGTCCACAACATGAAGACACCCCCTTCCTCCTTCACCCTGGGACACACAAAGCCCTACACACAGAGACACGTGTGCGCATACACGCACCGGCGTGCACAGGCAGAGCCATGAAGTCGACAGAGACACGAATACGCAAAGCTGTGCACACACGTGGTGCACGAACACGTGGAGCCACGTGTGCACACACGTGGTGCATGAACGTGCGGAGCCATGCGTGCACGCACGCTGAGCCGAGCCCACAGAGGTGTCATCCTGCACCCAGCCATGCACGCGCAGAAGACTGCATACACAGCAAAGCATGAAATTAAAAAAGGGTAGCAGTCACTCCTAAATTTAAAATGAATTGCCTGCTCTCTTACATCTAGTAGGAATTCATTTTATCTGTTGGACATAATTAATCTTAATCAATTTTTTTTTTTTTTTAAATTGAGGTCAAACCCGATGGAGGGAAATGACAAGTATCCTAAGCTCACACCGAAGATACAGGGACTGCTGAAAGGATGAAATTTTGAACTGTTTAATTTCAATAAGAATTTAATCCGTGACATGGTTAGGTTTAAAATTTCCCTGTGGGAAGTTATGAGAATAGAACACCTGAGGGCTGGGTCCTACGCCTAAATCTTCTCCATTGATCTCTTCCCATTCTACATTTCCTAAAAGAATAATCACACTGACGTAGCCTCTGCAAGAGGAGCTAAGAGAAGAGGAATGTATTAAAAATACTGATTCTGACACATAGCATTTCCCTCACCGATCTTGATTTTCGAACAGTGCCAGCCTCCAGCCATTCTTTGTTTATTAGTCGGTGACTTGAAGTCAAATCAGAGTCTTTGAAATACTTCACAGTGAATCTTTCTACTGATGGACAGATCCTTCATGATAAATCTGTTTCATCATATTGCCAATGGTTATATGGAATGCATAATTATTAATGCATAATTCCCCTATCTGTCTATCTAGATGCAATATAATTGGGTGAATAATTTACAGCAAACAATTTAAAATTTGTGCCCACTATTAGCATATTTTTCACAAATACATTATAATTCTATGAGATGAATTCCTCATTCAGAATGACTTACTATAATTATGAAAACCTGATATAAAGTCTATTAAGTCAGTAGAAAGTATTTCATTGAATTCTATGGACTCTGGATTAGACCTATAATTATTAGTCTGTAGATAAATCAGAAGAAGTTCAATAAAAGTACCCATGGTCATAATTCCTTTCTAATTCTTTTGATTGGAAATCTTTTATTGCTCTGATTGGATATGCACCTGGGGAAACAGATATACTGTGGACATCCTGCCTCACGTATAACTTTTCATGACTCAAATGTTTTTAAAGATCTCATCAGGCAATTACTCATCTTTTTAGGCATCTAAATATCTCTCTTACATAATTCTTAAGATAACGGTCCATCCTATCACAGTTTACATGGGAGCTCCACGGGCAGGTTTCACAAGCTCCAGCTTCTATTTCCTTAAGTATTGGGCTGTGTTATGTTTCCAAACTAAGGTATTAAACATCCTGAAATAAAAGACCAAGCAATATAAGACAACTAAAGGGACATTCCTCATTAAAAGTCCATACACTATGATTTTTAGCTAATTCCAATCCAATCCAAAGCCCAGGCAAAGAGACTAACGGAACAGACAATTAATGACTGACAATCTACTTCACCCCCAGTAGTGAAAGTCAAAGCTCTTATACTGCCAATACAAATTGCTTGTTTCCAAACCAGCAAAGAAAAAGAAAAAATAAAATTCAAAGCTGCTTTTTCTCTGTATGGTTTCTTACCTAGATTGGGTTTCATATTTCTTTGAATTAATAATTCTGCTTTCTTTTTTATTGTGCCTTAAGCAGTCATCTGGCTTCAAAGAACTGCTGTGTTTGCTTTAACTCCTCTGCAGTAGAAAACACCTTATTAAAGTAATGATCTAATGGTTTAAAACAGGGCACTTCTAAGCTTAATGGAGGCTCATTAAGTATTCATTCATTAGAGAATGCTGCTTGTGATAAATATACCATTAAGTCACTATAATGCATACCGTCAACTACCAGCATGAACTGAAAGGCACGCGGGCCAGTATCCCTGTGTAGCACATCCTCTTGAAGAGTTATGCCTTAAAACACTGCTGTCCTACAATTTCACGTATTGAAAGCTATGATTTGTAATCTCTAGGATGACATTGTTTGGTTTCCAACCCAGGTCTGTGGTGTGTACTACACTGCTGTGAAATAGTTGTCCTAGTTATCCCAAATGGGGCTTATCAACACATTTCTTTACATAAATCCAGGTCCTCAAATGAGCTGGGAACAGGTCTGTAGGAAAGGAGGTTAGAAGTTACTCTCAAAGGAAATCTTGAGACCAGTGGAAACTGGGATGATTTGAGTTATCTCCTTTGGGTCTGTGTATTCCAGACTCTGGTTTTTGTAGCCTGTGTTAAGATCTCCACAGAGGAAACCACGTGTGTAGTCCTGTAATAGAGTATTGCTATTGCTAGTAACGAGTTATACACTTTTTACTGAGTTTGCAAGGCCTCAGGAGAAAGACTTGCCAGGCTTGCTTTGCCTGAACTTGGCCAGTCTGCAGCTTTGTTTTGATTGGTTTAGCTGTGACAGCAATTTGTTTAATTGATAGGTGTCACTGGCTAATTTGTTTTGCTTTTGTTATCTTTGTGAGGGATGACCATAGTTTTATATAGATAGCAGTAAAGAGCAATTATCCTGTGTAGAATGAGATATTTACGACTCTTACACAACGATGTTGTTTAGAGAAATACAGGTCTGGTATGACAGTGGAGATCTTGAGAAGTGGAGACACAGGATGAGGCACAGAGGAGTGCAGGCATGGGATAATAAGAGAAGGGGCACAGCCTGTCACTGTGGACCCCATGGCTATAAACAACTCACAAATGGTCAGTTAAAGAAATGCAGTCCTGGAGTTGGGAAAAAAAAGGCTTTAGGGATAACAAACAGAGTAATACCATATAATGCCTGTAAAAGGCATCATATATAGTAAACTCAGATGTAATGTGGAATTGCGGAATCATGTAGAGAGATCTAGGTGTATAAATATGTTAACAAACATAAAAACACACAAAATTCATCCTAGAGTGAAGAAGAAACACAAACATGAATCATGGACATCATATTCCTCCTGGTGAAGGAATCCAGGTGCTGACAACTCACTTTAACACCCTCACCCCACCCCAGAATGGAACCACCCAGCTTAGGACTCAGAGGAACAGCAGAAAGATGAGCATAACACAAAGAAAAAGGGTGTGTATAACAGATAAAAATACTAATTAATATTTATAATAGTTACAATTATTATTATTGAAACATTTTCTGTATTTTTTTTCTCTTTCTATAATAGTTACATTGAAACTAATAATAATATTTTGATTAAGATTTTTAAGATTGTTAAGATTTCAATTATATTAGCAATAAATTTTTGGTTTATGGTACATTTCCTCCTTGTCTGTACACATAAGTTTGAGCATGACCAGGGCATTACCACCAGCAATGACAGTGGTATGTCAGTGCCTTGGTTGTCTTTCTCTACGTCACATCTCCCAGCACCTGTCATCTAGTTGGGAAGTACCAACTTCCATGCACACAGGTATTTGTACTTTGTAGATCAGTTTTCTTACAGCCAAAGGGCGTGGGACTTTCACAGGTACAGACAAGGGCTAGGTCAGTATTTCTTTAGTGTCCAGTGTGCCAGCAAGGTGTGCATTGCTCTCAAACATCAACTCAGTATTTAGCTAACTGTTCACCGGGGCATCATTCAATACTGACGTCATGCATTATCAAAATCAATCACGTAACCGAGAAAAAGATTGACCTTTTTTTAGCATGAGTTATACAGAGTCTGTCTGCATAGAGAAATGCTTATTTCTTCTAAGGGCTGTAATGTGTTTTTGATGTTGTGTCAGCTTAAAGCCGGATCTCATTCTTGATGACTAACTCCTCTATCATCTATCATGCACTTGGGCCAGCTCACACTTTGGCTAAAGCCTGGAGACAGAGAGCTGGCTCCCAGAAGAGGAGAGACATGTCTGAACTCATCACACTCCCCTCCTGTCAGTGTGGACGCAATTAGCTGGAACCAAGTGAAGCAGGGAAGCTGAACCCTTGATTGGACACTGCATAGATGTAAGCTAGGTCCTTATATATGCCATGACAAAAGGTGTAACAGTAAATTCTCTTTCCTTGCCTTACCTCTGCCTTGTTCTTAGCCTCCAGTGCACCCAGACCCTCCTTACAGCTCATCTCCACCCGTCACACAACCTCCTGCCTGAAGGCTCGTGTAAGGCACTGAGGCTTGCACAGCCTCTGCTCTCTACTAGAAGGACCCTAGTAGACAGGACCATGGGGTTGGTATGCATTGCACATGGTCTTCTTTAGCTCAGTCACAGGGGGGTAATGCTCCTGGGATCAAAGGGCTCAGAGTTTTATCCCTTCTGTCTCTGTACAGCTCCCAATGGTTTAAATGGAACATATCTGGCAATTCCAGAGGAATTACACTGTTTTAATTTGCATAACATCTATTTCTTTGGAACTGAAGCACAGATTTTCAAAGACATGTATGAAGGATGAAATTGCTGAGTAACAGGGATAAATTTGTTCTAATGCTGCTTGAAATTCTTTGAAGTTCAGGCAAGCAAAAGTCAGACAGGCAAAGCACGGTGCTACAGAATTAATCGAAATTAATCTGGAATTCTTTTTTCTTGTTGATTTCTTACAAATTCTTTTTAACTTAGTTGTGTTCTTGGTTCTCGGTTAAATAGCTGCTGTTAGGAAATATGGATGAGCTACTTCAGTGATTAGCTGAGCAGGTATCTCAGTCTTATTAGAGCGAGCAAACAGATTTCACAAGCAGATGGTTTTCTTCTTGTCTTTGTCCCTCTAGCCCTGTGAAATGCACAGCAGGCCCTTGTACTAACACAGAAGGGATTGAGGAACAGAGTAGTTAATGACCAATTTTGTCTTTTCTGGATGCTCCCTCATTGGAGCCAAGAAGCATTTTACCAGGGACAAATGAATTCTTACCTCAGACCCACTGAGGTTCCCTCCTGGGTGTGTTCCAGACTCTAACTGCATCTCCTTCTGTACCTGCCTCTTATCCGTCAGCCAGCTGTAAACTTAATTGATCCAAACTGCAGAAGAAAATTAATGTGTTACTAATTTGTAGTTGTCTTGTCCTAAAATACCCTGAGAAAACTCCAATGTGTACACTTTTTCTGAGGTCAGATTCTGCAACTGTCTGATGTAATATTTGATCAAAATTGAGGATCTCTGCTCATGCCCATAACACACAGCCCACTTCATGAGATGAATTACATGAGTGAACTTGTTTTTTCCCCCCTGATTTCCCTTCTTTTTATGTTATGATGGTTCATGATTTTACTCATCTTTCCTTTTTTAAAAAATATTACATTCACCCAACTTCTTGCAACTGATTGATTTTCCAAATGTCTGTTTTGTGGATAACATATTGATATATTTTGAAAATCAATAGAAAGAGAATTAAACAGAAAACATATCAGGCACTTCAATCATATGACTGCTGCTGCATAATCTTTTATTTCAATCTATATATTTCATGGTCCTAAGGCCACAAACCAGTCTTCTCACTTTACTTCCCTGCCTTTCATCTCAGTACATAGATTATAGCATGCATGGAGCCTTCTATTTATATAAAATTCTATGATATATGGAGTCTTCTGATAAAGGACTCAAGTGAAATAATTAAACCTATGTCAATTAAGACTAATGCCAAATCCAAACCAACATCCCAAAAGCTAGGGGCTTGCTAAAAATGAAGAGAGGGAAACTGTTCTCTATAAAACAGTCTTAAGTAAAACCAAATCCAACATAATCCTCTGATTAAGTAATATCTGACAGTTCAGTCATGTGCATTTCTCCTGAAAGAAGCGACTTGCTTATTTTAAGCTCCCTGAGAGACAATTTGCATAATGATGATCTTCTTGTAGAACTAGATTGATTTACCATTTTTAAGCAAGTATGTCCATAAGCAGTGTTTGAAACAGGTGTTTTCATACTTGTTTCCAGAGTCTATTGAGACTTACAGCAGGACATGCTCCTCCCTTGTGTAGATTTCTGCCCCAATTTGTATGCTCTCACTCTCAAGCCACAGTTGTACCCTTTGCTATGTTTTTGGCCAGCCATCGGTCACATAACACCTACTGCTGTGGTTCTCCAGCGATGAGGGCAAGGCTGCAAGATTTTTACTAACTAGAGAGAAATGGTGAACTTTCCTTAAAAAAGAATCGTGGGAGTCTTGCTCTACTGCTGCAGAAATATTCATTCAGTCTTAATATAATGGTGGGTATATAGGCTTGAAATGTTATTTAACTGCTACTTCATCCATAAAGGAAATGAGATTAAAGGGATGAGATGGTGGTAGGAAAATAAAGAGAGAAGATTAAAGCCTGATGACACAGTTATAGAAATTATACATGGAAAGACCGATTACATCTAATTACACATCTTTCCTGTAATCACTGGGTTATACGTTATAATTCTCTATTTAGGCTCACTAGGAGCCTGTGACTATGTTGAGTTGTAAACTACAGGTAGTTTTAGAGCAGTTGACATGAAGGTTTCTCAGCAAGGCTTCCCTGTGTCTGTAGCCACGTGCATTTGAGCCCACTAGAGGTGATTCTTCACCATATTAGAGCATGACTCTGTCTCACCAAGGGGTGGTAAGAGCTCTGTGGTTAATGCACCTTATGTCTTCATGAACATGTAGTTTTGTGCTCCCTACACACTGACCTTCAAACCAGAAGACATTCTTTGTCAGATGGAGAAGGGGAGGAGGAGCAGAGCTGCTTCAAACCTTTCTCCTCAGCTACTAGAGCATTTATAAGAATCGGTCCATGGTTATCTTACTTAGTCTGGTGTCAATTTGTTTATAACTTTTCTCCATCCCCTCAGTTTCCACTGGGATAGACATGAAAGGTTCATCCTGGGATCTAGTTTATTACACGTGCATGAGACTTGAGCACCAAATAAATTTTAAACCAGATTTCTCCAGCTGGCTAAAATCTTAAATCTTCAGCTCCCAATCTCTTCTAGAATCTCTGGTCCTTCTTAAGGAATGTTTCATAAAGTACCTTTCTACTACAAGAGAGGGTTTTAGCTGATTATGCTTCCATGACTGGCACGGGGATATGCTTTCCAGGTTTTCTCTGATCTTGGTCTTTACTGTTGCCTTCTCTGATAAAACATATGTCTTTTGCGGCTGTTCGGATTTTTTATGAACAGTCATTCATCCCACAAGTGTACGACGAACTCTTGTCCTCAGGTTTATTGCTGGTGAGCCAAACAACTGGTATTATTTCATTAATGCTGAGACTAGTTTCAACTCATGTGGAGAGCCTTTTTGCCTTCTGAAAGGGTAGCAGCCCTTAAAGCTGCTGAAACCCAAGCAGCTCCCCACGGCATTCCCTTCAGTTCCTGTACCAAAGCTGAATTAATTAATTTGCTGCAGTGCCCAAGTCCTGTACTTGAAGTTGCAAGGGTATACTCAGTCTCCATCTAAAAAAGGACAGGACCGAGCAGCTGCACAGTTGTCCTCATGTCAGATACACAGGCCTATGTGGGTTGTAATAGGCGCTACCTACAGTAAATCTGCGTCTGGAATGAGACGGCTTTGGCAAGACCTCTAAGTATAGCTCCCACTGATCAAGGTGGCTGTGTCGCTTGTGCTAGTGACTTCATGTGCATCAATGACCATTTCTGGAATTTAGTAGTTACTATTGTAGGCACTTGGGACAGATAAAGGATTATGGGGATTTTTATCTTGCTCCAGAGCATGAAGTAAAAATGTTAAAACTGTCAGTGTGCATGATTCCAATTATGTGCCTTGTTGAGGAATTACAGCAATTTTTGTTGGCTCTGGATTGAGATCACCCTGTGTTGACCTCCTTGTCTCTGCTACTTAATTATGCCACTTGGGGTGACTATTGTTCCTTACCATGCTTCTCTGTGCTCAAGGAAGTTGTTACCTTTATGATTTAAAAAAAAAAAAAAAAAAGTGTTTCCAATCGCGTTCATTTGTTAACATTGCAGACATTATCCTTTAACAGCAGCACATGTATGTGTGCCTGTGTGTGTGCACGCACGTTTCAGCTGCCTGTATGGGTACAGCGCTTGGCACAATAAGGCCTTTCTTTCCACTCCGTGTTCTAGAGTTGCTTTAGTGACACCTACATATATGAGGAAATAATTTCAGAACTGAAACTTTGGGAATGAGAAGTGTTGTGTCTGTACAGCAAATTATACTTTCTTTTTCTCACTCAATACATTTCAGTGGCACTTAACATAGATGGCCATATCCCAGACCTGATGGGAAGAATTAGGACTCTACTGAGACATGGACAGTGATGCTTACATCATTGATGACCTCTGCTGAGAACTCTCAAACTGCCTAAGGGGATTCCTTACTGCCAGGATATTGTCTTCCTTTGGCAGTTCAAAACCACTCCAAAGACAGAACTTCTATTTTTTTTGAGGAAAAAATTGATCCGTACGACTAAGATCTAGTCTAGTTATGTCATACATTCCGTCAGCTTATATTTAACAGCTTGACACGCATGTTAGCAGCAAAGTGCATCTGACAAAATTGCTCTACTTGACATGGAAAGAATTATTTGGTTCTACACGTAAACTACGAGTTTGCTTTAGAATTGTTATTTTGAAAAATAAATATCGCAAAGAAAATTGATTTGTTATTTCTTCTCCTAGAAGAGTACAAGGACATAATCTCTGTAGTACTTCATAAACTTGATTTGATTTTTTGAAAGCTCCCTCCAGTGTATACCTCTTAGCTAGGAAAGGAGTTTAGCTCTTTTGATTGCAATATATTCTCTGCTTAAAAAAACAAAAAGAAAGAGAAATATCTAATATATAGCAGGAGATGACAATATAGTATCTTTTCATCAGAAAAAACATGAAACTATATTAGCAATTTCCATCTGGGAAAAACATTAAAAAAATGACAGTAGCTTAGCTTGTTTCTCTTAGGCAAATTTACATATGGATCCAAAAAAAGGCATAGTAGTTTTCAAAAGTGCCATGCAGGGGGGAGAATTAATAAGAAATGTTGAGTTAGAAGATACTTTGTGGAGTTAATCTCTCATCAATACAGGATATTATGCTAATATAATCTGATCCATGTTATTAAAATGGTCCGAAAGTTTCCACTTGATTTTATATTGCCAGCCATGGGTAAACTATTCTAAAAGGCTTGCCTATTTTGGAAAACTTGCCTCTGGGTCTTATTCCAGAGTTTCTACCCAGATACTTGAAAAAGATTGGTTTACTCTTTGCTGTCACACTGTCACTTTCATTCATTTCTGCTCTGCTCTCGATTCAGTCCCTGTCTGGCTATAATAGGAAAGTATGACGACCCTCCCGAATGAGACTTTTCATGAGATTATGATTTCTATAATCAGCAATGGATCAGCTCCAACAAGGGACATATAAATCTTAAAACCAGTCAACCTGTATATACTGTTTATATGACTCTTTAGAAACAGACAAGACAGAGATTCATCACACAAACTTTAAGTACCTAAGCAAGCCATAATACTATAGACATTATAGACGTCAGTAAGGCTTTATAGATATCACTACAGACAATGGCAAGAGTGTGGTACCTTCAGAGGGTGAATCATTCCTCCTAAGATCTGAATTGTTTTCTGAGGGTACACATCTAATATGGTTTATCTAATAAGCATGTTTCTTGCTCGACTGACTCTACAGTGTGTACAGGGCAACTGCTTCCCCAGATTCACCATCTCCATCAGCCACATAAATGAAATGCGATAAATCCAGGCCTTGATGTTTCAGAAGGCACAGGTAAAAAGACTGCCTAAGAAGGCAAGTACTTAATGGGAGACACTAGAAATAAGCATGTGGAGACATCTCAGTGTCTTACTTACAAACTTACAAACTTACAAACCATGGCTGAAGAAATTGCCTATAAAAATGTCTTGAAACAACTGAGTAGCATTCACTCCCCTCCAGACACAGGACGAGAAGTCATGGACTCCTGGGTGTTAAAAAGATCTTTCTTTTTTGTTTGTTAAGAACACAAGAGATTATCGACACTGAAGGACTTACAAAGCAAGCAGAAGGCAGAAATCTTTCTGTATTTTTAACAGAGAATGTGAAAAGGCATAATATACATTATTTACCACACAATAGTTATACGGAAATAATGCATATATTTTGTTCCCAAGTATTTTTCCTTACTGCTTGTGAAACATTGAAACTGCTTGTTTAAAAATTGAAAATTAAATTGTAATTGAAGTCTTCTTAATGATGACAATGACTGAGCTCATGTATGAACATAAATATACATACGCTGCTGCATGGCAAAAGTCCTTTCAAAGCTGAGGCCAAGAACATAATGTAGCTCTGGATTTATAGAAAATGCTACTAAAGCAGAAATAAAAAACATCTGCAGCAACAGACCTCAAGGAGAAAATGAAGAACTTACAGTTGACACAGCAGAAGATAGAGAGCCAGAAGAAGAAATTTTAGAAGCTGTTGAAACAGAACACTTCGAAGATGATATTGGGGTAGCGGTCTAGAGAAGTATCTAGGAAAGGATGGAGCACAGCCAAAGGAGAGATGCACAGTTATGACTCTTGCAGGGTGGTTAGGGTAGAGTGATTGATATCATATGGGAAAAAAATGATGAAACCTAGTGAGAGGCTCAAAAGGAACAGGCAGAACTAATATCTGACACAGTATGCATGACAGGGCAGCCAGGATGCAAGGGTTATCAGTAGTGTTTCATGTCAGAGGAAGGCACAAGGGTGAGGAGGCAAACCCGAGCAGTGAAGTTGTTTACATACAGCTTAATTAGCACAAGGACTTCAATGAATCTGAAGGAAGAACTTCACCTCTGGGCTTGTTCTCATCCCAAGGTTATCACACTGTGACGTGTTACATAAAATTAACTGGAAAGAGTAAGCTTGCCTGAGGTCCTGTTCTGCTCTTTCCCAGCAGAGTTTTTGTTACTCTTGTCAGAAATTGACTAAATATAGATTATCTTCTTTTCCCCAAGGTTTTCTTTGTCTTTTCTTATCCTGGCCTTTCATAATCCCAGGGTTGTGCAGGTGCCATACATAATCTTCTGTGTTATCAGGAAACAGCACTGCAGGGTTCCATTTAACCAGCCCAAGCTGTCGTCTTCCATTGCTGCAGTTTTATAACTGTAAAAAGACAATTATACATACTGTGAGAATGCAGATGACTGTGCCTTAGAAGGCTGAAAAGTTAAATTGTGACTTCAGTTGTGTGGAGTTATGGTAGCTTGAAGGTGGAAGTTTGAAGATCAGTACCATGCTTCCCAAACAAATCATTTTGTTATAGATTTTATTTTTTTTTAAGAGAAATGTCATCAAAGCCTTGCTGTCTTCTGTATGGTAAATTAATGTCATCCCAAGATATTTACTTATTTTGAGTTTGTTATTTCTCTCCTTAAAAAGTATATATGTTCCTTATGGCATCACGCAGCATTATACAGCAGTAAACCATCATTCACTGCTGGACCTCTTTAGTGTAGTCTGCCCACAAACTGAGTTTTGCAGATGTGTGCCCTTGTTTTAGGATGCAAGTCAGATGAATGACCACAGTATCTGTCTTGGTAATGTGACTGATCAGGTGGCTACAGCTAAGGACAAAACTGGAAATATAAGCCATTAGTTGCATTAACTGTCAGTACTGTTGTTGCTATTGTTCTTGTTATTATAAACTCCGCAGAAAGACCATAATTGTTCAAATAAAATCACTGGCATAATCAGAAAACAGTGTATCTTCACAACATTGATACTTTTACTGTGTGAAGTCTTCAGATCTACTTCACACACGCTGCATCATCACCTCAAGTGTGTGGTCATGACGTGAAGTGGAAATTTCATATCAGCTTCACACTATATCTTCATATGTCTTCATATAAATATTAAATTTAATTTGTCAAGGAAGTAGTGAGACCTCATTCATCCTTTCAATAACTAATCTCTTATACCTTACACATTGTGCTATGTTTTCAAGCAGAAGCTGAAGCCAGAGCAAACAAATAAATAAAAAATCACGCCAATCAACTGATGGTGAAAGCCCCACTTCAGGTTAATGTGTGCTCAGAGGTCACAGGATTGAGTCCTACCTCTTCATTCTTCTAACATCACTGGAAGTTGCACACACTATTTATCAGATAGTGCCTACCACGCTGGCAGTATATAATACCTAGTTCAGTCTCTGACAAGGGACAGGCAGTGGTCCAACATGAACATCCTGATGTTGATTTCATAAAGAATCTAAATGCTGCTTTAACATCTGCTTCAGGTCTTTATGCTGCTGGAGACACTTAGGGGAGAAGGGTCACACACCAGACTTCTTCAGGACAGGATAAAGGAAATCAATTTCAGTCCCCAAAAGCTCAAACCAAAGGTGCGAATCAATCATTATTACCATTTGGATTTTTGGAAGTGTATGTGAAAATCCTACTGAAAGATTTGTGCTTTATGTAACGCAATCCTATACACCCTTGATACTCTCATACTCTAAAACTAAGGATTTTTATTTTCCTTTCATGGGCTATAACAACCATATATTTCCCCTAGTAAAATACATGCAGGATGTTGAATAGGTACATGGGCACATAAGATTTTTTTTTCAGCAGCATTTCCTCCAATATAAATCATAATAAAATGGATGAAGGGCATCCTTATGTTAATATTGGCCTGTTTCATACTGGCGAGGTCAGTATTTGTATGGTTTATCTATTTCATGAATGCTATGCACGTCAATTAAAACTGCCTGTAGGCAGCTTTAGTCTGTGCACCTGACAGAAAATCAGAATTATTTGCATTGTACCAATGAATTGTTGCATTTTGCTTGATTTTTATTAACTATTTCCTCTTCTGGAAATCTCTCCAGAGCTTACCAAGCAAAAGTTTCCCTGTGTCTACTGCATCCCAAAATTAAAGAATACTGATTTCTGCTGGATTACATATTGTAATCGTGAATGTCCAGACCAACCTCTGAAGTAATAGATTCATTTATGGCCTTCTGGAATCTCGATCCTGTGCCTATGCTCATATATATACAAGCTTTTGCAATTTGCGGAATGATTTCATAGAGTCTATAGGCATACAATCACCTTACATAGAGGAATAAATATCAACACATCAGCTAAAGTCAGCAGAGAGCAGCACGCTTCACTAGAGTTCAGAGTACAAACCTAATTTTGATTCATCTTCTAGCACACGAGTGTCTCCCTGTTGGCTACAGAGGGAACACAGAAAGACCAGCTTTCTAATTTTGGCACCTAATTTATATACCTAAAATAAGGTGATGTGATTACCCTCTAAAGCCTGAATTCATCTACCATAAATTAGCCATCTGGAGGTTTTAAATGATTAAGTATCAATCCATGATTCATCCTGCCTACCCTCAGCCCTCAGTCAACATCAGCATCTGCTATTCATCCAGATATAGGCAAGTGAAAGTTCATAGCTGTTTAAACTGCCTATTTTGTTCATCTGCAGAACCCTCCCACCTCTGCCCAAATTAGACATCTAGTTCTCACTAAAGTCCAGGCATGATTAATCCCCCTAAGGGCAGCTGTTAAAATCCTAAAACTCTCTGAATGCTAGACAGCTCTTAATTCTTGCTCAGTCTCAGACCCACATAAATGGCTAGTAGTGGATACTCTCAGACTGAAATGCTAACTCTGTTATACTCAACCCTGGCCTTCTCCAACTCATCTCAACCTTGGAGTTAATACATAGTGAAATCAGAGAGGAAGAAGAGGTAGTGAGACAAAAAAGGTTTTTTTTTTCCCTAGCACCTTTTAAACATTCTCTGAGCATCCTGGCCAGCTCTCCTTGCAGTGGATGGCCTTTCTATTTTAATTAACTCCGTAATATCCCAATCCTCCTACGGGCCTTGAGATATCTCCATTTTGCAACTGATAGTGTCAAAGTGCAGTGTCATTTAACTTTGGCAGTGTCTGGTCATCTAGTGATAGACTATGGCAAGTAGCAAGTTACTTGCCTTTTTTTTGCCCAGTCTGAAATAACAAAGATGCTGGGTGAGAGATGCGTCGTTGCAATAGCCTTGGCTAAAGGAGGAGAGGAAAACACTGGCATTCACAAAAGCCTTTTGCCGGCCTTCAACCACCATCTGCACAGGTCAGGCAAAAAGCCAGATGCATCATTAAGGATGAAATCCTACCAATGCAAAGTATTGCAGTGGCTATGGAGGGAATTGGCTGTTTGGCCTGGGGAAGTGGCAACACAACAAAAAGCAGCTATCTGCCTTCAGGACCCGATTTACTCCCCTTTGGTCATCTGACTTAGGAGAAATGAATCTAGCCTTGCATTCATGTAAAATTTTCTCCGATGATTTCTGGATCAATCAATCCTAACCTATAAAAATGTAACCAGATGAGTCTTAGAAATGCATGGTGGTTATATCACAAAGCCTTTTAGCAGTTCGCATGACATCAGTGGGAGGGATCCAATGAAGTAATAAAATGCAGATGCACGGTAAAGCAGAACGCACTCCAGCACACTTCTGTGAAACTCATTCATATGGAAATGTGAATAGGGAGCTTCATATCTCATCTACAGAAAAAAAAAATACTTAAAAAGTATGTCACAAATTAAGATCCTGGAAAAAAACTCTTGTGCTGTATCCTTAGAGCATAGTTATGATAAGGAATTTCAAGTTATGAGGTGACTGTGTTTTGACCTTGTTACTTTATGTTTACCATGTAAATAATGTGATCATAGCTCTGTTACCACATGTATATTTTCAAAACAATAAATTTATGAACACTATTATCCCAACAGAAACAACAGTTGCTAAGACAAAATAAAAATGGCGAGGTACCATTTTAATGTAAGCAACAGATTATTTCAGCAAGAGATGCAGCCATACAGTATTCAGTCAGTATCATCTAGATGTAAAAGGACAGATAGGGAGAATAAAGATGTGATTACAACAGCAAAGCTCTTCATGCTGAAGTTTATAATACTACCTGAATAAACTCTTTCCGTAAAAAATGACTTGGTGGCAAAACACTGCATGGACCTTTCTGAAGCCTTGAGACTTTTTCTCTGATTATTGCCATTTAAAAGATGGTAATGTTTAGGTAAAATGCAACCTAAAACACTGCTTGTGCTCCTATCCTCTTTTGTGGATGTTGGCTTATTTGTTAGATGGTTTTCTCCCGTGAGATAAAAAGCCAAGTTAGTGGGCAACATAGAATTCTAGAATCATAGAACAGATTAGGTTGGAAGGGACCTTAAAGATCATCTAGTTCCACCTCTCCTGCCATGGGCAAGGACACCTCCCACTAGACCTGGTTGCTCAAAGCCCCATCCAACCTGGCCCTGAACACTTCCAGGGATGGGGCATCCACAACTTCCCTGGGCAACCTGTTCCAGTGCCTCACCACCCCCACAGTAAAGAATTTCCTCCTAATATGTATTGTAATCTCCCCTCTTCCAGTTTGAAGCCATTACCCCTTGTTCTATCACTACATGCTCTTGTAAAAGTCCCTCTCCAGATTTCTTGTAGGCCCCTTTCAGACACTGGAAGGCTGCTGTCAGGTCTCCCTGGAGCCTTCTCTTCTCCAGGCTGAACAACCCCAACTCTCTCAGCCTGTCCTCAAAGGAGAGGTGCTCTAACCCTCTGATCATCTTTGTGGCCCTCCTCTGGCCCTGCTCCAACAGGTCCATGTCCTTCTTGTGTTGGGGACTCCAGAGCTGGACACAATATTCCAGGTGGGGTCTCACGAGAGCAGAGTAGAGAGGCAGAATCACCTCCCTCGACCTGATGGCCACACTGCTTTTGAGGCAGCCCACAATGTGGCCTTCTGGGCTGTGAGTGCACATTGCTGCCTAATGTTGTGCTTCTCATCCACCAACACCCTCAAGTCCATTTCCTCAGGGCTGCTCTTGATCCATTCTCTGCCCAGCCTGTATTTGTGCATGGGATTGCTCCAACCCACATGCAGGACCTTGCAATTGGCCTCATTGAACTTCATGAGGTTTGCACAGGCCCACCTCTCAAGCCTGTTCAGGTCCCTCTGGATGGCATCCCTTCCCTCCAGCGTGTCAACCGCTCCACACAGCCTGGTGTTGTCAGCAAACTTGGTGAGGGTGTGCTCAGTCCCTACAGCCATGCTGCCAACAAAGATGTTAAATAGTACCGACCCCAGTATTGACGTGTGAGGAACACCACTTGTCATTGCACGCCACTTGGACATCAAGCCATTGACCACAGCTCTTTGAGTGCGGTCATCCACCCCTGGCCAGATTTAACCCTATCTGGGCTTTTGCTTTCCTAACCTGATCCCTGGCTGCTCGGACAATTTCTCTGTATTCCTCCCAGGCTACCTGTCCTTGCTTCCACCCTCTGTAGACATCCTTTTTATGTTTGAGATTGTCCAGGATCTCCTTGTTCATCCATGCAGGCCTTCTGGTGTTTTTGCCTGAATTCTTCTTTGTTGGGATACATCGCTCCTGAGCTTGGTGGAGGTGGTCCTTGAATATTAGCCAGCTTTCTTGGGCCTCTCTTCCTTCCAGGGCTTTCTCCCACTGTATTCCATCAAGCAGATCCCTGAAGAGGCCAAAGTCTGCTCTCTTGAAGTCCAGGGTAACAAGCTTACTGCGTGTCCTCCTTGCTGCCCTAAGGATCTCAAACTCCACCATCTCATGATCACTGCAGCCAAGGCTGCCCTTGAGCATGACATTCCCCACCAGCCCTTCCTTATTGGTGAGAATGAGGTCCATCCTTGGAGGAATCACAGTAGCATCGTACAGTCAGAACCGTCAGGTTTAATTTGTTCATTTATGCAATCTGAATTAGGATTAAATTTTTTTCTGTAAAAATCTGGTGTTCAACTGAAAATCTGATTTTTCTCTTATCAGGTTTATCCCCATTTACCTTCACTGACCAGCCAGAAGTTACCCCTTTCTAAACAACTTCCTCAAGAAGCACAGCTCCCACTGGTTAAAGTCACACCTTAAGGAGAAGATCAGCAAACTGTTTGTTGTGCTTGAGCTCTCACTGGAACAAAATGTTGTAAGGACTGCTATTTTGCCTACAAGATATGCTTTTTTTTTTTGAAATTAGCATCTATTTAAGCTTTTCCCTTAACAGATTTAAATTCAATAGCCTTAATTTTTTATTATTCCCTCATTTGTCTATAAGCAAAAATAAATATGATAAATTGCTTCTGGGCATTAAACCTTCCTAAATGGAATTAAAGTATTATCTGTTTTTGTCATCTTGAGAGTGAAATACATGGAAAGATGAGTTTACCTTTCAGGAAAGAGTTATTTGCCTCATTTTCTTTGACTCACACATTGTTTACGCCGATAGTTTTAAGGTAGTGAGAAAAAGGAAGTGTTTGAACTGTGGTGCATTGTATATAAAGCTAGAAAGTTTTAAAATAGTAGTTCAAATTTTAAAAAAAGGCATATATAAAAAATAAAAGTTTTTTGAATTCATATTTATTATTATTTGAAGTTCATCAAATCATGAGCCATGAAAACTTAATGAAATGCCTTTTTCTGAATACTGGAACTTAAATGGGGACACAATAGGAAAGAAGTGCAAACAATGCTCAGTGTTCTAGTGAGCACTGATACTTCCTTGAGTCAAGTGAAACATGCTTTATGATGGGAACTAAAAGAAGTAGTTCCAAAGATAGTTAGAAATTTATTAAGACTAAAGACTATGCAGTTCACCCAAACTTAAATAGTTTGTGACAAAAGGCTGAAGGGAAACTTCAGAGTTAAATCCCTCTACTTTGCTCTGGCTGCTAGGCAAATTCCTAGAGAATTATGCTGGAGATTTGCAGCCCAGAATCCAAAGTGAAAGCACAGCCGATTAGATAAGCAATATAAAAATGCTAGTATGACTAAATTATGTCTTGATCATGCTGTGAAACCAGCAACGGTGTTAATTTCCATTTTAAATAATAGACATAGTTCAGCTCCTCTAGTTTTGTTGGACAGAGATGCCCAAATTTTAGGGAAATGAGATAAAGAAAAGGAGCCTGTACTGTTGGCATGGCAAAGTAATTGGCTACAGTAAACCTCAAATTTCAACACAAATTTATAGTGTCAACAAGTCATCCAGATGATTAGATCCAAACTTGTACAAGATCGTCTAATAAACAGAGCATTCTTAACACAATGCAGTCTCTCTAAGTTACACAATGCAGGTTCTTAACTACATGGCAGTGTGTGTGAAAGGCTTTTCAGTGAGTCAGAAATCTGGCAAGAGTCTTTGATTCCATTAGATGAGAAACAGAGGAGACATAGGAAACCTTGAAAATAGCAGAGGAATGGATTTACATATAGTCTGAAAATATGAAACACAAAGCCTCAAAAAGTTTATCAATGATGAAATCATCTCTGTCTTCTTGTGATATTTGTAGGCACACAAAAACATATTATATTTTGGTTTCTTTCATTCCAACAGGTATCTAACAATCTGACTAAGGTTTAAAAAAGAGGTCTACACTTATATTTATCTGAAAGGGTTGTGGAACAATGCCTCTCTTTTGCAGCTGCCAAGCTCTGGGAAGTTAGGTTTCTCAGACCCATTAAGCATGGAAATCTGTACCCAGTTTCTCCCAGTTTCTGCCAAAGATTAATCAGAGATGCCAGGTGCCTATTGCACTGAAATGAAACCGTGTGACAACCCCAAACAGATGAGCTCACCAGAGCAGTGGAGAAGTGAACAGGCACTAGGTTTTCATCTGCTGTGTCTGGATGGCCCAGGGGATTGCACCAAGCTGCGAAACAATTTGTTTTGAGGCCACAGGCTCTGGCTGGCCCTGTCTGCATAGAAAAACTTTGCATTTGGCTGACTATGTCATGCTGTATGTTGCTATGCATCCCCAAATTGTCAGGCAGTAGGAATCAATAGTAGAAACAGTTATTACAATGTAGCTCTCATGTTAATTAGAGCCAGTAATTAATATCATGCTTACATATGGATATGGATAATTCTTTGAGTGTATTATTTGCGCACTCAGATAAGAACACGTCTAACAGTAGCAGAAGAAGACATGGTACCACAGAAGTCTGCCTAAGCTAAGAGGGGTGTGGAGAGGGAGTCCTTTTCTTGTATCCTAAACTGTTCATACTAATATCATGGCTTGAAAAAATGTGGAGAAAATCATGTTCTTTTTCCCAATATTTAGTGTTCTGGAGCTAAGAGGAAGATTCTGTCTTCCAAGATGATCAGTCTGGCAGGTCTCACTGACACTTTATAAAGAATTAAACTTGACACAACTAAGTAATGTCTAGACATGAGAAATTGTACATCAACATCTTTAAAAGTGTCCTGAGGGTATGGAACAAAAGTTAGGAGTTTTATGCCCCTTGAAATTTTTTATGGGAAAGTAAGATCACAGAGCTAAGAGACAAGAAATGAACATTCTTCTAACATTTAAGTAGGAAATTGCAAAAAATCCTCCAATAAATATTATCACCTTACTAGGAATTCAAGAGTGCATTTGGGAAAAATTCCTTGACCTAAATTTAGCCAGATGCATAAACTCCAGCTTTTACTCCGTGTAAAGGTCAGAATGCAAACAGAAAATTTTAAGCACAGGTAATTTCCACAGAAGCATTATGTGAGACTGTCTTTCCTTAATGTTCTCCAAGTATCATACATCAAAAAAAAGTAATTCACACAACGCATTTTTAACAAAAGAAAATCCCTTCCCTTCCCTTCCCTTCCCTTCCCTTCCCTTCCCTTCCCTTCCCTTCCCTTCCCTAGCAGGTGCTTAGTTACATCCCTCATATTTTTGCTAACCCAGTATTGCAGAGAGGTTAACAGCCTCTATCTTAGAGAGAAAATGCATTTCACAGATTCGTGATGGCCTCCTTGCTTTTTGTTAAGGTCTGCTAATTGTTGTTCAGATCTTCCTGCGCTTCATGTCTCCTCTGTTTTTCAAATCCCCAGCAAATAGAGGTTGACAACCAACGCAAGAAAATACCATAGTGATTTTGTGCCCTGTGGTGCTTTGCAAAACCAAGAGGACTCACAGCTGACAGCATGAAGGTTTTTTGTCTGTGATGAGAGCGCTTGATTTGCTTGCGTGTTGGGCAAAAATAACAGTTTGCTCTTAAATAGGTGCTTATCTTTTTGCAGTGTTACATAAACTCTCTTGACTCTACCTGCCAAGTGCGAATCGGCTGCTTCTGCCCTGTATATGTTTTGAGAGAAGATGCTGGTTTGAAATTCTTTAAATGAGAATCTTTCTGTTGGTTCCCTTGACATGACTTGTAATGCTCATTCAGTCTCTGTCATCACCAGTGCCAGACTGTGTTTTGGTTTCTTTAGACATTTTCCATCTGGCTGCTCTTGGCTACCCTAAATCTTTGTCTTTCCCTTGCTTCCTCACAATTCCTGTTTCTTTACACCTCTACTCTTGCCTCTCCCACATGTCTGCCCCGCTCGGTACAGCAGTACCAAGGGATCAAGGTTATTAGGGAAGCGTGGCCTTGAACACTGCATGGCATGACGGCAGCATGTTTCTTTTGTCTGGTGAAGGAGAATTGAACCGGTTTAAAAATATAAGGTGCTCTCAGACACAGACTCCATTGCAACCGCTGCAGTAAATGTACGGAGTCAAGATCAAATAAGGTCAGAGTACGCTGGTCCTGGATTTAACTGTGGCAGGTGAATGGAGATCACCCATCCATAATTTCAGTCACTTGAAGCTGGTAAGTTCAATTCGTCCATGGAGAAACACTTCTGCTGGGGCTGCACAAGCCCTGTCCTCCTTGTTGGAGTGGTGGTGAGATCCTGTCTGCGCCCTTCCCTTGTCTCCAAACACCTGAGTGGTCTGTGAAATAGTGAAATAGTCTGTGAAAGGGGTATTCCCTGGAGTGTCTTGTCTTGTTCAGGGAGCGTAAGGAGGAAGGGGAAAGAGAGAAACTGGCTGACTTGATCTGTCAAGGACCCTTGTGGTTAACTCCAGTGGTGTTGAGCACGCCGAGCCACGTGTCTTCCATCGCCTTGCACCATTGCAGCACTGCAAAACTCTGAGCCGGTTATGCTTCTTATTTTAAATTTACGGATTAATGTACGAGTAAATTGTGAGTTTAAGCTGCAGAGCTTAACTTCAGCAAAACATGCAGAGTCGAAGGCTACAAACAAAGAAAGGCTTTATGGATTGACCAGGTTTGGTGAGGCTCTCTTTATATTAACTTCACTTCAGCAGTCTTGGTGTACTCTAAACATTTATCTGTTAGACTAAACATAGGTTAAGCCAGGCTGTGAAATAGCTCAGTTGTAGAACTGACATTTAATCAGAGTTTTATCAACTGATCCTCTGCCTAGTTAAATTACCACCTGGACTGAAATCCTTGAAAGAGTTGCAAACTGTCCCACAAAACCAACTACAAACAATGAAAATAAAATAAGCCAAGAAAATAGGGGTTGTAAGTTCTCCCCCATATCATTCAATTCCTCTTACCTAGTTGATTTGTTTGGTTCAAGCACCTCATCTCTAGATGTTACTCTATCTGCTATTCCAGTACTCAGACAGAGGAAGCTATGGAAGGTGGAAGAAGTAATGTAAAGAATAATATCAACATGCTTGATTTTTTCGTCACTTAGGTAAGTTCTAATCAGATATTATTCCATTGACTTCAGCAAATTACTCTCTTGAATTTCATTGGAAGTAATTAGGAAGAAAATGAGGTTTTGTGCACATGGGCAAACTTCTCTCTTTTACACCTATATAGCAGAGAAATAGAATAGTAGAGATCAAAAAAAAGTATTTTGGGGAAATGAGTATCTAACCACACTGGTTCACTCCATGTGGTTTTTAGCAGAAACAGCAATTTTAAAAAACAGAACATCCCTTGAGGGCGTGTGGGTGAATGAGTTGAAACAATACAAATAAAATGTCATGGACTCTGGCTTCTGCAATCTCTGTGACAACCTCCCCTTCCTTCCAAAAAAACACACCCCTGTGTGGGAGCTTTGTAAAACCTCAGACTCCACTTCTCTCCCTTGTGACAGTGGTAGCTGCATGACCAGATCTTACAAAATTGTGACTTTTCTCCTGGGTTTTTTTGTTGCAGTTTATCTCCCTGCATTGGCAGACACAAACTCCATGACTTTAACACTGACCAGAAAGTCCTTCTGAAATGGGATGTTTTCAGGGGAGTAGCAGGACTGGTGATGAAACAGCAACCCATCGCTGAATGGTCAGATCTGCAGCTAGAGGGCAAGGGTGCAGAAAGGTCCTTGGTTGTCTCCAGCATTGAAGCTAGTCCTTGCAAGGGTCATCCACATCACCACAGAAGGCTTCAAGGGGTTTAGGGCTGAATGGACTTGCTGCCTGTCTCATAAGCAACCAAAGAAGCTGAACGGTGTAGCTATAGGCTAGGGACAAATCCTGGTCCCCTCTCACCACAACTCTGGTTGACCACAGTGATGGGGATGAAATGGGAATAATTTTGATGTCTCTATTTCACCTCAGTGTCCCAGGCACAAGGAAGCGGAGGGTTCAGGTTTGGGTTTTTTCTGTTGACTGCAGGGAAATTCAAGGGTTACAGTTTGGGTGTTCTCCATTCAAAAAGCTTCTGTGTGATTTTTCCCCATGTCCTGGCAATGCTCAAGAGTGGGATAGGTCTGGCACTGTATGACAGTCCTCCCTCCCTCTGTCCCCTTCTCCCCACTTGGGGAGTCCCTGGGCACCAAGGAGGACAAGAGGTAGCCCATGTCCATCTGAGAGCTGCCATGGCTCGCTGCCTGGGCTTACATCGGCAGGATTTCAAAATGACCTTGAGATCATGTTTTGCCTCCAAAGGTGCATGAATTCCTGCAGACGGACAGCGTTTTCCTCTTTTCTGTGGGTGCTGATGGGATGATGGGCTGTGCACGGACCTTCCCTGCACTGGGTGGCTTGCAAAGGGGGCAGACGAAGGGAGAGAGGTGGAGCCATGGGTATGGCCTGAAATCCTCCTGCTGACATTCCCTGGACGTGGCTGTGACCAGGCAGGAAAGCGCTGATATAGGGCTATCTCAGCTGCAGCATCTGCACTGAGGCACACCTGTGCTCTCCTCCATCAGAGAGAAACAGGGAAACTGAATCCTAAGTGATTTTACAATTTACATGTCTGTTTTCCAAGCAGTGTTTGCTATTTGTAAAGTCAGTCAGACCTGGGCTTCCTGAGCAATGTTTTCAAGAAAAGATTATGACTGTGTGAAGCATTATTCTAGAATCACCTATTATGCCGTCTGCGGATGACAATTCCTTGGCACTTCTTTTTTTTTTCTCCTCTCTGACATTTCTGAAAACAACAGCTGTGCTGCCCATGGTCCCCTGTGCCAGGGAAGCAGTTGCTGATATTATCCTCCCCTCCCTTCTGACTGCTTTGCAAAGAGTGCTGCTTCCAGGTCTTCCAAAATAGTCATGTTGAAGAGAAATGGTCCTCGCCTTTGCAAGCCAACGGTGAGCTGTCGGGTCCAGGGCTGAGCACAGAAATTTGAATGACCCATGATGCTGCGTCTTTAACAACACTTGGACACAGCACCAGGGCCCTGTTTCAGGTCCCAACCTCTTTTGTGCTTTTAGAAGGTAGATGGATGTCTGTTATTTTCATTCCACTCTCTCCTTTTTGCTAGAGATGCTGAAGTATCTGACGGGGAATAAAAGTGCCATTCCTACAGTGAGGGCTCTGTGGGACTGCTTTTATTCTTATGGCTTTTTGTGCTGTGGTAGTTTAAAGAACCCACAAATGAGCTAAATCTGTGTTGTGGGAGACATTGAACAAAAACACAGTAAGCCCTAAGGACTTTTTATTATACATGAAATAAAGCGTATGTGTAACTTGTTTTCAAGATGTGGCGTGTTAAGGGGTAGACCCTGGCTCTCACAGAGCCCCAGAGCTTGATCTACGGGACAATATCACCTCTTAACTGATCCTGATGCTGCTAGACACGGCTGATCAAATGAATCACCTTTTACGGAATTAGGTTCTTTTATAAAGGATGCTGCCAGAAAAGTCTGCCTACTGAATTGGGAGAGCTTTTTTTACCCTTAAAGTTTTATTAGGGCAACAGCGTTAAAATGACACTTTTAACATGTTAATTAACAGAAAACAAGTTATCAAAGGAAAGAAAAGAATGATCTATTTTTCCCCCAGTAGCAGCATTACTTGTGTCCATTGGCATGAATGTCTGTGCTTCATTATGCCTGCTTCTTCGTGGGCTAAAGGAATGGGCTTTGTAGACTTTAAAACAAGCCGTAATTTTACTGATACCTTGATTATACATGGCCACAACCTAGTGTGAAGAAACAATCTTGGGATGCAGAGCCTGGAGTTATAGGCTGTAATGTCCTTGGGAAACTAGCACCTAAAACTGGCACTGAGATCTCTCACAGTTTCTGTTTGGTGCCTAGAAGAAAGGGCAGGGAAGAAAGGGCAGAAATTATCCCCAAAAGATGGTTTGAGCACACAGGGAAGTTAATCCATAGTAAAGTTGCGTGTGATGTGACAATAATGTTCTTACTCTAGGGTAGCTTCTCTGGTGAATGCTCTTACCCTGGAACAGGGATGTCTCCAGAGAAGCTATTCTCGGTTGTGTGTCTCTACACATATAATATACGTAGTGTGGCTAAGGTATCATTCCACAACCACTACAGTAATCCTGTACTTCCCTGTTGCAGACAACCCCTTAGGAAGCAGCACCATCTCTGGAGGCTGATGTGGTTAGCCTTTGCAGAACAGTTTGTGCTTAATTTTGGAAGGTCTCCTTAATGCTAGTGTCTAAGTATTCAGCAAACCCTCCTACATGATGCTGTAGCATCTTCAATTAGCTTTTAAAGAAATAAGAAAATAATTTGCCATGAGGCTGTTCTTTTTACAGTCACTAAATTGTTAGGTATTTCTTTCGCTTTCTTCCTCCTCCTCCTCTTCCCTCCATATTGCACCCTTATAAAAACATGATACTGAGTGTCTCCTTTTGCCCTTCAGGAAGCAAACTTGTTTCAGGGGCAGTTAAAGAGTTTCTTCAGAAGGTACAACCAGCTGAAGAGAGGTAAACCACCAACCACTGGTCCAAGGCATTGCAAAAAATATGAAAACAGAGACCGATATCTCAATTGTTAATGTAAATATTTAAATGCATTATCAGTTTTGTTTAGTCTGTCTACTCAATTTTTTTTTAACCCTCAATGTCCACGTCAGGCTGAGGCGGGTATTTTGGAACCAGAGAAAATTTTCTCATTGTAGCCGTAACATTATTCTGTGTTATAAAGCTGGTCAGTTTGGCTCGATGAGCCCTCTGCATTGACAGGCTGTTGCAGTAATACTTACATGAAGCAAGTAGGATTTAGTTTATGTATGTCTGAATCTGGGCTAACATGTCCAATGCCCCCAGCATACTGCTCTCCGCTGGACACTAGTGTAGATGTCCAGCTGGAGATCCTGTCTGTTGGTGATGGCTTGGGTCACCTTGAGTCATGACGTGGGTAGCGCCTTTGCTGTGAAAATTAGCAGGTGATGAGGCACGGCATGAGCACGCTGCTGGAGGTTAGATTGCCAGCTCCCTTCTGAAGGACCAGGGTCATCTCAGTTTGAAGAAGACAGATTTAATTTTCCCCTTTTCAGAGCCAATAATGAACTGACATAATTTCCTATGCCACCTTGGTTTTCCTTCAGGGGGTCCATCATCACCGCTAACGAGACCCAAGTCTACTTAAATTGTGACTTAACAAAATCGCAGCTTGGGGTGGAACAGCCTCGGGCACAGAGGCTGGCTGAGTCACCCAGATGCCGCAACCTGTCACAGAGAATTTGCGGTTTGGATTCATTTCAAGGCAGCATCTCGCACAGCAGCCCCAACCCATTTTGTGGGAGCAGCAAGGTCAAGCAGGATGTGCCCTCTCTTAGGACAGCACAGGCAAGGCCACCATCTTGGATGACCCAGGGGGATGTAATTGCAGCTCATGCTCAAGGGTCGGTTCTCCAAACCTGCTGCCCAGGTTTGCCCACGGTGTTCTAGGTGCCCAGCTGCATGCACGATGTTTATATTTTAATTTCGAAAGCAAAAATAGTTACTAGAGCTCAAATATTGGAATTCCCAAGGCTGCAGTGATGTGAAATGAATGAAAGAGCAGCTTCCTGAAGAACATTTTGGGATTTTTTTCTATCTCCTGTATTTTAGTAGGATGAGTACGTAAGTTAATGTGTTTTGTAACAGGCAGTATGAGATGACTGCCTCTTACCCTGAACAATTTTTTAATAAATTTAATAATTAAAGAAAAAAAAAAGAGTGAAAACATTTTTTCTTATTTATACAATGCAAAAATAGCACGAAATCTGAGAGAGCAGAAGTGACTAAGAAAACCTAAAGAAACCTATAGCATCTGCAAGCTAAGGAGTATGAAAAAGCAGCAGCCTGAGCAATTTGGGCTTAAAGTAAGATATGGTGCAAAAGTTATTTTTTCCTTGTCCTACTTTTTTACAGTGGGAACAATCATTCACTGGAACAACCTCCCCAGGGATGGGGTAGTTTTCAAGATGCAATTGGAGAGGGTGCTAGGTAATCTCATCTAGGCTTCCTTTCCCATGAAAGATTGGACCACATGTTCTTTTAGAGTCCCTTCCAACCTAAGCTCTTCTATGACTCTATGACACTTGCCTTTGTCAGGGAAATCCATTTTGCGTTGTTGGTAATACAGAACCCACTTCTGAAGGCATCTTTTGTAATTAAGGGGTTTCAGGATTGGATTCCTGCTTCCACCCTAGTTTATGTGTTTTATCCCTTGATTCATCAGTTTTATCCTGTTGGTCTAAGAAAACACGACACAGTTTTATGGAGAAGTTCTCAACCTGTATCTGAAGCCTCTATGGTCACTTCTTTGGCTTCAGACTGAAGAAGGGCTTGTGTGCCCAGATGGTATCGCCAGGTTTTCCCCAAGGTACTGGCTGGACTACCAGAGGACAGTGCCTTTTCTTATGACCCTCTCCCAACTTCAACCGAAAAGCCACAGCAGCCTTTGAAGCAGGACTCAGATTCTCCCTCCCCAGGCACCAGTTTTTCATTTGGCAATAGCATTGGGCTCCCTCTTGCTTGATCCGTCTCTCTGAATAAGCTCCAGCAGGAGCAGCAGAGATCAGCCTTACCCAAACCTGACCTGAGCTTTAGTGGTTAGAGCACTCCTGAAAACTGAGGTGTGAGACCGTGAGCTCCATCAGCCTCCCTTGCCAAGCGAGAGCCAACAGTGGTCCAGGTACGACAGGAGGGAAACCGCACTGCAGCACTTTTGGATGCTTCCCTTGATGCTGAGCACAGCACCGCCTGCAGGTAGCTATGTGGGGAGAAGGGTGAGTGGATTGGGCTTTCTTCAGATTTGGGAAAAGAATTCAGGTTAAAAGTATTTCTGATAGTTCTGTTAAAAAATAGTGATTCAAAAAAAGTGTTTTTCACAATTTTTACAGTGTAAGTGAGCATATCCTACCATGTGAGTTTTCAGAAGATTGTAAACAACATTCCAGCCATACTTGTGCTGTGGCTGGATATGGACATTCTGGAGCCTTTAAATGCTTTTACAATGTGTGTTTATTTTAATGGGAGGGTGAAATATCTCACTGAAATATCTCATATTCAACTGGGTGGAACTCATAAAACAACAAGCAGCGACGATTTTTGCATGCCCAATGGGTCTGGAAAGTTTTGTCCTGAAAACTGGCTCATAACATCCCTCTGATCCATCCTCTTCCAGCCATATGTGCAAAGGAGAAGACTGCAGAGCCAGGAGGAGTAGAAGCCAGAATGGGAGTTTTCCAGCAAAACGTACTGTTGGCTACATTATCTTCACAAAAAACTAGTGTAATGAGATATTTAGTCAATAGTGTGACTTATGTACTTCTTATGCCAGTGTCAATACTCATGTAGCCTGAAATCCTGGAAACTGAGCTTTGAAATACACCAGGAAATGTTGTACTCTTCCTTCCCCACCCCTACAAGGAGCCCGTGTTGTTTTAGGATTTTGAGCCACAGTGATTTATGAGTCACATGCAGTTCACTTCTTATAGGACTGATTCGGGGTCCTCATTGAATATCAGACATTGGATTTGATAAGATAGGAGAACTACTTTTTAAAATGGGAAACATTTGTGGCATCTGAAGACGCTATTTAGTCATGGTGGCGGAGATGTTTGCTCAACAGTCAGATGGCCATCTGACAGGGATCTCCGTGATCTTTCAACTTCTGAGAAGGCGTGCTGAGACCTCCTTTTTCTGACCTTCCCCGTGAGGTAGCAAGTACGCGTTCAGAGCTTGATGTCTACCAAGATGTGTTAGAGATGTAATTTAGATACCCACGCTGACCTAAAAGGGACCTTACGTGACTTTTGGGTCACTGAGGTCAGAGGCAAGTGCCACCAGAGCTGGAGCTGTGGGTGGCTGTCCATAGCATGTTCTGTCAATAAGAGGGTATAAAGACAGCACTCGTTCTTTACTGGCTGCAGCCCCATTGTTTCCTGTAATTTCAAATTCCAGCTGAGAACATATCAGTAAACCTGAGCCTTGGGTTGCAAACATCTTGAAATTGAACATAGTGCTCCCTTTTTATTATTTTACATCTAAAGACTTATGTGCGTCTGTCACCACTTTGTGCCAACAGAAGCCTCAACCCCAATCTCAGTAGTGGTGGCTTGTTGAGTCTGTGACATAGCAGATATTGTAATTAGTTTTATTTTAAAAGGAAATGTGTGCTAAGTTTGTGTAAATACAGTTTCTGGCTGGCAGGCTCTTCTGTCTGTAGCTGCAAGAATCAGGTTACACTGATACTGTCACTCTTGTTAAAAATCCAAACCCCCTTGTCCCATTGCAAGCATATTTTGCTCACTGCATCATAAAGTTTTTATAGTATAGGTGGGGATAGTAGGAGGGGAAGACAATGCTGAGATACTAAGTTCCAGCAGACTAGTTATACCTGTTGAATATAATCCGGTGATCAAAACACTGAACAATAAACGTAGAAAACACATGAATCAACAGATTGAATGCTTATTCTTAACGTTAATTGTATGTGCAACCACATAATCTGAAAAATGCGGTTTTTCGGATTGTGCGGCATTATGACGTATAGCACTGCAATGCCTTAAGAATTTCTTTGTCCTTGCACTTGTTATTTTTGTCACAGATAACTTGATTTTAGCGGAATTAATGTCTTTTGAGCCTTTGTATATATATGTTGTGATTTTCCTTAAGCTCATTTTTCAGTTAAGGTTCTAAATGAGGAATATATTCAGTGATCCTGCTGCAGTCTCATTACATACGATCTCAATTCCTACTGTAAAAGGTTATATTATTTTATTAGCATAAGGCAAAAAATCAGTGGTCAAGATTGCCTGCAGAGTACCGGTGCTGTTCTTTGAGTGGTCTTGGATGGACGTGAAAACCAGACATGAAGCTGACGGCTGCTGATGGCAGGTCTTAACGTTGCTTTCCAAATACCCAATGACACACATTGCGTGCGATTGCTCCCTTGCGCATGCTGTCTGTAGATAAAAGAATGTGCAAGTATTGATAAGTACCGAAGTTTTCCATGACGAAACATCTCACCAGTCTTTCTAATTTGTGTTTTCTCACTTTCTTTTGAAACAATGTTTTGAGTTTTACTCTTCAAGAGTTGGGAAGGCTGAAGCTTTTAAGTGTGTTGTATTCAAAATGGTCCAATTCTGGAAGGTGATGAAAGCACCTGGTAAAGTTTTCATCAGGCTCCACCTTCCCTGAAGTCAAGAGGAGTTTTCAGTACTTTAGGACTTTAACATAACACTTGAACAGGATTAGTGGGCTTAAATGATGTGTTATATGTTGAATGCTAGAAGCACTAAAAGCCATCAGCAAGGTTTACAGGCTCTCACCAGCTCAAAAATGCTCATCCCATGTGTCTTATTTTTCCCTCTTATTTTGCTCTGAATCTCCTACCCAGGTCCTCATAGGTTCTTTGCTATAGGTACCTGAGCACCTACCAAGAGTTAGAGATAGTGTGCTGCTCCTCCGTTTTCCCTGTTTGTGTCAGCTGGTGTGAGTAGATCGCATGAGATGTAGATTACTCTTGGGGAGCTTCAGTATTTAATTGAGTAAGTTCAGTATAAATAAATACTGCTGTTGTTTTGCATCACGCAAGGTCACTCTAGTTCTGTACTTCTGGCCAGTAACTTCCCTGTGATGACAAATGTTTGTTTATAGTAATCTAGGACCAAATAATGATTAATAGGCTGACTGCAGTCTTTCACCCTGGTTAATTCCTCATTTTTGTTGCTCGAGGTCTACTTGTGCTCTACAAGCATTACATTTAAAGGCAGCATTGGAAAAGGTAGAAGCTGTAGCAGCAGTCATGCCTTATGTGAACAGTGGGAACACACCTGCTGATGGCCTTGGGCACTCTCAGAGCATTGGTGGCTTTGGCACAGGTGGGCAAGGGGCGACAGAAGGCGAAGCCACGCAGTCAATTGCGAATATCAGCTTCTCTAAAGTAGTAATTGTGTTAGGTACAATACAGAAGCTGTGCTAATCCATAAAAGAAGTTGGCATTTCCAGCCCATATGCTGACTTGCCCATCTCAGCTGTTTCTAGCAATTTACAACTCCGTTCTCCTGTGTGTAAGACAGCTGCAATTTGTTGGAATGGTTTGAGACTAGAATATGAAACAATGCTTGAACCTTGAAAAGAAATCAGTAGAGTTGTGGTTTCAAAATCATCAGTGGTGGAGTAATGGCCTGGAAGAAGTGTCAGGGAGGGAGAGAACATGATCTGGACCAACAATTTGTACACAGTCCCAACAACAACTGGGATCATTGCTCAATAATCCCAGTCATGATTTTTGCCCACAATTGCAGGCAACTAGTATTGTTTACCTATTTCTTCCAATTCCCTGTTCCCATGGTAGAGGTTAATGAGCCTTTTAAAAGATTTCATAATAGAAGCTGACGATGGTGGTTGGAATAGGACTTTCTGCTTTTTAAAGAGAAGGGGACAAAAAAGCTTAAACATGACTACATGTTACACAATACTTTGGTAGCATGTACGTGAAGTTTAAACTTTACAATTTATTTAAGAATAAAAATGTGTTCCAACTTCTTTGAACTCTCCTGAAAACTAGTAGGAAATCTGGTGATTCCTCCCTTCCCTCAGTATGAGCAGTCAAATTTAAAATGAGGATTTGGTTTCCATTGAATGCTTGTTCAGTTTGTGGCTGGCACCGTCTGTCTGTCTGTCTGTAGTTTTGGGAACCACGGGGCCTGAACTCTGAACTGCAATTCCATTCTTCACCAATGCAAAATACTTTCAAGAGCCTGTATCAAAATCGCTGGCCATGCTAGCTTCTCCTTCTCAGCAACCGAGTCACAGCAATGGGAGTACGTCACTGCAGCTGATGACTAACATAGTCATTATAAAGATGACTCAATACATATTTTCCCCATATGCTTAGAAAACTTTGGGCTTTTTAATCTGTGGGAACTATAAGTCCCTTTTCTAGCGGTGCACCCAAATTCGTACAGAGTAGCTGACATGGAAGTGTAAGTATACAGATACTCCTGCACACGTTCCTTATATAATATACAAATGTATTTTGTTTGACAGCATTATCGTGCAAAAGCATTGTAAAAATGACAGCCCTCCCCTGGGGTCAGATCTTTACAGATAGGACACAGCACAACTTTAGGCTTTGCTAGTAAGGTGGTTCCAGAGTTTGTTGAATTATGACGGCTTCATTAAAACAAAAAGGATGAAAAAACCTTAGGAAACCATAACAGGGATATGCAGAAATTAAACTGAAAAAAATAGATATTTGAGAGGTTTTTCCTATCTTGTGGGAAAGTATTTAAGCTAAATAACTCTAGCTTAAAGAAATAAATGTTATGAGGACCTTTATAAATATTTATAGAGTAGTAATGCAGAAATATAGAACCACTAAATCTACTATGTGTTTATACTTTAGCAAAGGCCTCTGGTTGACAATAGAGAGCAAATAACGTGAGAAAATCTCTCTGACAGCGAGATAGAGGGGCCATTTGCCTCATCTGAGTGTCTATCATAGCTATCTCTGTGCTGACATGGAGAAGAGCAGTGCTAATGGAAGCGTAGGATGGAATCGCTCAACCTCAACCCTCTGAGGCAGTGGGGATCAAGCCACTGCCCGCATGTCCTGATTTGAGGTAAAACAGGACCAATTTTGTTCAGTAACTTTACTTTTTAACTAGCCTGCTTCTAACTGCTGAAATTACCAGCATGTTGTGCAGAAACTGTTGGCTCTCAGAGTGATGAGACCCATGTTTATAGTTGATGCCAAGGAATGGGATGCAGAGAGGCTCCTGCTTATACTTATTGCCATAACAATGAAGCCCAGCCAGCTTTGTTACTTGCCCCATTGGAGGGTCGGAAGCGGAAAAGCGTAGAGGGGTCACACCTGCAGGGAGGAGCGGACAGGACAGGTGACCCCAAACTGACCAACAGGGTATTCCATCCCATCTGCCTCATGCTCAGTGTAAAAGCTGAGGGATCAAAGTGTCAGCCCTCTTCCTTCAATGGCTGGCGTTCGAGGAGGACTCTGTTTGTTCGTCTGTTTTTCATCCCAATCCTGAATCCAAATCCAGAATCCAATTCCCATGCGTCACTGAGTCCAGTCTGGGACATGCCGAATGCCTGCTGGTGATGTGATCATCATCCTGGGAGCTTGATATGGTTTTGTATATATTTCATTATTTTCTTTTTATTTTATTATCAATATTTCATTAAAGTAGCTTAGTTCCTTCTAAACTCATAAGTCTTCTTTTTTCTCTTTCTCCTGCCTCCCTTCAAAACGGGGCAGGAGAGAGAGAGCATCTGTTGTTCCGCCTGATTGGGCCAATCTGGCCCAAACCACGACACCGTGCCTCCCTCCCTGCCAGCCCTGATGCCCCAGGTGTCAGGAAGCTGTCTCTAAAAGGCTTTTGTTTATAGGGTTATTGAAGTGAAAGAGTAATAGTAACTGGGACAATTTCCCGCTTAAGTTAGGTGAAAAATGAGCATTTTTTCCCCCCAACAAGATGGCAAGCTGCTGACACTGGGAGATCATCAGGGAGAGGATACCCAAGTGCATCAATGCCAGGGTACAGAGTGCACAGAACAGCAGTGGTGAGCGCCTGGAAATGTTGCTGGCATTATGAAATTCAAGTGCAGGTGCAGAGAACAGCCTGTTTCTAGCTGCATGTTTAGACAAGGTTTTTGCAGCCTGACTTTCAGCAAATGTTGGTTGGAAACTGTGATCCAGGAGTTTAAGCTTTGCTTTTTAGACAGCTCACCCCCTTCTTTATGAATATTGAGGAAGGTTTAATGTAGGCAGGACCTTCCTAGCCATAGCTGGTGATTACAGTAGCTTGAGGAATGCTCTTGACGTGACACAATCCTTTATAAAATGCAGAAAAGGCAAATGCATTTTAAAAAAAAAATCAGATACTTATTTATGAAGCTTTTTTCATATGCAGCATTCATGCGGTGGTTAATCCTTGCAAGAACTCAGAATTACCAAGGAAAAAGCATTGCTGTTAAGCACTCAGTTCCAGGATCGATTTTCATATATAGCCAAAAAGAGGAATTTTGCACGTAGGACCAGGATTCACAGAAGCCAGATTTCTGAGCAAGGGTGATACAACATCATTGGGTATAAAGATGCAGGGTATTGGTCACCTTCACTGCTGAAGATGTTGATCACTCTGACCTTTTAAGCACCGGTATGGTTGGTCTGGAAGGGAGGTTGTGCATTTGCTGCATTTTAGCTTAGATCTGTAACGTGGGATTTGGTTGCAGTTTAGGTGCCTTGGTCCTTTTTTGGTTTTGGCTCCAGTTCCTGGTGGCAATAGTGAGATCAGAAGAGTTGGTGTCATCTCTGCCTGAGAACTGATCAGGTCAGTTCATCCCCTTATGATGGAGTTTCAGAAAGCTTTAGAGTTTAGGCGTTTGGCCTGAAATCCGTATGGTTGGTATCTGGGTTATGTTTGGGCTACAGTCGCTGCTGATGCATACACGTTGCAAATGGTTCCTGTGGGGCAGGAGTTGCCCACACCTTCTTGTGAGTCAACCTCTCCAATTCCAATCCCCCCTTCTTCCTTCCCAGACGTGGCAGGAGTCTCTCACCAGGGTCTCACAAGTGAGATTATCAGCACCAGGTTACCCAGGACGCTCTTTGTTGGTCACCTTCAGTTTCTCCATCAGCCTTTCCACTGGATCAGTTCAGGGGTGCCGGAGCAGTGAGGAGAGTTTGTGTGTTGGGGTTGGGGTGTCTTACACACTATTGGTACTTCTGATCCTGGCTTGTGTCAAGCCCAAATTACACAGGGATGAGGCTGCTTGCAGTGAGGACATAGCTGAAACATACTTGTCTACTGTGGTCAGGGTTTAGCTTCAGATCGGCAATGACAGCCCGTTAGGCAGTATTTTCTTCTGCTGGGAAATCCTGAGTGCTTTGTATACATTATTCTTAATTGCACTCAGACAATGCGTCCGCTGCAAAACAGCACCAAAATATGAGTGCACTGGAAGTGAGGTTGGGAAAGCACTGCTGGAACTGGGCAGGGAGAGCTTCTGCTCTGTTTATTTGTGCCAGACCTGGCTCACAAGCACTGCCGCTCTCTAGATTCACTTTTCCCCCCTGTTTCCTGCCCAGGCAGGCAGGCGTGAGACAGGGAGAAAGAGGGATAGCCTGTGAAGTGACACAGATAGAAAGCAGGGTGTTTTTAAAAGAGCAAATGCATTATAAATATATACATATATTTTTTGCCTGTGGTATTTTTTCATTTAGATCACTAGAAGTGAAGTGAAAAAAATCCATGCAGTTGTCCTTGTTTATGTTTTGCCTTTATGTTTTGCCCCTGTGTCAGCCTGGGTAATGGGGACCCTTGAGGTCAACCTGACTTTCAGGCCCTCCTTTGCTGTGCCAGTCAGGGATGCTGCAAGGAAAACGCATCGCTGTTTTCAAACCGCTGTTTCCATTTGAATTTGCAAATGATGTGGAAATGTTTCTGTTGACCTTGAGTTTGACCGAAGCTTGTTTTTACAAATGGTAGGACCATGTTAAGGCAGCCACGGGGTTTTGGATCTCCTGGCTCCAGTACTTGGGATGTGCTGGAAGCCTGGAATGCAGAGCCTCCCTCGCGTGCGGAGCAGGGTGCGGAGCAAGGCTTGCCCTGCGGCCACCGGTGTTGAGGCCAGCCAGAACTGCAGCCCTGGGTGACGTTTCAGCAGCCACCACTGCCCCCTCACTGCCCGGTGGTTAGCTCATACAGCCAGGATTTAGGACAGCACATTTCTGCTTCATAAAAGAAGCGTGCAAACAGAAGAAAGTGTTTCCTGGATTTCCTGTGTGCACCTAGTGACACTACTTTAATGGCATGAACTGTCCAACACACATTATTCATGTCTGTTTATCTCTCTCGGTTTTGGCCTTCAAATCGTTTCGATATCGTACGGCTGCACGGATGTATTCGCTGTCCGGCGCGGCTGAGAAGGAACATAAATCCGCAGTTCACCTTGGCCACCAGACAGGGTTGGATTCGCTTTTTGACTGCCCTACGTTAATCAGGTATCCTGCTCTTCCAGCTGTAAATCAGGCAGCTGATTAATAATCACAGTGAGAGAGATAATTAGTACTAGCATGTAGCTGTTTTATGGATCTCTGTTTTCTGGGAGCCAGATCCAACCATATGGAAAAATGTAGTTGAGACACTATAAATATGATTCCACTTAGACAGTCATCTCTTCTGTTTTCTGTTATCACAGCAGTGTCAGCACAAGGAAAACAATGAAAGTGAAGAGATGCTGTTGCAGATTTTATTACAAGTTTGAGGGCTTGGAACCTTTTTTTTTTCTTCTTCAAGGACACTGTGTTAATCTGAAGAAAGAGGGCTTGATTTGTGTTCATTTATGCCTGCCACAATTATTTAAGAAATAGCTTTAGTGCTCATACTTGAAGAGCTTTGGTTCTCTTTTAACTGTTTCTGGCAGAGTTAGAAAGATATGCCTTGTGCTTTATGTCATGACAACTTGTCTTCTCCAATAAGCCACATCTTAAACCGTGTCAGCCCTCTCTGCATTCAAAGTAACTGTCTTCTGTTCACTGCTGTTGGATTGATGCTGTTAACTGGGTGTCTGCAGCGCAGCCAGCAGCAGCGAGTGCGGATTTCCACAGAAAGTGAAGGCTTTGGTAGTGAAGTGCAGATGGGCACCAGGCAGCGGTTGAATCCACGTAACTGGGAATCTTCGGGCAGAGCCACTTCCGATCTTCATGCTGATCTGCATGCGACCCACCAAAAATAAGAGGCCTGTGTTTGAGGACCCATTCACAAGGCTGGTGCTCTAATATCAGCTACTGAAACTTTACTGGCATGGTGAAAACAGGCAAATAAACTGTGGAATAGGAATATCTCATCATATTCTGAATCTTTGCAGGCTCTCTGTATGGCAGAGATTGTCTTTTGAGAACAGCAAATAATTCACCCTGAAGCCATTTCTTTGTGTTCATTTCATTTTGTTGGCTTTTTAGACTATTTTTTAACTGTTTTGATGAGCATTCATAGGCTGGATTAGTAAATGCAACCTTACTGCAAGTGAGAGAGGTCAAGGATAGGTTCCCAAAATGCTGTGTTGGAGAAGTTTAGGCAGGCTGCAAGAGGGGAAGGCCTTTGTGGTTCTGCTCCCTGGGAAATAAAAAGGAAATACGTGCCATGTTGTGGGATGCTGGGGGGAGGGTGAGGAAGTCACATCTCTTTTTCAGGAAGAAATAGGAAAATGCCTGCTGCAGTGGAGGCAGGAGAGCTCTTCCTTTCTGTTCTATATGATTATTGTCGCAGTCTTTTCTTGGAATAGGTGCCCCAAATAGCTTTTTGTTGGTCTTCAGAAATAGTTGAGCAGCCTTCTCTTCCATAAGAGTATTTCCTTTTGAGACACCTCATTTTGCTTGTGAAAAGTTTTAGAAATCACTTCTGCCACAGCCATTCCCATCCAAGCCTTAAAGCATACACAAAGCCCTTACACAGTTGCATCAATATGATACAGTTCGGGTTGGTTCTTTTTTTCCCTCTTTAAGATGAAAGTTGTCAGATGCGGTATGAGGTAAATGATGGAAAATGATGGAAAATCATTATTTAGTGCTAAAAAAAGTTTTTAATTCAATTGTCTCTCATAAAAAGCCAATACCATAAGAGAAATTAAACTGCTGCTCCTAAGCTGATATAGAGAGCTCCGTGACTCATCCTCGTCTCATCTTTCTGTCCCAGGAACTGCTTCCATAAATCATGTCTCTTCCAAGACTTCCAAGTTCAGTGTACCACTTCTTTTTCTGACACTTAACCCACTAGCGTTGTGTACCGTATGTATTATGCATTGCCTTTTGTGCATGCCATATATTACAAAGAGCTTTCTATCCCTAAGGGTTTCTGCAGCTATTTCTGTGAGTTCGTCCTACAGGGCACTTTTATGAAAGTCATCAGTTAGCCTTTGCTATGCAGAAAGAGATAATAGTAACTGAAAGTAGTCCAAGCTCATTAGATAATGTTTAAAAGGCAGATTTATTTTTTTTTTTAATGCGGTGAATGAAGTTCTAGTGGGTGGGCACTGGGCAGAAGTGGTGCTGGAGAAAAGTCACAGGTGCTGTGTCCTTGGGCCACCCTGTCTCTTCAGTTATTTTATAGCTTTAATTAAATACTTACTCATGAAGAGCACAGCGACCTTTAATTTCATTCAAGTGATTTTCTTTAACAAGTCTTAAGAAAGAAATGCCACGCGTGGTCCTGCCTTTGCTGTCTAGGATGAATCTAGAGCAGATAGTTGGGACCACAAAAAAGTTGTTTCAAAGCAGGCTTGTAATTTGCCTCCTACAAAGCTCCAGCTCTTCTGAGAACATGCATGTCCCCACCACAAAGGGAGGATTTTGTCACTGTGGAGATCAAGTCAAGTTTTAGGATTTGGATTTTCCTCCGGAATTATTTTAGAACCAGCCTTGAGCTGCCCAAACTGGTGAAGTCCCGGGCCGGCCCAAGGACCTTGGTCTGAGATCCGAGGACCTGTGCTCAGTCATTCGGTGGGAGCCCTGCACTCCCTCCTTGGCTGTGGCAGGGCTGTGGGACCCCCACCACCTCTTACACCTCTTCTTCCATCAAGGCGACAAGCCCTCTATTTTAGTGTCTCAACTGAGCTGGAATAGCAGCGCTGGAAACACCTCTCCTGTGAAGACAGTCTGAGAAAGTTGGGGTTGTTCAGCCTGGAGAAGAGAAGGCTCCAGGTAGACCTTATAGCAGCCTTCCAGTACCTAAAGTGGGCCTACAGGAAAGACTGGGAGGGACTCCTTATCAGGGAGTTTAGTGATAGGACAAGGGGTAACGGTTTTAAACCAAAAGACGGTAGAATTAGATTAGAAATTCTTTACTGTAAGGGTGGTGAGACACTGGAACAGGCTGCCAAGAGAAGTTGTGGATGCCCCATCCCTGGAAGTGTTCAAGGCCAGGTTGGATGGGGCTTTGAGAAGGTGTCCCCGCCCATGGCAGGAAGGTTAGAACTAGATGATCTTTAAGATCCTTTCCAGCCCTAACCATTCTATGATTCTATGATCTTCATGGCTGAATTTGAAAACAATTCATCAGGTGCAGTTCAAGTAGTAAATGGTCTGTACGGGCACTGCGTGGGGACTTGGTTCCTGCAGACTCTGGGCGTTCGACTCCCACCTGCAACCCTCCCTTCATTGATTGCATTGGCCTCTACCTGAAGGGCAGACCCTGCCTCCTGCATGAAAGACCACAGTGCTGTGTTCCCAGTGTGACCGGGAAGGTTTTTCAGGGTACAGGGCTGGGTAAGGCACCTTTTGTTTCACCCACAGAACTGGAGAAGCTGTCAGGCCTCACTCTACTCTCCGTCATAGACCAGAGGCAAGGGTGAAATTACAGACTGTAGCCTCTGGCTTAATTAGCCACCTGCTATTCCTGTCCTCTTGCATCCACAGTAACTATCTATACACATGAGACTACATGCAGGCTGTGGGTCTCTATTTTTTCTTGACCAGCGATAGTCTTTCCATGTAAGGTGGTAACTCAGCTACTTTGAAGGACAGTTTTCCTTTTTGATTCTGTGTAACATGATGGGACTGGTGTTTTTCCCTCTTGTTAAGCATCCTTATTTCCTCAGCCACTGTGATTGTCACAGTTTGTACTCCAAGTGTTTCCTTGGCACTGGATAATTTCCATAAGTGTGCAACATTTAAGTACAACTTGTTGTAATGTCTCCCTTTCCATCCCTTCTCCCTAGATGTAAAGGAGCATCCCACTATGGCCTTACCAAGGAACGGAAGAGGCGTTCCCAAGACTGCTCTCCAGACCATGGCTCCAGCCTAGCAGTAGCCGCCCTGGGCCCCGAGCTCTCGGCAGCTGCAGCCATCGCCTTAATGACAGATGAGCCGGGGCTGGTGAACCCGGCCTTCAGCCCCACCTCGGAGGACAGCCAGTCGGGCAGCAGCCCCGGAGACCTGCATCGCAGCAACAGGAACAGAAGTAAGAACTAAAAGTGATGGTTTCAGAGCCTCTTTCAGCATTCGTTTTCTGCGAAACATACATTGTTGGAGGCTTTTAAAAGAAAAAAAAAAAAAAAAAGGAGAGTGAAAGCTTTAATTTTACATGGCTTACCAAATTGCACACTCAGTGACCCAAATGATTTGAGGTGAAAAACAAATTTGCTTGGCCGGGGGCAGCATCAAGCTGAAGCCGGACTAGCTGCAGACATGCAAGTTTTAAGAAAGATTATTTAGGCAAGTCAGCTTAGTTGGAAGAGCAAATGGCATTTGTGATGTGCCCGGGGAGATGTTGTAGCTGTGTAACGGCTTCACCAAAACATGGTGGCCCAAGCAACCCCCATAGACCATGCCATGGGCACATACCCAAAAGCCTGTTGGGAACTGTGTTTGGCAGTTGCCAAGTATTTGCAGGAACACAAACCTTAAGAAGTGCCTTGGGAGCTTGGGGGATGTTTGCCAGCCTCCCAGGGAAGTGCAGCTCAGAGGAGCTGGTGCTGCTGAAATAACCACAGTCAGGGACACGTTGCAGCAGGAAACCTTGTCTTGATCCTTTACCCCGTGACACTGCACCCGGCTCTGACGACTGTCATATTTGAAAAATATGGCCTGGCCAAAGACAGATTCAGAAGTATTAACGGGGAGTTTAAAGGTTGTATTTGAGGACTCTGGAGCCAAAATGAATAGCCCACCTTGTGGTGCACCAGTGGCGTGTTGGGAGAATGGATGAAGGGCTGAAGAAAGACTAGGAAAAGAGCAGGGGCTATCCTCTTGTGTGCATGGAGCTAGAAAGGCGAGGGAAGGGAGGAGACAGGAAGAGAACACCAGAATGAAATTAAATCCCACCAGTTTTATTGGGTTTAGAGGCTGCAGTCTGGTTTGAGGGAATGTTGTATTATTAGATTACAATGTTTGGCGATCATGCAGAGCTCAAAGAGACAGAACAGCAACAGCCACGAAGATATCTTCAGCAGGATGGAAAAGAGAGTGACATGTTTTGAAAGTATTATGACTTTTTTCTTTATTGCCTTACCCAGGTTAGAAGATGTGACTTAGCTAGTCCCTCCCACCTGATAATCTTTGGATTTTTGACAGGAAATTGTTGGCTATCGTTGGTGGCTTTGGAAGCATTGCAGGGTTTTGAGGCAACAGTGTGCTTTTTTTTTGAAGGAGAGTTTTTAAAAACAGCTTCCAGATTTTTGGGGTGGGGGGGGGGGGGGGTTGGGGTTTTTTTGTCAAACATATAGCTTGGGAAGGAGAGTGCTTCTTCCTTTTATATGCATTTTCCACAGGATTGCTGCTGATTCTGCCTTGATGGAGGATTATTCTCTCCCAGGCTACCACACTCACAGGAGATTTCTGTGGGTGGCTGGCAAAACAGACAGGGAAGGCGGCAATTCCAAGGTGTGGGACAAAGGTAGCATAACTGTACCCAGATTCAGGTGGGTGCAACCTTGGAGTATCAGCTGGAGTCAGGTGCAAAGGTGAAGTGCGGGCAGCCTCGCTGTTGATGTTGTGCCCTGCCATATGCCGATGGCCGCAGAAATGGTGTGGTTCTAGCCCAGAACTGCTGCACTGGATTGATTTGGTTTTTCCTGCTGTTGCAGCTCGACACTTTGAACGCTCCACTATAAGAAGCAGATCTTTTAAAAAAATAAACAAGGCATTCAGTGTTCTTCGAAGGACAAAGAGTGGAAGCGCCGTTTCCAACCAGGCTGACCGGGAAAGGGAGACTATTGGAAACTCTGCCGCTGGAGAGGAAGGTAATGCTTTGTTCTCCTTGTGTTATCACTTAAAATGGGGTAGGAGACCCTATCCACATGGGAATTGGATGTCCATGACTGACATGCCTTTCATGTGGTGGGCTGTGCATGATTAAAAAAGACCAGAAAACTCAATCTTTCCTTAGTTTCTTCTTTAAAAAGTCGTTAGTAACTGGCAGGCAAGAATATTGCTGGGGTGTGCGGGACCTCACGTAGGGCTGTTGTGGTAACAGCCTGCGTGCAACGCCAGCCCAGTATCTAGCACAAGGCATGTGGGATCTGGGCATCTGGGATCTGTTACTGGAGCTGTCATTGATTTGGTCTATCACTTTGTTCAAGAGGCTTCGTCAGCATGTGTCTGTCCCCTTAAAGCAAACAGATCACAGCGATCATACATTATAGGAAATCCATGAGTTTTGGCCAATGTTTATGAAGCACTGGAAATTCCCAGTGGGAGGATGGTATGAAAGTGCAAAGTATTGTAATTATTCCAGCACATCTGTGGGATTCTTTGTGACAGACTTGTGTTACCTCAGCCAGGCAGGTGATGAGGTAAGAATGCTCTGCTCTTAAACAGGGGGCAGAGGCAAGTTTGTCTGACGTGTGTCAAGGATGAGGGGTCTGGCAGGCAGTAACACTTAACATTTGGCATTCTCAAAGCAATAAGCAAATGTTACTAATTGCTTTGGACCGTAATTACGCAGCCAACATTAGCATTCATGCATCAAGAGGAAGTGATGATAGAGTGGAAATCATTGTCTTAATCAAGGTCTTCACTGAGCTTATTATCCCTTTGCTTTATGCCTCAGCACCTCACGTCTCTTCCCAGATCAAATGCCCAGGGTAAGGGCTTTAAAAAGACAAAATATGCAACTTGCTTTTGCTCTGTATTTCAAGCTGTCATTGAAACCCACACAAAACATGGACAAAAGGCTGCCAAATGCTGTGTTTAGGCATCATTATTCTTGAAGTGCTGAATTGTATTTCTTCTGCTTTATTTGCTTATTCCTTCAGGAGAGTTTCACTACGTTACTGTGTTGTTGGTACTTACTCTCCTAGTCGACATACTTGCTGATGTAGCCAAAATAAAACCTGATAATTCAAAATGTGAACGTTTTCCAGAAAAATAATGTGAATCTGCTCCTTGGCCTGGAAACATCATTAATAACTTTACTGTCCCAAATATTTTATTATTTTTCCCCAAGTAAAAATTCACAATTAAGTTGTCTACAGCTCTCTCTGAGCAAACAGATACGTTTCTCATTCTGTAGCAACTGTTCAATTCATTGTATACAAAAGCTTGCTCTTCTTCGGCTGAAGTGAAATTCTGCATGTCTCAAGTTCATACTTTTCAAAAGACACCTCTTCAAGATGGGGCATAGACATTGTTATGATATCTTTCTACGTAGGCTTTTAGTTGACATCAGCAACTGTTCCACTGAAAGCTTGGTTTCATGTCCAGAGTGTGTGGATGATCTGGATGCCAACAGTACCTATCCAGTAATCCAGCGCAGTCCAGATGTTAACAGAAGGAGGTGCGAAGATGACACTAGCCTTTACATTTCCAGCAGAATGAAAAGCGCTGTTTTCCCCTTTTTAAGGGACATCTAATGGGTCCCTGCAGTGGCCATCACACTAGGGCCCCACTGACAGTGTCAAGATTGTCATTCTCTCCTTGACTCTGCTTGTGGTTTCATTCCTCTGCACCAAGCATGCCTGTAAACTTCCAAATATATTCTACTGCACTGGAAAAACCAGGTAGGCATGTAATTACTTAATGAGCAGTTACTCTTACGTATGAGATCACAGAAGCTGGGTACCTAAATTACTATATTAATTATATATGCAAAGAATGTATTTTGATTACACAGTTCTGGAATTTGGTCTTCAAAAAAATGCAAGTAACTTGCATCAATACAAATACAACTTTAACAAAGATCTCTACTCAGTCCTTTGCAACAGGTGCTTTGTGCAATGGCATCTCAAAGGCTGTCTCTGTTCCTTCTTGTTGGAGGAGGAAATGAATACACTTCTTTCTGTAGCAGTTATCATCATCCTGCCATCTGGAGGCTTGTTTTTTTCTCCAGTTCTGAGTGTTCTCTTCTTTTATTTATTTTTTTAAATCCTCAGCTGTTCTGAGCAGTCTGCAGTTGGACTCCTGGTTAGAGTTCATAGAATCATAGAATGATTTGGGTTGGAACGGACCTTAAAGATCGTCTAGTTCCAACCCACCTGCCACAGGCAGGGACACCTTCCATTAGACCAGGTTCCTCAAAGCCCCATCCAGCCTGGTCATGAACACCTCCAGGGATGGGGCATCCACAACTTTTCTCAGCAATCAGTTCCAGTGTCTCACCACCCTTACAGTAAAGAATTTCTTCCTAATATCTAGTTTAAATCTACCCCTTTTCGGTTTAAAACCGTTACCCCTCATCCTATTGCTACACTCCCTGATAAAGAGTCACAGAATCACAGAATCACAGAATCACAGAGGTTGGAAGGGACCTCTGGAGATCATCTAAGCCAACCCCCCTGCCAGAGCAGGGTCACCTAGAGCAGGTTGCACAGGATGGCGTCCAGCCAGGTTTTGAATGTCTCCAGAGTCGGAGACTCCCTCTCCACCTTTTCTGTAGGCCCCCTTTATGTACTGAAAGACTGCTATAAAGGGTCAATCTTTAGAGATAGCTGCAGTATGCTCTTCCCTGTGCTCGCTAAAGGTCCAGCCCAAACCCATTGGAAAAAGGCAGCCCCATGTGTCTGTCTCCCCATTGCCACTCCACTCGTCTGGGAATGGAGGTGCTCCTGTGGGTGGTGGTTCCTGACCTCAAAGGTCCCCACACCCGGTGTGAAAGCTGCTGCTGCCTTGCCCAAGTTTCACAGGTTCATGCCTGAGACCATCTGAGAGCACACCTCAGCCATGCCTCATTGCTCCAGCAGATCGGATGGCACGTCACCACCTCTCTGGTGGCTTTCCTCACTGGGCTTAGCCAGTGCATGAGCAGAATAAAGCTGAGACTGTGCCAGCCTCACAGTGGGCACAGAGTGAAATAAACCCTTGCTGATAACCTCTTGTTGATAAAGGAGCTGTCGGATCATCTGGCAAAGCTCAAAGTCCATCCGTCCCCAGTTTTCAGAATTCCTTCATCTTAATTCAGATGTCTCTGTTTAATCTGTGTTTTACCTGTATTTTGCTCAAAGGAGCTCTGAAAATGAAAACCGTAGTGGGTACCTATGTATTGGCCCTCGGCATCAGCAGCACTGATGTAAAGTCAACTGTTTGCCCACTGCAGAGTGCGTGGGTGCCTTCAGTTTGAAGCTGAATGCTCAGTTGTCGTATGACTGTGAGGGCGCAAGACAAAATAATCATTCCTGATGTGGGAGAAAAGATATTCAGATAACTATGATTCTGCTTAACTTGAAGCTGAATGCAGTACTGGTTTTGGAAAATTCCTTTGCTACCCACGGACACCGAAAAATATGATGTATAACGTCAAATGTGTTTCTGTTACTATTACAGCAGAGAAATAGTTACAGTCTAAAGCAGTCTCATACCTGGAGCTGATAGCACTCCTGCACTTTGAAGATTACTTCGTAATTTCAGTTTGCAACCTCTGGTTTGATCTGTTTAAACAATGTCATATGCACCCATTTTCGATTTAAATGATTCAGGCTTTCTTTGTTCTTCTGTGTTAATGTTTTGCTGACCTTTTCAGCAGGAAACTGATCATTGTCCAAACTGAAGAAAATGTTAGAAGTGAATGAAAAGTGCAAACACTGATGAGAAAATGTTTGGGGGAAGGAGGCATTAAGATTTTCTGCTTTTTAATAATTTGGTCATTTATAAATAACCCATGCAAAGAAGTATTTGTCTGTAGCGCAGCACCCAAGCTTGTGATATCTGCCTGAGAGTAATGTCATTAATAGCACTTACAGCTACAAATAGCTTTCCAGGTCTGAAGTAGAAGTTAGGAACGTTTAAAAGAGATGGTTTCATTTTGAGACATGCGGGAAGGTGACAGGGACATCCTTCCGGCGCTGATGAGTTTAAGATGTAATATCTTCTGACTGGATCTACTAGTGTAAATGACCTTGACAATCTATTTAAATGATAAAATATCTCCGAGCAAAGGCTGCTCCAGCTTTGCTATGTTTATTTGTATCACCGTGCTCTTAGTTTGGCATCACACTCTTTAAATTCACTCCCAAGAAAGACTATACACATATATATATATATGTATATATGCTCTTTACTCAAACTGATCTACAAATACAAGGTGTAAACCAGCTAACGCTTTAGGAGGAAAGAATTTGGGAATGCAATTGCAAAAACCTCTATACAGTTTTGCAGTAAAAGGGAGCCGTGCTGCTGGTTTTCAAAAATGTTCATCAGTTCCATTTTGCAGTCAAGCCATTGTAAAATAAATTGAATTTATGATTCCTTGAGGATGTCAAATGTTGTTCAAAGTCAAACTCATTCTTCTTAGTCTCGTGGTGGGTGCAGTTCTACCATCTGTTATTGCTTTGCAGCAGTCAAGACCAAGGCAGCCCTGGCAGGCACTGGCAGGGCCACAGAACAGACTCTCCTGATGTATGGGTGTATCTCACTCCTACCCTTCAGTCTGAGCCCTGTTGTGTTTTATATGCATATAGAAAATAGGTAGACAGATATTATAAGTACTTCAATGCTTGGGAAAGCTACGTGAAGAAAAAGAAGGTAAGTAAGTGAAACACAGATGGCTGTAGGTATCAACCATTTCATGGCACTAAGGCTCTCTACATGCCGAAAAGAAAGTGGCTTTTCCAGCCCCAGGCCAAGACAGCGCAGCCCAGCTGCTGTCTCAGGAGGGCTGCACCCCACAGGAATCCCGTGCTGTTCCTGTTGTCCCCAGGTTTGATCCAGTTGCAGCTCCGATTTCCCAAAACAGCTGTTGGAAGTCTTGCAGAACTGGTTCAAAGCACTCTGCTGTAGGACGATGAGCCAGGCGATTTCCAGAAGAGCGAGCTTGGCTCTGTAGCATTTCCCCCGCTGCAGACGGATAAACTTTGCCTGCTGTAGGTGAGATAGCCACAACTCTTTTGAGACATGTTCAAGTCTACAACAGTTTCATTTTAGTTCTTTTGGGATTCCTTTGGTGAAAGGAATATCTGTAAGCAACAGATATTAGAGCTGGCGTTGCCATCTACCTGCCCCCTGCATCGGACCAGCACCCCTGGAGAACTGGTGGAAGGCATTAAATCAAAATAATGGCAAACCGCTGGGAGAATGAAGTGCTAAATGAAAATCAGTTGGGAAGGAAGAGTTGCAGAACGAAGTCCCACAGTAGCGCCAGTGCATGTGACATTCACAGACACAAGAATTTTCCAAGAATAAGCTACACAAGCTTCGTTTAAATTCTGATGACCAGGTGCTGGGAAGCATGAGTGTGTGTGTCCCTGCAGATAGTTTTATTTGTGGGGGTGGGCTGGCACCTCACATCAGTCAGACCTTCTGACCTAAATAAGGACTTGCATCCCGAGACACAAGTTTTGTCTACAGTGACCTTTGATTAATCTGGACTCAAGAGTCATAGCAAACACGACACAGTGCTTTGTCACACTGGATACTGGGAATGAAGGCAGAAGTTATCCCCATGGCAGCACTGTCGGAAGAAGCACAGTGCACACAGAACTCGGACAATACCTGAACACTGGAGGAACACTACCATTAAGTATTATAAACTGTGGGGATAAAATATTAAGCATACTTAGAATTTTGTACTACAGTCTCACGGCCCCTGTACTAACAACTGCTCGGTGTCCTACATCCTACCAGACAAGCGGAGTTTACTGTGTAAACTGGTCTGTCCTATGTTATTTGTTACTGTAATGGGATGTGTGAAAATACCAATAAAATTGCACACTAATATAAGGAAAATATTGCTTGAGGAAAAAGCACACACAATCTTTCTGAATGCAGATGACATTTTATTATATTGACAGATTCAGAATGCTCCATACAACCTCCAGTGACAAAAACACAACACTCTGTGGGAAAACCTGCAAGAATCACCAAAAACAAGACAGAAAGTTTACTTCTTTCTAGATTCAGCAGCTCTTCGGTATTTAAGGACTGGAAATATAAAATGGTAAAGAAAGGTATGCAATACTCCTGGGTTTTCCTGCTCTGGAAAACCTGGTCAAAGAGAACAGAGACTTGTAATTAAGAGTGTAAGGGCTGGAAAACGGGGGCTGTGCAAACTGATGCTCCAGCCTCACAACAGGCTGTGTATGTATGAATGGTACAAGCCCTCAACCCGGTTGGAGCCCCTTAAATTGGGCTGCTGAGGCCCCATTCACTATACACAAGCAGGTGTTGGAGCAGGGTCCACCTCTTCTGGGTATGGTATATACATTAGAAAAATTCAAGTTGAAGACATGGCTTTCCAGGCACAGCATCACCTTGAGATAGGCTTGGTAGGTTTTGATTAAACTGCACACAATGTATGCAGACTGTTTGTTGGAAAAGTGATTGTGAATTTTCTTATTCAAAAAAAATATGTATTTGTGTATTTTATACATTTAGTTTATCCAGCTTACTGTTAGTTTATCAAAATAGGCATTGGTCTTTCACTTACGACAGTCTAGGTTGTTGGTAATACAGATGTCCATGTATATGTCTGGGATGAAAACAAGAGGCAAGTCTTCAATGAAGAGAGCAGAAATTAAGGGATCGTGGAGTTATTTTGGTTGCTTGGCCCATCTGAGGAGAAAATGGTGCAATTAAATAATTATATTCGCTAAAAAACACACATCAAATGAAGACAAGAGGAGAGGCAGTACATCCTGCTAAGTATGAAAAGAGAAACCTTAGTGACTTGCAGACTGGCAAGAAAAATGTCTTGGAAAGATTTGTATTGTTGTGGACTGCACAGCACATAAGGAAATTAGGTATTAAAAATTCCTCTAAAAGAATCTGCATAAAGTCATATTGAGAGTCAGGCAAGTGCCACTGCAAGATTTAATAAACCAGCTAAGGCATTGTTCAAGATGCAAAGGAACTTACATAAGTTTATACCTTATCTAAAGATATATGTAAGTCTTACGTAAGTGTAGAGACTTGTTGACTGCCACATTGCTCTGATTTTGCTCTGGAATAATTACAGACTGAAAGAATGTGAGAGTGTCAGTAGCTTGTTCAGTCCACAGTTCTCCATGGTCAAGAAATGTAACTGGGTAATTCCTTTAGAAAAGTTTTCGGAATGAGGTGTGGGAGAATGAGCGTTGGAGTCAAAAAGCACCATTTGTTAGGACATGAGGTGAATCATCATGCCATGGGAAATGGAAGTAGTTCTGCTTTGGACTGCTTTGGTAGGCTGCAAAATATACATAGATATTTATTTGTGCTATTTCCCTGCAGAAAAGATCTGGAGATCCAGATTATCGTTTGCATTTTTATATCTGAATACCCTTATACACTGACAGGGTAAAATGTGCATGCTTATTCTGATGCAGGGATCAGGCCTTTGGTGAGTTTTGAGGAATACTTGTATTGTCTGACTTCAAGCACTCCCCCAAGATGCCAGAGTTATTTGCCTCTTTCTTCTTACATAGCAGCGGAGAGAGTTTAGCACCTCCAGGGGTGATTTACGGGTGAAACGGGTATCGCTCCCTCTGGGTGCCCACGCACTATAGAGGAAGCCAGAGCAAGTAGATCACCAAATTACACATTTGGCTTAGGGGCCTGGATTTAGGTGGAGTGAATGTGCCCTTCAGGCAAGAGAGAAGCGAACAAGTTATGAGGTGGGGAAATAATGTTCGGAAAATAGAGGAGTAGGGGGAAAATAAACCACCTTCCATTCCTGAGACATTAAAGTTGTGCGCAAAACTGAAGTAAACCTGTATTAGCGCAGAAACTTCTACTACGAGAGTATAAACTAAATGACTACTTGGGTATTAGGTTGATGAAGGCTGTATAGTTATCTAGATAGACTTTTATTGCCTGTCAACTCTGTATAAAACCACAAAGTCGAAGTCTGTGCTACCGGTAGGTGCTTTTTACAGCCGTGGAGGAAGACAGCTTCCCGCCTTGAAGAGCGTATGATCAAAGAAGTGGTAAGGGATGCAACATGGTGTTTCTTAATATTTTTTTCCTCTTCTTTCTTTTCCCTTGCTCTCTCCCAAAAGGTTTTGGTGCCTTGCTGGTTTGTCGCCTGCTAATTCTGTAGTAGAAAATATTTATTCTCTATCTCAGATACCGCTCTGTTAATTTTCATTTAACACTTCACTGCTATCCAGTAACAATCACTGTACTTTCATTTCTAAAATAGGTTTTTGAAAAAATATTAGCATTTAATTTTTTACTTAAGAGGTTTTTCATATAAGCATTGGATTAGACCCACACGAAAAAAATTCAAAAGCTTTCTCTCACCTCTGGGGGATTCAAAATAATTGGAGGCTGATACACCTGTGCTAGAAAACTCACGGGTGCTTTTACTTGAACTTTGCTCACTGTTGAATGTGGATTAAAATTTTTAATTGACCTAGAAGGAAAGAAATTATTAGTGACATGCTGTGAAAGCAAAATGCCAGTTGAAAACTAGAATTTGGAAGAGGATACTCTTATCCAGTGCATTACAAATAGAACAAGGACCCCCGCCCACCAGGTCCCTCTTCCCCGCACCCAGATTGCCAGGGCCAGCAGAAATCTGTCCCTCCAGGCACCTTGAGCGTACTCTGCTTTTAATACAGACACGTCGCAGTAAGAGCCAGTCATTCCTACTTCTTAGAGTTCAAGCAGTGATGAACGGAGAAGAGTCTGGTAGGGAAACTACTGTGTGCTTTGGGTTGCCCAAGAAATCTTGCCTTTCTCTTAGCCGAAGGTAAAAAAATGCTTCCTTGGATGCCACAAGCCAAGCACCCAGTCCTCAGCTATGGCACCAAAAACGGAGGACAACAGGGCAGCCTGGGATGCTACCAGTGAGACAGGGTGTGCAGACCACCACAGCGGGGATGGATGTTTGTCAAGGTGTCCATGCCCACCTGCTCTAGGGCCAGCAAGGAACCGTGGCCTGGTTCAGAGGGGTCTCTGCTGACTAAAAATGTACTTTGTGCCCTTAAAATATTAGCATGTGTAACTGTTTTTAAGTACGTGTCATCTGTCTGGATTACATCAAAGGTTTAGGGCTGTGTTTTGTGGGGAAAAAAAGGGAAGTTTGAATGTATTAATTGAAAAAAAAATCCCTTCAAGTCCACTCGGTAAGCATATGTAGCCTTTCCTCCCTACTTGGTATAAATCACACCCATGCATAAAACCTAATTTGGAAACTGGCAGGTACTTGAAGTTGTGCAGTGCATGTTCTAACAAAGCAAAGATGGGATGTCAAATAAATACCTTACAATGTGCATTTCCAGGTTTTCCCAGACTGTACCACCTGATTCCAGATGGAGAAATTACCTGCATTAAGATCAACCGTACCGATCCCCATGAAAACCTGGCCATTAGGATCGTGGGAGGCAGTGAGACCCCTTTGGTTCACATCATTATACAGCATATTTATCGAGATGGGGTAATTGCCAGAGATGGAAGATTGCTGCCCGGAGACATGATACTAAAGGTACAGTACTGCGGAGGTACAAAATAAAAGAATCCTAACAAAGAATAAGATGGTGTAAGTCAATCATGAGATGAGATTTGCAACGTTGCTTGTTTGGATGGGAAGAATAACGCATGCAGAAAGATGTCCAGTCCCTCTGCATGCTGTGATGATTTCATTAATTTCATTAATTCAACAGTTTCTGAAGCTCACGGATTTGTTTATTTTTCCTATTCACCACCAGGCCTCTCTGATTTCTACTCAAACGTGGTATATCTGAAATGCAGTGTAGTGCAATAGACCGTTGGCGTTTCTGACCCAGGGGAGCAGAAGTATTTTTCTGAAAGCAGAGGCTGAGCTTTCTGCTCAGTTTGTTTCTACTGAACTGTGGGCTTAAATCTCAGCTGGTGAGGTTTCCATTGCCTTGCATCCCACTTACACCAGGGTAGGTGATAGGGGCCTGATCGGGGCTCAGTTATTTCAGCGTCTCGCTCCTCTGTACGATGTGTTCCGCAGCGCAGAACCTATTTTGGGAGCGCAGCCACAGGTGAAATCTCTAAGAACAAACTTGAGCAGCACTCAGGCATTAGCTGTTGGCTGCTACTTCTGCTCCTGTTTCTATAGAAATGTATAACAGATGACCAGGAATTAGGCCAGATGACTGAAGATCGTGTATCTTGTGAGCTGTGGCTCCAGCAATACCTTTTGAATGGGAACTGCACTCTCAGCTGCCCCAGCAACTTGCAGCTCTGCAAGCACATTAATGCTTCAATCCTTGGAAGAACAGCGATGACAGAAAATACTGGTTCCTTTCCTTCCTTTGATGCTTAGATGGCGTGCAGTTGGAGCGCACAAGGTACATCCGCATTGCAAGCCAAAGGTCCAGCTGCAGCTCACCCAGGTGTACCCAAAGCAGATGAACTCAGCTAGCACAGATATTGGTGACAGCACGGCCAGAGATGGCAAAGAGCTCAACATAGGTTTTCCAAATTACGGGTAAACGTGCGAGCAGGCTGCTTTGTTCACTGTGGGCCATGCCGCCATGGATAGAGTGGTGCTGGTAGCCAGGCTAACCAGTGTGGCATCAGCCGGGATAAGGCTACAGGAGCTGGAAGTGGGGTGGACTGCGAGGTCCGGCATGCATATCTCAGGGTTGTCTTCCAGGTGGGACTCTGGATGCCCATCTTACTGCCTGCTCTGGCATACCTGGCTGGTAGGGTAAAAATGAGTTAATGGCACCACCGAGCCAAAACCGTTCCTGCAGGGCACATCCAAACTGCAGTGGGAAGCTGTGATTGCAGCACGGCCGGGCCTGGCTCAGCTCTCCCCGGCCGTGGCTGTCTGCCCAGGGCTTTGCCAAGGATTCCCAGTAATTTCAGCCCCATGCTTTTGCAGCTCACGCCGTTCACGGTACCCAAGCTGGCAAGTTAAAGTTAGTTGCGGTGTGTCTCTAGGGGTGCAGTCCCCCCGTCAGACCGCAGTGGGGACAGCCCCCTCGTGCCCACACAGGCAGTCTGCAAAAACAAACGCCAGCCGAACACTTCTGTCCGAGCTGGGGAAGATTTCTGTTGCAGTTTGGAGACGTTTCTTAACATTTAAACGGTTCAACCTGTGCAATGGAAATAACTACATGGAAATAACTTGTCTGATTCGGGTTTTCCAGCCAGCAACGAATTACAACCTTGCAACTGGTTTTCATTTAGCAGTGATAAAGTGCAATGCCTGGTCACTCTTACACACACGGACATGACAGGATTGACTGGAAGCTCTTTTTTTGCTCTTTCTTTTCCCCAGCCAAATTAAAGAAGTGGCAGTTAGGCAGTTTTACTGCCAGCTGAGCTAAATCTTACCTGGAAAACACTGAGAAATGTAAAAAGCCAGATTCTCTGGTGTGATATATCACCATAATTGCTAGTAAATATCCAGGGCATTTAAACTTCTGCTTGAGGCTCTTTTCTTCATTTTAATTAGGGATTCATTAGCAGGGAATATTTTTTTTTACTGTACCTTGAACAGCTGGGAGATAATGAAGAAGAGAAACAGCAGGAAAGTGGTGGGAGTGAAAGGAAAAGCTGGTGAGGCGATTTGAAATCAGAAGCTAGTGAAATAAAACTAAGATATACGAAAGGATATTGGAGCTTGGTAAAGAGCAATAATAAAGCTGAAAAATAACATGTATGTCTGGAGACTCTCAGGGAGAAAGGGGAAAAAAAAGGCAGAAAGTGTCTGTACAGCGCGTCCTTTCCTTGGGGGGAAGACTGTTCTGCACCGCAAACTTGGCCTCCTGCGTGACACAGTTTGAAATCGCACACGTCACTTCGTATGAAGACATCTGTGTAAATAGATCTGCCTTCTCCAGTGCCAATTCAGATTAGACGGTCTTTCTGCTGCTGATTTACGCTTCTCTCTTCCAGGTTAATGGCATGGATATCAAAAATGTGCCTCACAACTATGCCCTGTCAGTCCTGAAGCAACCCTGCCACGTGCTCCGACTGACGGTGCTCCGAGAGCAGAGGTACCGATGCCGAAACAGCGGACTTTCCCTTGATGCTCACTGCAATAGGGACGACAGTTTCCATGTTGTGCTAAGCAAAAGCAGCCCAGATGAGCAGCTGGGAATAAAGCTGGTCCGTAAGGCCGATGAACCGGGGGTATTTATTTTCAACTTGCTGGAAGGCGGAGTGGCTGCCCGTGATGGACAGCTGCAGGAGAACGACCGGGTGTTGGCCATCAATGGGCACGACCATCGGTACGGCACTCCAGAGAGCGCAGCCCAGCTGATACAGGTTTGTCCTGTTTGATATGGTGGAAAGGGACCTGGGAGTCCTGGTGGATGACAGGATGACCATGAGCCAGCAATGTTCCCATGTGGCCAAGAAGGCCAATGGCATCCTGGGGTGCATCAAGAGGTGTGTAGCAAGCAGGTCGTGGGAGGTTATCCTCCCCCTCTACTCTGCCCTGGTGAGGCCGCATCTGGAGCACTGTGTCCAGTTCTGGGCTCCCCAGTTCAAGAAGGACAGGGAACTGCTGGAGAGGGGACAGCAGAGGGCTACAAAGATGATTAGGGGACCGGAACATCTTTCTTATGAGGAAAGGCTGAGGGACTTGTGTCTTTTTAGTCTGGAGAAGAGAAGACTGAGGGGGGATCTCATCAATGCTTATAAATACTTAAAGGGAGGGTGCCGGGAGGATGGCACCAGTCTTTTTGCAGTGGTGCCCAGAGATAGCACAAGAGGTAATGGGCACAAACTTGAACATAGGAAGTTCCATCTGAACATGAGGAGGAACTTCTTGACTTTGAGGGTGGCAGAGCACTGGAAGAGGCTGCCCAGAGAGGTGGTGGAGTCTCCGACTCTGGAGACATTCCAAACCCGCCTGGACGCCATCCTGTGTAACCTGCTCTAGGTGACCCTGCTCTGGCAGGGGGGTTGGACTAGATGGTCTCCAGAGGTCCTTTCCAACCCCTGTGATTCTGTCACCACCGCTTTGACCCATTTCTGAACTTCACAGAAACCAAGCAGTGTATTTTCACCATCCATTGCAAAGCAGGGGCCAAACTTAATGCATGTGTACTTGGGGGAGGGAAGGAGACATGTCAAGCTTGGATGGGAATTTACACCTCTAAAAGCTCCTTGGTTTCACTGTGGGTACCAAGGGTGAATATGGGCATGGACTCTCACAGTGATGCCTGCTACCATCAGGCTTTGTAATGTACAGATCAATGTAAACATCCATATACTCTGTGCATCACCAAAGAGTGAGGCATCTGCCAAAAGGCAGGGCAGCCTGCACCCTGGGACCACTGGGTCCAGCTGGGTCCTGACTCCTCCAGCTCAGAAGGAGCCAGAGTGCTCCCTGGTGCAGCCCTGGAGCAAACCAGGGCAGCCTAAGGCAACGGACGGCATGTCTCAGGCTGAACATCATCCTCCCAGACTCGGTGTTTTCCCGTGGGTGCGATTTACGACTGAAGGTACTCCGTACCTTGTAGATATTTCTTAGCTAAATCCAGCATATGGAAATCCAGATGTTTTGGAAAAAAAATGGATCTGTAGCTGTAGTTTTTCTAAATCTCTATTTAGACTCATATGGAGAATGAAAGGGGTGCCTCCGCAATGCACTAAACAGTCTTACCACAAAACTGTCAGAGAAAAAACCTGTGCCTTTCTCAGCTACAAAATCAGTCAGCTTCTGCCTAATTTCCCCTCCAGAACAATTTTCATTTGTTTTCTTTCTTTACATCCTACGTTTTTAGAAAACTTCAACACAAAAAGCAAAGCCAAGGACCTTTTGTTACTTTTATCTCATATTTATAGCAGTTATTATACATGTGCAGTTTTACATTTCATTTGGAGGCATATGCAGATTGTTCACATTGAAGAATTTCATGTGCCTCCGTAACAAGATGTCAAATCAGGCTGGCTGCTTCCCCTTTCCGACAGGTATAATCAAGGTAACACGAGCTGGAATGAAAGAAGCATTCAGATCCATGTGTTTTGTGAAAAGGATTCCTCCTTTAGCATAGGCTCACCATCGGCTGTAGCCAACTTTCATTGAGAACTTTATAACATAGGTAAAGACAACGCTGTCCCCTCGCATAATGCCAGTTGTTGAAATTCTGGTCCAGCATCTCTCTGGATTACTTTATGTAGCTCACTAACTGGGAGCAGAAGGCGGCGGGGGGGGAGGAGGTTGAAATTCTCCGAGGGGAACAAGCCTGGAATGAAAACCTTTCTAAAAAATTGGTATTCTTGGAACAGTTCTTTATGGCTACAAAACAAGGCAACAGTGCTTCATAAGCAAAAAACACATGCAGCCTAGAGATGAAATGGAAAAAATGACTAATGAGACCATTCACACACAAGTGTTTAAAAACGCAACTAAAGCTCTTACTGGGTTCCAAAGAGTGGATGTTATTTATAATAATGCTCGAAATGCACACCAGTCCCTGGGAATTTAAACAACATGCCCATCAAAGGGGAGACTCAGGTTTCCAAACAGCCAGGATTACATTGCATTGATGTGAGCTCTATGAATCACATTTGTCTAATGCAAAATTCCCAGAACCTGTGTCTTTTTTGTCATGTTTTTTCATCAATTATCATTTGCCTTTCCTGTTTCCATGTTATGCCAGAGAAAAACCATTATACTGAAGCCACAAGTGTTTTGCATTTGCTTCTTACACGAAGGGATGTTTTACTCTGCCCTCTGATTTCTCAACAGTATCCTGCCTCTCGAGTCCTCAGCGTGTGTCACTCACAGCACATTGAGGCCTTCAAATTAATGGTGATGGAAGCTTCAAATACGCCATTAGTTTCTTTAAGAACAGAACTAACGTTCACTAAAAGGTGGTGGTGGCTCGTTAGGCCAAGCACAGCCAGGACAACATCAGATTTCTGTGGAATCTGATTAGTTTCGACTTCTAAACAATGAATAATTTAGACGAATCTGATTCTTCAGGCCTTCAGCAATTATACATTAGCATACGTGAAGCAGTTGTTAATCAGTAGATTAGGTGTCTGGCTGTTTATAAGCTCAGTCACAAGAACCGAAATGAAGAAAACGCGTGAGTGCTAATTAGGAATGCGCACACATCGTAACACTTGGGAGTTTGCTGCTTCCCATTTGTCGCGTCATCTTTAGTCATGGCCTTGTGTCAGATGTGGCACTTTTAATCTGAATAACGTGACATTCCACATCTGTTTTCCATGGGAGTGACAAGAAGAGGAACAAGGTAACAGAGCAGTGGGCGCCCGTGTGAGCACATCAAGCCGAGCTACACGGGATGAGCCAGACTTTACTGCCCCCAGATGTTCGCCCTCCTCCCTCCCTCTTTCCCCCGCTGCAGCTCGGAGCAGCTGCGATGGGTGCACAACCCCCCTCTCCATCACGACAACCGCCACTGGCAGAAAGCATGTCGTGATGCAGAGCGCATCCGTGATCCATCACCCCCTGCGAGAGATGGGGCAGCTCCTGCCGAGAGCAGCGCTGCTGCCTTTTTTTGAGACGCGGTCACCTGCTAGATGCTCAGAAGTTGCCACCGTGTCTCTGCCTCCCTGCTTGATTTGCTGCGCCTGTAACACAAATTTTAGTTCTAGTAGTTTCAGCTATTAATTGCATTCAGCCTCAAAGCTAACCTCATTTCTTTAATTCTTCCTTCAGCATAAAAAACAGAGAAGGAATTGTGGGAAAAACAAGTGGTAAGAGGGAGGGAGGGATCAGAATGAAGCAGTAATTAATATTCTGATCAGTAGAAATGTTAATGGGGTTTTATATGGAAGTATGTAAATTCAAAAGCTGGTCTTGTTGTTTGGATAACTTTTTAAAACACTCTGGACTTCTGAGAAATTACTCAACTTGACTGACCTGGAGACAAATGTGACATTGCAATAGAGACTCTCGTTGAACTTTTGCTGGTTGTTCTACAAGAATTAATCACATTTACAACCTTCCTCTAAATAACCATCTTTGAGACTAACCATGTGGCAGCAGATGAGTTTTAAACAAAAGTTGCATAAGTTGAAGTTGTTTGTTTTGGAGAAAACTGGATTTTTGTGGGGCCACATGCCCTTAGGAGGTTTAGTGTTGCGTTGTTCATTTCCATCTCAATCATATTACAAAGGAGGGACCAGGGTGGTTTCCCTTCTCCCAAGATACAGCATTCTGCTTTTGGGTACCAGTTGAGTCCAGAGTCCAGGAATTAATATTCCATAAAAACAGTCCTGGTAAAAATATCTAGAAACTTATTTTGAAATATGTGTGTATGTACCAAATGTTATATTACAAAGATGCGGAGATTTGAGTTGCTGGTGAAAAAACTAGCATCCCCCAAGATATTTGGAAAGTAACAAAGAAGTGCACATTTTTTACTGAGATATCACCTGCCTTGGAAATAGCACAGCCTGAACATGCAGATTTCAGGCTTGAAGTTGCAGGTTTAGGAGAGGTTGCTTTTTTTTAACTATAGTGACATTTTTCAAAAGCATTTTTTAACTCTCGGCTACTGCTATTGAATCCAGCTCCAGAGAAGACAAACCAAACTATAAAAACAAAAATCCCAGGGGCCTTCTCTGGCTTCTGTTAATTGTCTGTGGGAGATTTGATTTCAATAGCGCAACTGGATCCGGGTTTGGTTTCCAGCTGCTTGTTCAGCGCCAGCTCTCCTTGGAGCTTCTCCCCAGCGAGCAGGGCACGTCGGCATGCCAGCAAGCGAGTCTGGAGGTCTGATGCCACCGGGGCTGCGGTACCAACAAGCATGGCTACTGCAGCCCCAGGGGGATCAGACCTCCAGACGTGCTTGCGGGGGGCTCCACGTCAGACACCGAGCAGTTCCTCGGCAATAACCTGCGAGCAAGGAGGCAGGAGTCCCTCTGGAGACCGGCCCTTCAGAGCCCCTCCTGCCTGCCACACCACCAGGCTCTTTAGCCTGGAGGGAAGGAGATTAAAGGATTAATTTTTTTATCTTCTGAGTATGCTTCTGTAGCATTGAGGCTGTTTCTATGCTTCGGTTTGGTTCAGTGTGTTGGTTTGCCCGTATGGCAGACATCTATGATTTACCCAGCTAAACCCCAGTCCCTCGCGGCTCTGTCTTTGCATCGCCGCTATCTGGAACAGATTCATATGAGCCTCAGGGCGGGAAGAATGAAGCCGTTTGCTTCTAGGGAAACAGTGCTGATTCAATAAGACTGAAAAAATTCACCTGTACACAGAATTAATAACACTAATATCAGGCACACACAGAACACCTTAAAAAATAATGAACAAACATAACTCAGGAGAAGCTTGGCAGCATCTCTCCGGCACATAAGTATTACGACTGTGCTGTGCAAAAAGGCCCAGAAGCATTTTGAGCTTGTTTTAGCAGTTCCTGGTCCTAGGGTGAGAGTTTGGGCTAGTTTCCCATCCTAAACTCCTTTACCTTGTGTGCTTGTTTGTGCCCTCCCTCTTTCTCTGTGCAGTAGGGTTTTACTTCTCAAAACGGTTGCACGTCCCTTTCCTTAAGCTGCTTTACATTTGCAGGTGGCCTCAGTTACATCGTTTATTCCCCACTTTCACCAGCCAAGGCTTGAGCACATCCCTCGTTACAGGCTTAATTGCATCTTCTCCAGGGTTCCGTCGGGCAGCAGCATCTCTGTCTGTCTGTCTGTCTGTCTGTCTGTCTGTCTGTCTGTCTGTCTCCTGTGGCAGGTACATCGCTGCTCTGCAGTGGTGTACGCAGGCGCGTGCGAGAGCTCACCGGCACTTGCTGTGGTGGATCACTGCTTCCAGCCAAATTTGGGGCAGATATAGACAGGAAAGGTTTTTCAGAGTTTTAATACCAAATTTTAACAAGAAGTACTAAGTAGCAGGCAGTAAATTTTTATGGACTTTGTTGACCTGAACTGATGCTACTGCTTCAAGTCAGTGCAACCACGGTAGTGGGAAATCCAAACCACACTTAAATGGGACCCGTGTTTCATGAACCTTCTGGGGCTAAAGTGGAGGGGTTTATTGCACCAGGGCGGTGGGATTCACACTGTACCTCCTCC
>VFFE01007506.1:998487-1131242 GCA_008921705.1 Burhinus oedicnemus
TGATAAATATTGATTTTTTTTTTTTTTTTTTTTTTTAAGGAATGTTGTAAAACTTTCAGAAATTTTTAGGTTTATTTGCTAGCTATAAGCCCAATCACTCTGACTCATGCCTGTGTTCTGCATGGATCAGATGTGGTATGTCCAAACAGCTGTATCAGTTTGGTTTTTTGTCCCGGTGACTAAGAGAAGACCTTTTCCACTGAGTTCTTTGCCTTTTTGTTCCTGGAGCTCTGTGGCAGCCACTGTTCTCCTGCTCAAGCATCTAGAGAACCTTTACTAAGTCGCTTAAATGTTCTGGATTTTGTTGTCGATGTTGCATCACAGAAATCCTGATGTGGAGTTAGTTCCACCAAACATACCTTTAAAAAAACCCACGAAACAAAGATATAGCCTGCCCTACTCCCATAAAAACTTCTTGCCCCTGACTTCATCCATCATCATTTCTGTGGGAGCAGCCATGGACTCACCTGCTCCACTTTCTGTGCTGCTGGCCCAGGAATCGAGGTGGAGTATCTTTGTGGGATCTCAGATTTCTAAGAAGAGATTAACATGGTTTTAAATGGGTTTTATAGATTTATAGATTATTTTTGCATATTATAAATGTGAGGTCACACTTGTGAATGAGAAGGTTGGGGTGTTTTTTGAATATACATTTGAAATGTATTTAGCAGCATGCTAGTATAGCTACGTATGAGCCTGAAATGGATGGTGCTGTTCCTGCAAGAGGGGCTGGGATCTGCAGGAGTTGATGCCAGGAGCACAGCTTATGAAATACTTAAGGAAATCAAAGCAATTAACATTTAAATCCAGATTTTCTGGAGAAGCATCCTTGCCTCTTGAACTCTTCTGCAAGAGCTGGATGCACTGTAAATGTGACATTCATTTCCCGCGTTTTGTTGGAGTTGTGCCGCCCCCCCATCCTGAGGCCACCTGTGAGTTTGTTTCACCTTTCTCATACACTAGTTACTGCATGACCAGCCGTGTGATTGTAACTTTGTCTGTTCAGGGGAGGAATAAAGGGATGACCGTCCTCAGACGGTCCCAAAGCGACCTTTTAAGCACAAGCACTAAGGAGAGAACCCTGGAAGCTGCTGGCTTTTGACTCTATAAATGTCCTTCTCTTTTCCTGCTCAGAAACACATATTCTTCATGTGTATTCCCACCCATAACTTATACAGAAACGCAGAAATCTGGAAGAGTAAATGAAGTGTTTATCTTGTAATCTGTCCCCAAGAGTTTTATTCCTTTAACCCAGGCAAACCATTTCTCATTAACTATAAATGATGTTCAGACTGTAAGCAGCAAGATAAGAACTGTGACCTGATAGTCAAAGATACGAGGATCACTACTGATATTAATATAAAGAACTTCATTTAAAAAAAAAAGTCAGATTCCTTATATACATTTCAAAGGTCTGCTTCTATTAGTCGCAACATTAAACTGCTCCTGACTTTGGCAGGAGCAGTGCCTGACTTTAACTCTTAAAACACGGATAATCTTGGTGGCAGCTCTGACTCCACAGATGCCTAAGTCCTGGAGAGAGTCCTGCCTGCCATCTGGCCAGGCGTGGCAGGCGGCTGTGAACTGCTCTGGTATTCCCTCAACAACTATTCATTTCTGTAGAAAACGCCTCAGCTGTCAGGGAGGTCCCCGTGCCCACTGGGTTTGTTGTTGCTGTTTTCTCCATCACAGAGCGCCCTTCATGCCGTCACCTGTCACGAGAAGGTGGTGGCTGTCCGGAAAGATCACACAGAATCGCTGGGAATGACTGTAGCAGGTGGAGCATCTAACCGGGAATGGGATTTGCCTATCTATGTGATAAGCGTCGAACCTGGAGGAGTTATCAGCAGAGACAGCAGGATAAAAACAGGTAAAAAGAGGGGATTTTGAAAGCCTGCTTTAATTCAAAGGCTTCCTTTGAAAAGCAGAGGGGTAGTGAAAGAGCATCACACCCTGACAGCTTCAGCCATCCAATAGGTTTTGGGATGTGCCAGATCAGAGGGTCTCAATTCAGCTACCAGAAAGGGTATAGTATGCAGCAGTAACCAGCTCTGGGAAGTGGGATGTAGGCATATTCTGGTAGGAAAAACAATAAATAGTTTTTCACAGGAAAACGAGCTTGCACCAACATCTCCCAACTACTGAAATCTTCATTGTGTAATCTGCATGGGGTTTTAATGTAAATTTTTGTGCTCGTTTGTCTTATCAGTCATGGCTTTGACAGAAATATAAAGGAGCAGAATTCCCGTCATATATGAAGCAATTTTAGTGCCTCGTGGCTCAATATCATGTCTGGAAACTTTGGCTTCGTAACTCCATTTGGCTCTTGATGTAACAGAGTGACAAAATTTATAGCTTCTCCCCCTCTGCGTGAATAAACCTTTAGAGTAAGATGAGGAGCATATTTTATCAGTGGGTTTTGCGGGAATAGGTAGGCAGTAGAGGAATGGTGAAACTCTCCGTTTCCGGGATGTTACATCTCCGAGAGCCAAGTACTGCGGTACCCTGCATCCAGCAACCACACAGCTCCCCGTCCCCTTGCCCTTCATCCCCTACGCTCAGCTTCGGCCCAGTTGCTGCCCAGAAGCTGGAGGGAAATCCTGAGTGCGAGGGAAGTGAAGGCACCCAAAAATGGGGCAGAATAGCTGCAGCCCAGCCGAGCCCCACAAGCCTGGGTCACAGCGCCCGGCACCGGCATGCGTGGGAACCTTCCCTTTGCAGGAGCTATGGCTGCTCATCAAAACCCATGTAGGAACACGACAACGGGAGCAAACCAGCAGATTTCCCTTTGCCCCCTGCTGGGAAATGACTGCCTCTCAGTGGGATACGTTTTCCAAAAAATATTCATCATGAGGCAGCGTGGAAAATTCAGCCTAGTTAATTTGATAAAATTAGAAACAAATGAATACGTGATGTTACAACGGCGCCGTAAGCCTCCACGGTTCAGAGCAGCCCTTAGGCTGTTGTCTGTCTCATCGGGGCAGACCACAAGAGGAGGTTAATGTTCACGTCGCGCTGCCGGGACTGCCGGTGAATACAGCCCCTGCCCAGAGGAGCACGCAGGCGAAGCGCAGAGGGCACCCAGGGAAGCCCTGGCATTGGAGCGTGCCGCAGAGGCAGCCGGAGCACTTGGCACCGTGGCCGCTTGCATGACATTAATGATGCCTTTATTGTTCTCCCTGTAGTAATCGAGGTCATCTTTGCATTTTCCTCTGAAGCTGCTGTGCCTACATTATAAATAAGGCATACAGAAAGATGTTTTGGCTTGGGGCCGCTCAAACAGGCATCATCATTAAAATAATGACACGTTATTCCGCAAAGCGAACTTTGCGAAGAGCCAGCTGGAGCGGCAGTCCTCAGCGTAGGGAGCGCTGGGAGAAAACCACCTTCGAGCTTTCAGGTTTCAAGCTCAGGCTGAGTACAAAAGTCGTTAGCTGGAAGTGGGCTTCGGAGACCTGGACTAGCATCGGGTGCCCGTGCCAAAGCTTGTTGGTACCGCAGGACCCCAGCTGTGCCGTTCGGCACCAGATGCAGGACGTGACGTGACAAGAAATGAGGACCAAAGCCTCCATCCAGCCCGGCCATGCTCCTGTGTACGGGAATCTAGCCTCTTCCCTCATGCCTGTGGAACGTTTACTAGCATATGCTTCACATCCACGTTAAACGATAGGATTAACAAACAGCCTCATCAGGCAGCGAGCTCTTGGCCCTGGCTTTGACTTGCTGGTTCGTGGGGGTGGGGAGGGGGTCCTGGAAACACTCGCAGGGCTTTTTATCATCCGTTTTATCGGTCGCAGGTGACATCCTCCTGAACGTGAACGGGATCGACCTGACAGGGGTCAGCCGGAGCGAGGCCGTCGCCCTGCTGAAAAACACCAACTCGTCGGTGGTGCTCAAAGCCCTGGAGATGAGAGCGTGTGAAGCCCAGGAGGAGCGGGGCCACCTGCCATCCCCCGAGGCCACGCAGGCCACCTCCGAGAGCAGCGAGTGGTCACCTTCCTGGGTGATGTGGCTGGGGCTGCCGCGGTAAGTCCACAGATTGCATCCTCTTGCTGAAGGGGAGTGGGAGGAAAGATTTGTATTTTCTGGCAATTCTTTCTTTTGGCTTGATTCATTGCACTGACATCTTAATTAAATCCAGGCTCTGTCGCAGGCTTGACTCTAAATACCTCCCTTTTGTAAAGGGGTACGTGTACATGGAAAAACAGACACGTAGGTCCCCTTGCAAGGGAGGAAAAGATCCTGAATTGTTCCAGCCTCGAAAACATATCTGGCACTTCGGGAGCTAAAGGAAAAGGCTGCAGGGATGCAGGAGCTTGCTGAACTGGGGTCTAGGCTCGACCACCCTGCGGAAGGCAGAGCTCTCGAGCTGCACAGCCCCTCTCCTTAGCCAAATCCGGCCGAATTGTTTGACTTTGCCCAGATGTTGCAAAGTGCACGCAGTTGGCCGGTGTCTCCGAATCACCTCTTTTAACCCCACCCCCGACTGGAAGAAGTACATTTGTCATACACAGGAAGCAGCTGTGTTGTCGTTTCAGTGAGGATAATAAAAGCCACAGCGCATGTTGTTTTCTCGAACACGCGCGGTGTGCAGCCTGTATACCTGCAGGTTCAGCGACGTTTTGTAACGCAGGGAACGAGGACACGTTGTGAACCTCTGCGTATGCGAAGCCAGCATCGCACGGTTGAAACTGGTATTCAGTTTTAAGGAATGAAGAATTTAGCTTGCAAGTTACTTTTGCCCATACTGCTAAGCCTGGCAGCAGTTCAGGGCGTCTCTTTCTCTTTTACAGGAGGGATGAGAAGGTGGTCTGCCGAACAGGTGGGCTTTTGCTCTAGGCACAGTTTCAGGATTCCTCTTCGTTCCCCAGTCTCGCATGGCAGGTTAGATGTTTTCCCTCCTTCTGGCGTGAGCTGTTTTGAGCCCGTTCACCTTGGGGCAAGCTCTGCTGTGAGGGCCAGATGTGCCTCAGGGCTTGGGCTGAGGCTAACGACTGCGTGACATGCTGAAGCACTGCAGGCTGTGTGCGTGTCACCCATAGATGAAAGGTTCCTCCTCTTGAGGAGGGAACGATGTCCTTATTCCCGTGAAAGAGAAGCAGTAAAAGGAAAAAGCAGTAAATGGCTGGGCCGTAACTTGCTACCCTAGGCAATGGTAAACTTTTCTCACCCGGTCTCACTGCAGACAGGCAGGACCAGGGAGGTCCTCGCTCCCGCTCGCTTCTTCTGCACCCCTGAGCTTGACCAGCTGCACGCCAAGATGAAGGCAGTGGAGCACAGGTGACGCTCCCAGCAGAGAGAGAGCAAGCAGGCTCAAGGTCTTATAGATGCTGCAGTGCGGAGTCTTGCCTTCAGTCACCCCCCGTTGCTGTGCTATGTAGAAAACCTCAGCTGCCTGGTCATCATCTTCTACCCACGGCTGCCTGAAGTCCTCATGTCCTCAGCACGGTGACGGAGATGAAGGACAGAGCTCCACAGTACTGCAGACTTGCACCCAGGGTTCACATCAGCCAGTTCTGCTTTGAAGTTTGGGAAGAAAAGGTGTTTTTTCGCATTTTAAAAGCAGAGTCTAAGCTCACTCTATTCCTCCCCCCACCTCCAAAGGCTGCACGTGTGAAGGCATTCCCACCCCTTTGGTCTGAGGGAAAACCAGCCCCGGTGTCAGAAGGGCTGGAGACAGGAGCTCATTGTAACCCTATCCCCAGCTGCGACGCCATGCACAGAGCACAGCGCAGCCCTTCGCTGCCAAAGAAAAGCCGGGGGATTGGTATGCTGAGCTGGTACGCTGCTCTGAACACCAGGCGAAGGCAGGGACCAACACGGGTTAGACCTGCCAGTAACAAAGGTGCACCGCATCCTTATTAGCTGGGTGGTTGAGTGTGGTGCTGGGATCAGGTTCGGGTTGTTCGTTAGGTCTTATCAGACTCTTCAGTCTTCCCCAGCGTGAGTGTGCTTACTCTTACTCTTGTACTCATTCTCCAGGGCCCACACCAGACATCTGGAAGTCCTTCAATAAGTTCTCTCACCAGGACGTGTATCACATTAACTCATTTCCCTCCAGTCTGAGCATTTAACCTTTCCCTATCTGGCTTTCGGTTTGCTTTTGGTAAGGATCACATCCCGCTAGACCTCAAGGTATTTCCAGCAGTCTCACATGCTTTCTAGGCTGTTACAGAAAATTATTCTCCGTCCAAATACACGTCTGACAGGTCCATCTTGGTAAAGATGCCCGATGTGCAACTATGGGGCAAGATGGTGAAGATTCACCTACCTTAATTAAAACTGTGATGACATTAGTAAAGCCATACCATTTACCAGAGGGACTGCTGCAAGGCACATAAGTCTAAGAACGTTTGGTACAGCTGATGGAAAAGTAGAAAAGTCAAAATCACAACTATACAGGATCATGCAAGGTATTTGGGAAGATGGACAGGATGGGAAACACCTATACAAGGAGAATAGAAAAGGTGGTAACACTCGTAGGCCAAGAACAGGCACAATTAAAAAAAGAGGTGTCTGGATGGTGGAATCTTTAAATTCCGTTGAGAAGGGAAAGCTGTGGCTGTGGACAAGCTGTGGCAGTGCAGGGTGAGTATCCGTTCACAGCAAGGAAGGCAGGGAGCGCAGAGGCAGCCTGACTTCACGGCTTGGAGCAGGAGACTTGGGCTTAGGAAACCGAGAGAGGAGAGTCTCTCCTTCCATGTTCAAAAAACACGGTGTTTTGACAACAGTCCTGTGAAGAATGGTCCCATAAAACGTGCCGAGTTGAGCTAAACACTACAGGATGCCTACAGCCCTCTGTCCCTGACTTACAAAGTAGAAAACAGGCAAACATTAATAATAGCTACACGATTAAGTGTGCCTTCCTCACTTTTGAGGCTGGTGTACTGTAGATGCCTAATTCTCTGTCCTGGCGCAGAGCTTGCCCCTTTCCCAAGGACTGCATACACATTACAGCCATGGGCACCGACAAAAGGCACAAATATTGAGAGTCAGGGAATAACACTATTTTTCTGGATCGAGTCAGTAGCAGCAGAAAGCAGACAGGTTATCTGACTCCTCGCTCCAAAGCCTTGGGAAAGCTGTCTTGCATAATTTAACATTTGTGGATCTCACTTAAATTTCAGCCCTTTTCTTGTGCGACCTTAAAATTGGCCTCGGCCACTTTTGTATGGCTTGGTAGTACATAAACAACTCCTCTGTTCTTTCTGTAGCACAATCCAGTATGTGGCGGTTATAAAATAGAGGCACATGTGCATCTGTGACAGCTGTCAAAACTTGGACCGCGTGGGGGCTGGGCGTGGGGAGGAAGCAGTGATGCAGGACCTTAAGCATTCCTGCCCCAAGACTTATTTCAGGGTAGCTCATTTAATTGTTTGTTGTTGAGGAAGACAGGTCTCCTTTATTGTTGGAGGGAAATGTTATTGTGAAGCACGCACAAAGGAAATAATGTGGAGCAGCTGGTGAAAAGCCTTTCCCCAGCCCCGTGGTGTTCCTTCTGCTCCTGCTTGTTTTCCTGCTTTCCTCTCTTTGCTCTCCTCACATTTCCTTCCCCCAGCTAGCACTTCAAAAATACTTTATAGATCATCCTGTCATAACGTTTACAAACATTAGTACTTCACGCGAGTGCTTTTCTTCATCTGCAAAGTGAGATGAGAAAGACGGGAGGTGGCCAAAGTCATTCTGCAAACCAGAGGTAGAACTGGACGTAAAACACGGAACTAGGCCAGAAACTCCCCCAAATTAACTCCGTCCAGGCTGTAGGGCTCTGATGGGAGTCATTCTCAAATATTACTGTACTCCGCTGCCAGTCATCTACTGTAACGGGGCAGGGGGAGGGAGTCATGATTTTCGTACCTGTGGCTGCTGAAGTCCTCCCGAAGTCGGGCTGGTTTTCATTCCCAGAGCATAAGGCTACTCACGCTTTGCGAAAAACAGCAGGGAATTGTACATTTAACTACTTGAAAACAGGCACTTTTAAATTCCTCTTGCACCAATGCTCAGTTGTAGTATTTCTTACGATAGGACCCTGTGTCTAGACACTGTTTATCCTCAAGTCTTGAACCTGAGGGGAGTTCACACATACATTACTCCTTGTCCTCAGCTTTTGGAGTACGTACAGAGAGGCAGAAGACTGTGAGCTGCTCTCTTCCAAGGCAGAAGACAGTTCTGCTTGGACCAGTTGCATTTTAGTGGCTTATGGCAGTTTAACTGGGTCAAAACACACAGACTGGGGCTTCCGTTACAGCAGAGGAGTAATCTACTCAAACGCACTAAGTATCTTCGGATGACGCGAGTACTTCATTTTCTCTCTGTGACACTTCCTAGCTTGTCTTTATTACTACACAGCCGTAAACAGACCCAAATGAACTAACTGCCTTCGGGCTGTGCTTTGCTCAGGCAGAGCAGGCATCTCTGCTTACCTACTAAAAAATATTTGGAGCAAGCAGCAACAGCATTCGACACACCTCGGATTTCCATGTGCCTGTCTCCCAGTGTCCTTTTCCCATTTCTGGCAGCAGTAACGCGTAGCTGATGGATGGTGCACTGCCACGTTGATGCTCTCTATCCCATAGATGGAGATAAGGAAACATCAATTTAAAGGCAGAAACACCACCTAAGCCCCTCCTAGTCTGTGAAGGGTCAATCTCCAGCTCTGGTGGGTGTGATGGGTTGGACCTGGCTTGCACCGAGCGCCCGCATGGCCCAACACCCCCAGCAGGACAAGAGAAAACAGGGAGAATGAGAGCGAGAAAACTCATGGGTCGAAGTAAAGACAGGGAAATCACTCATCAATTACTCTGTGGGCAAAACAGACTTGGCTTGGGGAGTTTAACTTAAAACATTTAATTACCAGTTTGGTACCTCTCCTCTCGCGTTCCTGGTCTCCACTGCCTTGTTGTCACAGCAGGTCGCACCCGTCCGTCCCTTCGGTGAGGTGACAGGCAGCGCAGGGGGTTGGAGTCAGGACAGAGTGGTCTCTCCCTGCTGCTCCTTGCTTCCCATGTGTTTCTTCTGCTCCAGCAGAGAGAACAAACCTAATGCTAGTCTGCCATGCCTATTTTACTTAAATTTAGCATATATTAAAACAAATACATGTTCCTGTTTTCTGGACTGATAACCTTACAGACTGTGTGTACGGAATACAGGTAAGCCTTGTTTGTCTTCACCGCCTTTTCTTCTCATGTCTTTACCTGCTCGGCTTTTTCTTTTCTAAGGCGTTAGGATTTAGCTGATCACCCTTCACTTTCAGCAACCTCCTCCTTAAGGCAGCGAGCATAGCGCCGGGCAGCAGAGACTCCTGCCCCTCTCCCCTCCCCAAAATCAACACTAGGTAATAGCACTAACGGCTGAATCCTGGCATCGCTTGGTCATGACCTTGATAAGTACCATCAAACACAGAGGGTTTAAGTGATTTTGCACGTTGAAGAAGCCCACAGACGGTAAAGCAATAATGCCTGGCTGCTGAGGAAAGAAGCAACCGTCACCTGTTTCTTACATTAGCAGCCAGTGAATTCTTGCGCGAATATTATATACCTACCATCCTGGCAGCAGGTGAGTATTTGTAGGTCCGGAGGGACTAATCTAATATTACTATAAAATCCTGCTGTGAAACACAGCAAAAGCATCATTTGACAAATAAAAGTTTAAAAAAAAAAGCTAGACGCGTTGGCCTTTAAGATGTATTTGAGATATTTATCTTTGTACAGAAGTGTCGTCTGTTTCTGAGAAGCCTAGAGAGTCTCTGAACAGAGCTTGTAGCAATTGCTTGCCATAGACCAGCCTATCGTTTCAGGTTTGGAATAGCAAAAGGATTTTCAGGCTCTTCAGTCATTCCTGGGTACACCACTAATGCATAGGTTAAGCACTAAGCACAGAAATTCTGGTTGCTCTGTACCTAATGAAACTAATCTTTTTTTTTTTTCCCAAGCAGGAAAAAACAAACCAACAACAAAGTAGGTATTTAGGTTATTAATGTGCTCAGAGCAATAGGCAACGTGTAAGGGTCTAATAACCTTTCCCCTGTTCCTGGTTTCAGCTAAGCTTTGACTCAGCGTAACTTACAGTTATGATAAAACAAATGTAAAAGAGAGGGAGAGGCAGATTTCAGCTCTCTTACCATAAAATACTACGTTAATCACCGTAGTGAGGACAAGCTGTCTTCTTGACAGCAGTCTCTGTACTCCCAAGCACTGACTGACATGGATGGGCTTCTCTCGTCTTCCGTGCTGTGACGTACGATGTTACTTGATTAGAAAAGCTCAGGCTCCCTTCTTCCACTGGTACTCTTCTGTGCCTCATCTCTGCGATTTTGGGAATTCTGGCTCATTTCATTGGCCTTGAAATTTTTTTGCTTTGACATGTACCACAGTAATAAGTGTCTGACTGCTTTTGACACAGTTAATCACAAACAGGCACTTACCCAGAAAATAAAATAAATCACTGGATTGTACAAGGTAGATGAAATAGCCTCTGGAATGATGGTTTACAAATATTAAATCCGGTCCCTGTTAAGTGTTTTTTCCATCACTTTCAATTGCAAGTGGATCATTTGCATTAATTCTTACTCTATGTAACAATTTTAGTATTTTAACCCCAAGATTACCTAGTAATTTTACTTTTAGGACAACTGGTGGAAAGCAGCGCTATAAAAAACAGAAGAGAAGCGTAGGTGTCTACTGCAGTGGAACTTTGGTGCTATTTTATGTCTTCAAAGCAATCTACGGGTGTACGAAAAGGCAGATTCATCATTAAGGATTCATCAGAATCTAAAGTTAACCATAAGACATTTAATTACATTGGTTTGTTTCAGGTATTTGTACAGCTGCAAAGAAATCGTGTTACGAAGAAATACATCTGGAAGTCTTGGCTTCAGCATTGTAGGAGGTTATGAAGAACATACTGGGAACAAACCATTCTTTATCAAATCCATTGTTGCAGGAACACCAGCATATAATGATGGCAGAATTAGGTAATGATAACTATCTAATGAAAAGTAGCAATTAAGTAAGTCTTTCATCTAGTTCATTTGTGTTTTGGTTTTTTTTTTTAAAGCAAGTTTTCATGAAGACAGTGTAGGGGGAAAAAAAGGACTCATTGATACAGAACTAACTCTGACAAATCTGGAAATAGGACGTAAGTGTCCTGAACTTTAATAGATTTGCCTTCATAGTAGACTATTTTCCGATGTCTAGGAATCACTAGTATATGAGTAAGTATAAAGATAAGTCAGTTTGATCTCTGGGGTAGTACAAAGCATGCCAGCACAGAGCAGCTTTCCCACATCCCCAGCTCAAAAAAACCCCAACCAACCAACCACCTTCTCTGCAAACACCAATACAATTTAAGACAGGAAATGCAGAATCAATTAAGAAGTCTTAAAACATAGTTTGTTCAGAACACGGATCATTCCCATCTGAAAGAACTATATTCTATTTTCTTTCAAAGATGTCTAATTAATTATAAAGTTGTAAGAAGAACAAAAAACCAAACAAGTGAAGTATTTTCACCTGCTTTATTCCCTTACTCATGAACAGCGGTTAGCCAGAGAAGGAATAGTAATGCTCATTTCTACCCCTTCATCCCAGCTTAAGGACGTGCTTTGGCATTTGCAAACGTTTACGATAAAAAGTCACCTTGTTTAATTGTTCTCTCATATTTGCCTTTGTTTTTTCAGATGCGGTGACATCCTCCTTGCTGTCAACAGCAGGAACACATCAGGAATGATGCACGCCTGCTTGGCAAGGATGCTCAAAGAACTGAAAGGAAAAATTACTCTCACAATTGTGTCCTGGCCTGGCACTTTTTTATAAAACATGGAGAATATGACAAATAATTTAACACAGGGGGAAAAAAAAAAAAGGAACATCAGTCTTCGCTTTTGGGGGGGGGGTCAAGTATGTGAAATTTCAACCTGCATGTCAAGAAAAGTCAAGTTTAGCCAAAGCAAGGACACCTGTCAGAAAATCACTTCAGAGTGATTTAAGCTACAGACTTAAGTCTTTCCTTCCCTGTGTTCTTAAGGGTTTTTTGTTGTTTTTTTTTATATATATATATATTTAATGCATTATAATAATAATGGAATTTAAGGAGGAGCAGCTCCTACTCACCCACTTTAATTTACATAAAGAAATTCTTGAATAACTTATGGAAAAATTTCTTGCAATTTTTCTAGTTGCAAAAATCAGGTGAAGGTTTTTATCCAACACAATAATAGCACTTTGATTATGTGTATTTTTCATGGTCAGCATGAAGCTGGTATTTTCAAGACTTTCAAGTACTGTTTGTTAGTCTGTAAAACTGTGAATTAAATTTCTAAAATAAATAAAATTAACTGTAACTGTGTACTTGTACAGACGTTATTTTCATCCAAAACCAAATGACCTCGTTTTCCTGGTGTGTTTTGATTAATACTGTTAAATCTAGGATTTTTACGTAGCATTATTTTTTTTTAAGGAAGTACACTGTATCCTGCTAATACCATCAAGTAAGTCTTCTAAATAGCACCCTGACAGGGCAGTACACTTTTGCAGGACTGCCGTGCCCAGCACTTGATACTCTTCTGGATGGAGTAAATCTGAAAGTGATGATGGTCTCACTTTTTTCTTAAAGTAGTTCTTTGCCTTTCTTTGCAATTTACCCACGTTCCAAAGTCTTATTGTTTCCTCACAAGTTAGCAATGGGAAGAAGATATCTTTATCATGTTAAGGACAGCTGTTCCCCTAGAACAAAGACTAAAATGAACTTTGTCTTAAGCCACTGAAAAGCAGCAGGGATGATTATCCAGCTTATCTCACCCTTATGCTCCCACACAAACTAGACATAATTACCAAGTGTATGACCACTGCACGCAGCGTTCCATCAGACTGAGAACAAGCAGCGCTTTTCCCAGTTTTCCTTATTTTTCTGGTTTCACCTTAGTACAAGGCTCTCAAAGAGTCTGCAATTCCTGCCTGTCCCTGTAGTAAAGGATGACCTTTTCAAATATAAACTCCAAAAGCTATACTAAACCCACATTATTATATACCAACATCTGGAACAAAGTGAATGCACAGTGTTTCTAAAAGTCAGGAAAAAAATGACCTTCCCACTGGCTTATGAAAAAAGAGACAATTTAATACAAAGAATTTAAGCCCTACGTATATTGTAAGAGCATAAGCCTCTAGCTATAAGATGTTTTCTCACTGTTTCTTAAAAGACAAAGTCAGTCCAGGAATCTTAACATGAAAAATTCATTCTTTTATTTTCAAAAAAACCAAAGTAACCTTTGATTTCAAACTAACAGAACAAGATTAAGAGCAAATTATTTTAATACCCAGAAAAATAACAAGATTTATAGTAATCTATTTCTGGCACTAATATATATGCAAGTAGGCAAAAATCACACAAGCCTATTCCACAGGGGCAGCTTCAGTGTTTTCCTGTTCAGGAGCAGGTTCACCGCTGGCTTCTTTTCCTTCTTTGCTTCTTTTGGATTTTTTGTGTTTGTGCCTCCTGTGGCTGTCCCCTTCTTCACTGTCGTGACGACGTCTGCTGTTACTAAATAAAAAGAGAGAAAAAGCCCCTCAAACAATTGCATGACACTTGAGGCCCCACTGAATTACACAGAACCAGAAAAACAGCATTTGCATTTATATTTGAAAACTGGCACCTGCTCCTGTTCTGACCCATGCAGTATTTGGATGTCAGCACCAACCTGAATTTTTCATGGAATGGTACATACACCCACCCATCCTGTACTTTTTGTTAGGAAACTGAAATGATTTTTCACATTTGTAATCCATATGCTAATAGCAATACTTTTAATAATGTCATGTCGCTATGGGCATCCCTTAATTCTTTAACATTCTTATTGACCCCATTCCCTGGACTTAACTTTTATTTCTAACTTTAAAAGAATCAAGTTGAACAATTTCTATCAAGTGACCATGAGGGTTATTTTACTCACTAAGAATCACTGTTGAGTTCTTACGTTAATGCTGCTGAATGTCAGCTTCACTCCATCTCTTTCTGACCTGCCATTTTACCCTTCTTTCCCCAAATTCATAATTTCTGCTCACTAGCTAAGACTGTAACATACATCATTCAATATGAAGTTACCGGGGGCCAACACTATTTTTTGTCTGACCACATTTTATATGGCAGACTTGTTCCAAGTAGTACATCTAAGTGTTTACAGTCTTTCCACAAAACTCCAGTTTGTTCGGGGTTCTTTCAAAAATTTACTTTATTTTTTTAAACTGTTCAAGTTTTTCATATCCTATTAAAAAAATAAAAAAAAAAAATCAAACCTTCGAGAAGACTTGTGTCTAGTCTCTTCTTTCTCTCTGTGTCTCCTGTCTCTGTGTCGGTCTTCTTTCTCTCTACTTGTTCTATGGCGGTCATAGCCTCTTTCTGCATAGTCTCTGTATCTGTATCGTTCTTCATCACTGATTAAAAAGAAGGTATTTTCAGGACAACAGTATATATGTATTAAAAAAAGAAATTCTTACACACTCTCAAGATAAATGACAAAAATCTTAATGTTGCTTCTGGTTTCTAAATGAGATCCACAACGTATACTAAAAGGACATTAAAACTCTTCACCTTACACACTATAGACTTTTATCATTAATGTAATTTTGAAAGAGGCTTGTTCAATAAAAATGGAAGGAAAAAAAGAATACAACAGTGTCACATTAAGTTTATACAGGAGTTATCAAGCACTAGCTTAAACCTGTATCTAGCTGCAAACGACGTGCAATCCTACATAAACTTTAGTACTGTTTTCAGATCAGTGTGTGTAACGCTTAATACTTACCAGCACACTTTTTGACTATTACACCATTTGGGTAAATTAAATTAAATTTTGGTACAGTTGATTTATTTCCTTACATCAGCTTCAAGAAAGAAAAAGTTACATGCAAAGAGACTGACAGTAAAATATGCTCAATGTTTTAGGTTGCTTTTAAAATTAATTTCTCTCCAGTGCTAATGCTGTCTCTACTTCTGCTCCTCTCCTGGATTACAAGTGCTGCCCTGCCACAATGCTGGTAAAAACCCCTAAATATTTCAGGCTATACAAGCATTTAAAGGCTTTACTTAAGAATGTATCTTTATATTTTGACTTGATGAAAAGGGCAGTTCTAAAAGTTTAGTGAAATTTTAAAAAAAAGTGAGAGCAGTATCTATATTTAGCTAAACTGTCCATTGCCAAATGATACTGGATGCTATATCCAGGTAGGATTTTCTTGGTAGAGAAACAATTAAATGAACATGTCTTTTTAAGATATGCTAATATAGCATTTGAGTTTTCTTATCATATGTCACAGAATGATGAAGGTTGATATCAACTGCTAGTTTCTAGGCTAAGTCATACTGAAGAGAAGACTAGCCTCACTTACATAGCAGTTAGTTTTGCAGTTCAGAAGGACAGTCTTCATTTGATCTATGTTAAAAGTGCGTCTTAATTTGACGTGTAATAAAGCAGCATCATAAAGACAGCATGTGCCTGGTGAAGTCTAGTTATGAAGCTCAGTTTTAGGACATTAAAAAAAAAAAAAGTATGTTAAAAATGAAATTAAAATCAGGTTCTGAAATCTACAATAAGTTATAACCAAAAGTAAGGTCTGATTTGAACAACAACTGAAAATTTTTGTTAGATGTGTGATTCTTGTACTAACATACCTTTAAAGTGCCACTAGTTACCACAATTTTAGGAGCCCTATATTTCTGCAGGCTTGCAGGGACAGAAAAAAGGTAGAACCAATTCAACTATAGTTTACTTGCAATATCCGATATTAGTTCCCAGAACTAACACTTTGATGATCAGTATCTAATTAAAAAGTTAAAATTTGAACATCTAACACTGCCTTCTGATGAGCTTGTCATAAGAAATTAGATGACTACTTGTAGACTTAGGCTTGGTTTCAAAGCTCAGATCCAAAACCTTTAATGTTAACCTGCAGTCTGCATTTGCTGTTACACAACTATTTTAAAATGCTCTAGAAAAGTTTAAAAATATTATTGATACTTCTTTTCAAACCTTATTTTAGCAAACTACTAAGGAACCATGGCAGCTTGTAAGTGCGTCCGAAAATAAACAACCTTTCTACAAGTAAAGCAAAAAATCAGTTTGCCAAGTCCAGTATGTTGGAGCTGTCAGGAACAGGAATAAATGCCATGTACCCAACGTTACACCAGTGATCTCCTTCCTGTTTTGTATCTGGGCTTACATTACGGTTATGAAAGCCTTCCAGGGACAGCCTTGAGAGCACTACAACCTTTGATCTGTGGAAGAGGACACATAGTTACCTGTGCCCTCCTGGCAAAGAAGCCAAACACCAGTCCAATCCATAAAACCTTCATTCTCCACACCTTTGGTTACTTTTTCAAAACAGGCTACAAGCTATTAACTTCACAAATCATGAGATCTGGCAGAGAGGGTGAGGATGGAGACAGACTCTTTATGAGGGAGCGCAGCAACAGGACGAGGGGTAACAGTTTTAAACTGAAAAAGGGTAGATTTAGATTAGATACTGGGCAGAAATTCTTTAGTCTGAGAGTGGTGAGACACTGGAACAGGTTGGCCAGGGAAGCTGTGCGTGCCTCATCCCTGGAAGTGTTCGAGACCAGGTTGGATGGGGCTTTGAGCAGCCTGTGGAAGGTGTCACTGCCCATGGCAGCAGAAGGGAGGTTGGAACTAGATGATCTTTCAGGTACCTTCGAACTCTAACCATTCTATGATCTCACTTTGGTAGAGATGTCTAACTTCAGATATCTGTATTCAAAAAACTTCCCTGTGTATTCAAAAACCCTTCAACAAAGAATCACAGAAGGGTTTAGGCTGGAAGGGACTTTGTGGAGGTCACTGGGGCTAATCCCACCTTAACACAAGGCTAACTCAGAAGTCTGGTCATGTTGCTCGGGATCTTGTTCAGTCAAGCTCTGAGTATCTCCAAGGCTGGAGATTCCATGACCTCTCTCCACAACCTGTCTTACCACCTGATCACTCTTTTTGTGATTATTTCCCTCCCCTCTCTCCCAATCGGAATTTCCCTTGCTGTGACTTTTAACTATTGCCTCTTGTCCTTTCTCTGTGCACTTTGAAAAAGAGCCTGCCTCTATCTTCTCTATAACCACCCTTTAGGTAGTTGAAAACAGCCTTTAAGAACGCTCCTCATCCTTCTCCTTTCAAGTTAAATAAACACCATCCCCTTAGCCCTGCTAATCACCCTGTCAGACCTCCACTGGACTCTCCAGTCTGTCAACGTCTTCTTTTTCCTACTGAGTGTCCCAAAACTGGGCACAGTAATTTGCACGTTGTATCAAGTGCCAAATAAGAGGGGTATAACGGCATTCTCCACCTGCGGGCTATACTCTAATGCAGCTCAATGCATTTTGACCTTTATCACATGTGAAGTGCCGAGTCCTGTTCGGTTTGTTGTCCACCAGGACACCAAGTCCTTTACTGTAAAGCTGCTTTCTAGCCAGAGAGACCCTCATCTGCTCTGCTGCATGTGATTATTGGGTTCCAGGACCTTAGGAATATAGTTGTTGTGTTTTGGTTTAGTTTTTTCAAATTGCTGAGGAAGAAAGTTTACATTTTTAGTGGTAACTAATTGACTTGAAACTATCAAAACAAGAAAAGAAAACAGAGTCTTTGCAGAAGAGACAACAGCCCAAAAAGAACGGCATCTTCTCAATGGGGCAGAGTGAGATAGGTTGTAAAAATGCACAATTTCACCTGAGGATAGCAGGGTAAAGGTAGAACAGAATATAAAGGCAGCTGAAGGTTCATTTTTAAACCATGTTTTGGTTATACTAATAGAATAAAAATAATTCCTCTTTTCTTACAATTTTAAGAAGTACTATAGCACAAATACAGGCTATTTATCTGGAAAAGAATGGCTAAAAACATTGAAAGAGTAATTTCTAAGCAGTAAAAAGCTAAAGATGATGCTTACTCCAAAACCCACCACAGTGTTGCCTGAACAAAGTTTAAACAAAGGGAATTTAAATAAGAGTAATGCATCTGTACAGTCTCTAAAATAGTTCACATTCTCTTCCTCGTAGCTCGTTTCATTTTATTTTATTAAGTGCATAGTATTGAAAATAAACCTTCTTAAAAAACATTATGTCTGCATGTTCCGTCTTAAGCCTCTCCCACCACCTCCGACTCCCAAACCAACTTACACTAGGTTAAGGGCCTCCTGTTTTCTTACACAGCCATGTGGCAACAGCTTTGCTACAGATGGTGGATAATTTAGTCACATAAAAAAGTTGAAGCCTGCTCTTCCCCCTCCTTTACAGATAACTCTGGCAGCAGCACAGAGATTTCTCGAGGCCTGGAAGCTATTAAGGTTCATTTCAAGCACCCTTGAATGACCAGGCTTCTTTCTGGCCTTCAATCAAGCTGTCTGAGAAACAGATGTTTAGATTGGTCTTGAGTTCTCAGAAACTGACCCTGGAACTTAGCACGTGCACACGGGAGAGGACATCACATCAGCATACATGGAAAATCCCCTATCTTGCACCCAGTTTGGGTCTTCAGCTAACAATCATCATGCAAAAAATGTCATCTCTCAACTGAAGTAATGTTGACTCCGGGTGTTCTCATTCCCCACAGCGTAAAACCACTCATAAAAACAATCAGCCTAACAGCTAACGTACATATTCTGCAAAAATTGAAACTTAATAAAAAACAGTGAGAAAAGCATCAGGATGTTTAGCCCAAAATACTTAGCAAATAATGAGCAAAGTAAATTTAGATAAATCTGGCAAGCCAATAGACCACTGCTCTATGGAGTCATAGTGAGCTCAACATTAAATGCTTTGTCCTTGTGCACATGAACCACAGAACAGTTGCAGCTTTTTTTTTTTTAAAGCAATTAGAGAGTTGAAAGCCAAATAAAGTTATCTGCCATTATTTTCATCATCTGCCTGAAAGTGAAAAAAAAAAAAAAGTTCTTGACCTTGAAATAATATTTTTTAAAAAGATAGGACATGTTATTATCCAGCCAGTGCTAATGACCAAACTAACCACTTTAGCACCTAGTAACACCACTAATTAAGGTCAAATGTTGCACCACACTGCTTTTAGCACTGAATTGGCAACCAAGATTCATATAGTACTTCTATAGATTTTTCTAGAACTACAGATATCAAGGAGAGCTGGATATCTCATTCATACACAGTGCTTAAACCAGACCTTTAACCTGTAAAGCACTATGACCAGTTTGGATATATACTGTCATTTTTACAGTTCTGTTTTATGTTCAGAAATTTAATTATAGTTTCCAAGGGGGGAAAGGGAGGAAGCCACACCCTCTAGCTCTTTGGAATATATAACTGAACACTAAATTTTAATGTTGAAGTACACTATTTAACACAGCCACAGGGTTTTGAGCAGAGTTACACCATGCTCAAGACATTTCACTAACCTGTTGAACACAGTTGGAGTTGGACTGTGATCTCTGTCCCTTTCCCTGTCTCTGGTACGTTCTCGGTCTCGGTCTCGGTCTCTGTCTCGTTCCCGGTCGCGATCCCGATCTCGGGATCGCTCTCTCTCACGTTCCCGATCCTTCTCTCTTCGTGCATAGTAATCCCACTGTTTGCTGGTATCCATAAGACTAGACCATGAAGGAGCAGAACCTGCAAGGTGCGGAAAGGTGACTAAAGAAAAAGACGCGAGTATTAGAAAGTACAGAATCAGATACTATATGAAAACTGTAACACTATTTATGCATGAAAACACAGACGCTTGTCAGCCTCCTCCAGTAACATTTTTCAATCTTCTCCTTTTACATAAAAGTTAATTCTGAGCGAACTCTGCATTTTTTCCATGATGCTAATAAAGGCCCCTGGCACTCTTTTAAATACTTGTTATGAAGATGTACAGAACAAGGATAGACACCACAAAGACTGTCTAAATCCTTCTGGAAAAAAAAAAAATTGTGCAAAGATTTGCCGAAAGAATCTGATTTTATGTGGTCAAATGGCTTTGTTTTGGGGAAACAACAAAACAAAAACAACCAAAAAACAAAACTGCCTTTGAAACTCAGTGGCTCCGAAAATCCAGTTTGCAAAAACAAGGAAAAAGGATGCTTCCAACTTTATATTTAGATGCTACTATTTTCATGTTTTTGTCCTTTAAAATCATTGTATTTAAAATATAATGTTAGTTACAAAGTTCTCATTCACTAATTTATATTCTATACTGTGCTTTGCCATACTTTTCTTATTACAGAATCTAACAGCAGCTTTAGAAATAAATTCCATAAATTAATTCTGGGGAGAAGAAACAGCACTCCTACTTACACTCTGTAAGATACCATTTCCAGTGAATACTAGCACAACCACTGCTACCACTAAAACATAACAGTTTCAGAAAATTAAGCATATTATCTTAATCTAAAAGATGATACACTTAAGCAGTTAAGAAGGAAGTCACAAGACCATCTCACAACCTTTTTAGATAACCAGCAGTGGGAAGAGAGAAGGTACGTGCTTCTCCATTGCTTTCTGCCAACTCCAATATAATAACTAACTACTACTCTTAATGCCCCAATTGTTCTGTCCTGCCCTCCCTCTCCAGAAGCCCTGTGAATGCATCCTGTTAATGAAAGATAAGGGCTGTAGGATTTAACTGGAAACAGCACTCTCTAGTGGACTTACTGTACAGAGGGATTCCCACTCTCTGCTTTTCTGCTTTGCTAGCCAATGATAACATAGCCTTCAATAAATCGTTTGTTTTGAGCTCCACTTCGTTATCTATAATATGAGAACAATATTCATTTGACTCCATGGTGTCACAAAGAGACATTAATAGTATAATTAACGTAAATATCCACTGAACAATGTAAAGTGTGTTACTGATGCTGTATTTAATACTGTTGAGTATATAAAACCAGTGGCTTCTCCTGACAGCTATGTTCAAACTGCCTTGACTACAACGTCTGGGGTATGCCTGCCCCAGCAAGCTTTGGCAGAAGTTTAAGACAGCAGTTTGCCAAGCGTCCAAAGGAGGAATACAAAAGACCTTTTGAGCAGGCAGTGGAGCAGGAAAACACACTTCATTGTTAAAATCCATTTGCAATGAAAAGCATTATAATTCTTTAAAAAAGCATTTATACGAGGTTTTGCCTCTAACAAAATGCTTGACACTGTTTCACTTCACGGGTACAGACAAAATGAGGAGTCAACAGAAAAAAAAAAACACCCTAATACAATAGTATGTTGTTCATTCTACTGCCAAAACCTGAAATTCTTCTAAGGAAAGCAGCCAGAAATAGCAAAAAACCAGCTGGACTTTAAAGACTGCTAATTTCCTTGACTTCCCACTATGTCAACAATATACGTATGGTCTACGAGACACTGGCTGCCAGAATATTCTGATCTAAAGTGTAAACTCAATATGCTACAAAAAAATTATTAATGGCAGTATAAACTTTTATGATAAATTTTCGTTACTCCCTCATATCTGCAGTAATTCTCAGACAGAAGTATGAGATCTCCATCCCAATAACCTGAGATAAACCAGTTATTTCACACTCTGCACACTTTTCTATCTAGATTTTCACCAGTAATTATTCACAGCATACAAAAAGTTTACTTTCCCATATGAATTGGTGTTCTGCATTTACTACTTAGAATTAAGTAATTTGTCGCTTTTAGTATTTCCACATGGATTATTCTAATAATTTCTAGAAAAAGAAAGACACTTCCAAGGTTTAATTCTGATTTTATTTTTAAAACAGGAAGAGAGAGAGCTTTGAACAATCTATAGTTTTGGAGTCTTAAGTCCTGCTTTGGAGATGGTTTAAAAATTTCAAGCTGCATGTGTCACAGTCTAAGGCAAACTATTAATATATCTTCTTTGTGCCTCAAAAAATACTGACTCTCAAACCGTTTCCGTAACACTAAATTTCTTGCAAATTTGTAAGATAGAAAGAACATTTAGAGCACAGAACAGAGAAACGCTTGAGGAAAAAGCGAACAAACATACAAGTCGCTTCCCTGGCAGACCAAACACCGTGCCATATACTGGCAGCTCAATAAAACTCAAAAATCTGATGGCAAAGGTAGCATCGATGCAGTGGAAGAGCACAAAGACAAAATAGATATTCTTGCAGCTACAAGTTAAGAATATTGTTTACTATGCAACCTTCCTAATGGGCTTGCAGTGGGAAACATGCCTGACCACTAGGGAAAAGACACCAAGGCATGAGATCAGCAATGCGAATAGGCAGAGGAAAGGCTAGAGCCTTAATCAAGACTGGTATTTTTTTGCAAAGCATTCCATGTGCTCATCTTCCCCCGCAATTTTGACAAAGCCATGAAACACACAGACTAGCAAAGAAGACAACGGGTTGGAGATTCAGTGCTATTATCCAAAGCAACTACTAAATAATTATACTTAGCAATTCTTAATTAAAATGATCACCTATACCCTACTGTGCCACTGAGCCCTCAATTTACCTAAGTTCTGATGGATGGAGAGCACTGGTAAAATACTGGCCAGCGATCACATTATGAGACAGGGACTGTGACAGTAGATGCTGGCCAGGAAAATGTCTTTCACTAAAAGATGAACAACGATAAAATGCCACTGAGCTACTACAGATCCAAAAATCCATCTGACAGGCACAACTTAAAGACACAGAATTTGCTTTGTGCAGCAAATCCGAAAGCTTTTGCCACAATAGGGATACCAGATACACTGGGAGGATGAGCACAGATCATGCTCCTTGGCCTCCATAATCATACAAAGGCAAACAATTTTTTTAACCCTGCTGAAGAAGTTCAAATTCAATGTTGGCATGATCACGATCACAGTCATCTTTCGAATATTGGTGCTGCAACAACATAAGCATGCCATCACCTCTGAAAGTCAGCATAAATCTTGGAAATAGCATTGTGTCCCTAACAATACTTGACAGAACAGCAAATTCTAACAAAAGAGATTTGATAGTGAAAAACATTCTAAATTGGAAACTACATATTAGATGCAATGTACATACTAATGACTGTAAGACTGCTTTCCTTATGATACTCTGCATGGCTTTAGATGTTGAAGCTTCACAAAATAGTCACTTGGGTATCTTAGTTGTCTGCCTCAGCTTTACCTTTTTGCTAAAACTTCAGCAAACACAGTTCAATTATTGCTAAGAAAATGGTTAGTGTAAAGCAGCTGCTTGCCCACATCAAGAATTCTCAAAAACATAACAAGCTTCCATGCATGAAAGCAAACACCTGATAACTGATGAAGATCCTTCAATGTCAACAAAGTACCACTTGGTACTCCATAAACTGCTCCAACTTCAAGAAATTACAAGCCATTCCCAACATATCATTTTGTATATCTTCTCTAAAGATTTAGGCACATTTGAGAGAGACATTATCTGAACATTTGATCTGTGCTGAACATCGTGTACCCCCAGAACTGGACAGAACTTTCTCTACAATTTCTCCACCCAGCAGCTAGGGTCCAAAGGAATAATAAGCAAGGAGACAAGAAAAAGTCAGCTGGAAAAAAAGGCACTAGGCATGGGGCTGGATGGCAGATGCACTGAAGGCAGAGGCAGTGACTGTCACATGCAAGGTCCTGCACCTGGGTTGGGGCAATCCTCAATATCAGTACAGACTGGGTAATGAATTGATTGAGAACAGTGCTGCAGAGAAGGACTTGGGGCTACTGTAGTCAAAAAATTAAATATGAGCCAGCAACATGAGTTTGCAGCCCAGAAAGCCAATCATATCCTGGGCTGCATAAAAAGAAGCATGGCCAGCAGGTTGAGGGAGGTGATTCTCCCTCTGTGTGCTCTCGCGAGATCCCACCTGGAGTACTGCATCCAGCTCTTGGGCGCCCAGTACAAGAAAGACATGTTAGAGCAGGTCCAGAGGAGTGACACAAAAAATCATCAGTGATGGAACCTGCTCTCCTAGCTGTTCAGCGTGGAGAAGAGAAGGCTCCAAGGAGACCTTATTGTGGCCTTTCAATACTTAAAGGGGGCTTATAAGAAAGATGGAGAGACACTTTTTACCAGGGCCTGTAGTGACAGGACAAGGAGCAATGGTTTTAAACTGAAAAAGGGTAGGTTTAGACTGGACATAAGGAAGAAATTCTTTATGATGAGAGTGGTAGGACACTGGAACAGGTAGCCCAGAGAACTTGTGAATCACTGGAAGTGTTGGACCGGACTTTGAGCAACTTGATCTAGTGAAAGATGTTGCTGCCCATGGCAGGGGGGTTGGACTAGATGATCTTTGACGGTTCCTTCAAACCCAAACCATTCTGTGATTCTATGTTTACTTCATCTTCCCAAATTGACCTAGCTCAGGAAGACGCCGATATCTTAGTATTGCTATCACCCTTTTGGCTCAAGAAGCAGAGTTGTGCTAGGTAACAGTTGTAAACTCACTGTAGGTTCTATGGATGTGCATTTGATTGCACATAATGAAATTTCCATTTTAGTTCACTCTTACTATAAAACCAGAAAATGATGTTTTCCGGCTTCAGACTTTTTCCATACCATTAAAAAAAAAAAAAAAAAAAAAAAAAAAAAAAAAGACAGACTTTGCAACAGAATAGCTAAAGATTATATTATCTTAGACAAAGAGTTTTTCAAAGGAGAGGCATATCACTCAGGATTTCTCAATGATTGGTCTTGCTGGTTAAAATTCTGATGATATCTCGACAGTACTTGTTTTTGTGCTTCTAAATCCTACCATTTCTTGGAAAATTCTCACTGACTTGTGTCCCGTATTACGGTGTATTATTTTTCAAAATCACAGTTCTGCAAAAGCAGCATGGAAAGATATCCAGCATACAAATAAGTCAGCAAAACAATATTATTTATCAACAGCTGTTGAATTTGCAGCAGCATGTAACTGTTTACAATTGTAGGCAATGAGCTTTCATAATAAATCACTGAAAGGACTTGTTTAGTCTCTTAGCTAAGATCTTGATAAGTATATCAAACAATTTGATATAGCACTAGTCAAAATTTTCAAAGCCAGCAAGCTTACTCACCACTGCCGTATGAAAATGCACGAACAGAACGACCATCATAGCCAGAAGAATGTCCACTGTTGAAAAGACATGTAAAAATCCAGTTTTACCAAAGCTACCTCCATCAATAAATATATACTTTTAATATTATTCCTCTAAAGTCTTACCACCACACAGACTAAAAGTGTTTGTTATAAATGGATTTAAGTCCTCCATTTTGAGCATTGCTAATTAATAAAGCTCTCTATCAACACAAATATGTGTATTTCATATTTTATTACAAGAGGTGAAAATAGCACTCTCTCTTCTGTATCATCAGAGCTGTTCTTCTGCATTTTCAATGAATTTTCTATTTCAAATGTTTCTTGTATCGTAAGACGATACTGAATGTAATCTCCAACTGCTTGGAAGTGCTTCATTCATGAACGAAGCCATTCTCATTCTTTCTGTTAAAAAGTAGGTACGTGATCGTATCTAAGAACAGGTGGACTTCAAATGTGTAGTTCTATAAATAAACTATTAAATGAGCTACACATTTTCTAGGCTGACTTCTTTCAGTGGTAGCCAACTCAAATAGGTAAAAACTAGAAAGGTTAAAAAGGATGGTATGTGCATAGGACATAATTCATACATAAAACTTTTTTTTTCATGACTTTTAGCACTTCCTACATAACTTGAATGAATTATCTTTGCTGTATTTAACCTAAGTGTTATTTCTCTTCTTGAAGGCACTTTAAGAAACAAGTTTTGGGTTAGCTTAGTTTAAAAACAAAACAAAACCAATGATAGTGAAAGGCCAATGCAACATCTTAACACCTAGAAGTATGAGATTTAGTTCCTAGGTTCCACAATAAACTTGAGTTTTTCACATCATATTTCAGAAACTATATAAATATTCACTACAAGTAAACGCAATGACTGGTGCTTAACGGTCAGAAGCAGCAGTCACTCACAGCAACTGTCAGTATGAAATAATAAATTTACTTTCATGTACATCAAATGCATCCAGTTCGGGGCTTTCTGAATTAAATCAGATGAGGATTTTCTCAGAGATTTACCACCATCATCTAGCAGTGAATATGTTAATAGAATTTTCGATTTCAAAGGAATAGATGTGTGCACCTTCCTTCAGTGAAACCTAAAGGACTAGGAAAAAAGAAGCTTGCACCACCTTCTTAAGTGAGCTTTGTACATGACCTGGTTTTGGCCTCTAGCAAAATATAAACACTTTTCAAGGACTGTGCTGGCCAACTTTTTTTCTTCCTTTTATATATATAAATACATATGTACGCATATACAGATACGTGTATATAAAAAAATTGTATTGAAAAATACTGTTAGCCTATTAAAGCTGAACACTTAGAACAAACACCGTAGAAATACAAATTTGGATTCTATCGAACTCTGGCATTTCCTATACCTTATAAGGGCTTGAATCTGTGGCCAAATTGTTTATTTGCATTTATAGAAAAGGATAGAGTAGCTGAGAAGTATACGGTTCACTTAAATAAGCCTTCAGGCTACTAAAGAATACTTTAACAATCGTTACCTTGAATTTGGTCTTAAGTCTTGGCATAGTGTCATAACTCAGCTAACCTAACAAGTGGCCAAGTAACCTGCTCAAAAGAATGTTATCAGACAGGTGAGACTAGTAACATTTCTGTAAAAATCTGAAACTGTCTCCCCAGTCCCAGATAAAATCCATAAAACACTGGGTAGTGTAAGAGCCCTTACTAATTTACTTCAGTTAAAGAATACTAATATATTGCTTTGTAAGATTTCAAACAGATAATCACCTTTCTATTGTGGGTATGAGGGAAGGTGGAGGACCGCCAGGTGGTGGTGGAAAGCCTGTAATAATAATTTAGGTGAGGGGGGAAAAAAGGAAAAAAAACAACCACAAAACATAAACGCATAAAAGAACTAGGCTAAGTATACAATGGCAAACAAATCCCAGAGAGTACAACACAAAAATTGTTTCCCACTGTGTAAATGGGTTTTGTTTTGTATAACTGAGAACTACTTTCCAGCTTAACAAAGGCAGAGTATTAAACATGTATTATTAGTGCTTCAAAGCAAATACCTTATTCTTAAAAATACAATAATTTAGAAGCATAGGAAAATTCCTGACAATACTTAATAAACAACAATCAGAACTATTTTCTGCATAGCTGAAAAAAAGAGACTGGAAAGAAAAGAAGGAAGCACAAATTTAAGAAACTGGTTGATTAGGTCCACTAGTCAACAGCATTTTCATATGTTTTCTTTTCTGCCTGCCATCAAAATAACTAAGCCTACATCTATACATACAGTTTTGTATTTATGAACTTTTATCTATATAACTAAAAGGAAGTTGGTAAGTTGCACATCAGTTAAGTTTTCATTTCTCAAGCAAATGTGGAAAAAAAAAATTCTAAGCAAGTTTACCTGGTGGTGGCACTGTTATTGGTATACCTAAAAAGACAACAAATAATATATCAGTTATAGTAATAGTTTGTTTGTTATCTGTAGATCTAAAATCAGATTGAGCTATCACGACATACATGATCAAAAAGAATAACTTATTTTCTGCGTCCTCAGATGAAGATCTCATATTAATACCAATTGTTAAGACTTTATGCAAGCCTTGTGCAATATGTTTTCTTATTTAAGTTCCTATTTTTCAGGATCTTATTTAATTAGAGACAAAAATAATAACGAATGACTCTGGGTCTCAAGATTAGAATTAAATCCATAACCCTAAAATGTTTAGTATCCAGAAGGAAAGTAACATCCCATAAAATATATTTGCTTGGTTTTCATTCCATGACTGGATGAAAGGAAATGCAATTGGCCTCTCACCTTTAACAGCTTTAGTATAGCAAATAGTAGGTCCACATGAACAAAATATTCTAGCAAGAGTAAGCATTACAGACTTTTCAGTCAATGCTATGCCACGCTGCAATTCATAATTCAGTTCCTACTTGGAGGGAAAAAAATTGTTCAGTACTCCATTTTCTTGTAAATAGCTGAGAAAGGAGCACCCTTTAACACAAACACATTCAAAGACTGTTCTGACTTTTCTGGTTTTCAGACCTAGCTTAGCTGCCACTAATCTAACTAAAAGCTGAGAAATTTTTACCAAGTAAATTAGCTGATCTAACAAAGCATACTGCCTCAGTATCTAAACCTGTCTTATTTGATTATGAAAGGAACGATTACAAGGTAAAAATCATTCATACACTTTAAAGGATATTATCCTCTCATACTTTGTAAAGAAATAGCTTTACCTCAACTGAACACAAAACGCTGTTACATGAAAAAAAGAAACCGGGCTAAAACAGTATAGTCAGACTACTTTACTAGGCATAAAGCTCTTTCAGTTATGAGCGACTCTTCTTCTATTAAAAAAGTACGTATTTTCAATCTGACAACTTACTGCAAGACTTTGGGGGGTGGGGGGTGGGAGGAGAGAACAGAAAACTTTGCCAAGTGCTTTCATCGGTTTTGCCATAACTGCATAAACATCCAGACAGAACAGCAGCCAGACCCACTTAAATTAAAACCCATCTCATTCAAGTTCCAGACTTCATCATTCAGAGAATATCCTAGATGTACTGGCCATTGCACAACTAATTTTAGGTATGTATCATTAATTCAACATTAGAACTAAAGGACTATTGTATGGCAGCAACATTTAACTACATCTATGTATTATAAAGTCTAGAAATGCCAACTGCTCCCAAATTGCCTTGGCAGAAGGACAAGAATGAAGGACTATGCAAGCTGAGGAAGGGTGATCAATGTCAGTGTTCACCAATTGCTAGTGATTTCACTGACATGAATTCTTACCAGCATTAATCCTATAGGATTAAACAAATTGTGAAACAAAATTGACGTTGCTGTCCAATTCTAAAGATTTAAAATCTAATCTCTCAGCCAAAACGTAAATCAGGAGACAGTGAACCCCAAAAGCCAAATCATTTTCTCTTCACCAGCACACAAGCTTTCCAAATTGCACTATCCTTGTTAAGAACACTGCAAATCACACCATAAAAATTTTGACAGTGTAACATTTAAAAGACCAAATACTCCCAATGAAAATTTCTGAAAGTAAAGGAAGACTGGGAACTCAAACTGTTGCACAGCTGAAGTATTTTCTATTAACCTTTTTTGGTTAATTGTCTATCTTAATAGATTCGTCATGAGCCTACAACACAGAAAAAAAAAAAATATATTTAAAAAAATCTCTTAACAGCAATGTTAAGAACATAAGCGAGAAAAATACAAAAGTTCTCTCAAACTGATTAATTTATTAGCTCTAACTTATGCTGAAAAAAATTTCAATTGCTGCACTAAAACCAGTCTCAGCACTATGCACAGAACTGCCCGGAAAACCATCAGCTAATACTCTTTACAAAAAGGAAGAAATTCTGATTGAACAATTAATATATTCCTCAGAATCTGATCTTGTGCAGAAATACAAATAAAAATCTCATCACAAGATTAAAAGCCAAATGAAAAACTTCACTTAAGAGCCACTCAAGCAAAATTAAGACAGACTGAATACAACTAATACTGAGAGACCAAATGTCCAAGTAATTTTAACGAATTGGGCTAATGCAAGGTATTATACGAAAAAAAACCCCAGGCATTTTTTCCTCAAAAACCTTTAAGAACATTTAGAAAGTCATGATTAGTGATTATATCATTTTAAGAGAGAAGCTAATTTACTTGATGGTATCATAATGGGAGAAACATTCTTCTACATTCCAAGTCAGCAAGTATCACTAAAAAGATCTAAGTGAAGTTTTTTTCCTCACCTTCTTCAGTAAGAAATGAATGTGACACAAAATAAGAACAAAAACCCCACAAACTTCAGTTAACAGAAAATAAAGAATCTCTTAACTCTTCACCCTGCCTTCTACTAAACGCAGTGTATGAAAATATACTTGAAGCATCACCAGCCAATTACTTCTTCCGAGGAAGAAAAAAAGACTTTGAGATACTGAGTAATTTCTTGCAATGTAGGGACTAAACTTGAGTACCAGTGCAAGAAAGTGACTTACCGTAGATCATGTCATGTCCCTACAACACGTTGTACTGCCACAAAGATACACGTGACCTAAACCTAATTATTCAGACTTGTGTGCCAAAAGCCATCCAAATAGCATTACTGCAGCATTTTTACCTAATGTGCTTAAAATTGCTTTCAGCACATTGTATACCATCCTACTAAGGCTGGTAAATATTTACAGAAGACCAAGTAGCTTTTACTAAAGGAAAGTGTCACATGTGCTCTGTGCGGAATAAGGAATCAGACATGGTAACACCGCCACAGTTTAATAACGTACTGCAAATTAGCTGAACTGTGTAATAGCCCACAGCAACGTAACATAACTCAATTTGGTGTAAAAACTTCTTTTGCCACAGGCTAAACTAAGTCAAATTCTCTCTATCACAAGATAAAAAGTACACACTTAGATTGCTGGGGCTGAGCAGATGTACAGTTACTTGTTAAGCCCTGGTACAAGTCTAGGCAGTCAAGCTTCCCAAAGTTACGCAACAGAAGTTCAGTACTTCAGAGTAATTTTTTTCTTCCTCAATATCACAAATACATGTCACATTTTAACTACACTCTTAAACCAAAACACATAAAACAACTTTTAAAGCCTGTTAAACAGAAGCATCCACGTACTTCTTTAGATTTAAATTACTCCAACATAGCAATAAACCAAGCAAACAAAAAAACAACACATTTTTTGCCACAGCCAGTGATCTCCTAGGAGTATTTGAGAATTTTCTGCATTTGGCCCTTTGAATCGTTCCAGGACTTGTTTCGCAAAAAAGATTTGAATCACAAGAATGAATGAATTCAGAACAAGAGATCCAACTTCAAAGCACGATCCTCTTTCAAAGGGGCTTTTGGAGGATGTTTTATATTTGGAATACTTAAATTTTCTGGCAAGTAGTCCTGGTTTAATATTGGGTAAGAGTAGGTTTTTTTTCCCCTCCTGCACTGAGCCTAGGAGGGATGGCAGATTCTATTTTAGGAACAGCTTTGAAGATAAAGAGCTGGCAACAGCACAATTAAAACACAGGCCTGAAGAAACCAAATCCACAGCTCTTAATCGTTATTTTCAAATCTACTCGAAGCACGGAAGGATGTTGAAGGAGACCTTCTGAACAAGTGTATGTCATAAACCTGTCTGTAAACCACTAGACTAAAGGCAAACCTGCTTGCTAAATCTGTAACACATGTGGATTTCTTTCACCTTTAACAGCTCAACAGGTGAGGGGTTTCATAAGAACAGTCCAGTACACCTATATGACATCCCTGCACCAAGTGCGTTTGGGGTGTCTGGGGGGGGTTCATCTCATGCTGTTAATAATATACAACTTAGATCACCTTTTCTGTACCACAATTACAATAATTATTTTCTAAAAACTTACAATGCATTACCTATATTATTTTAACAGAAAGCTTAAAACCAGTTAGCATTAGTGTCATGTTCCTCTCCTTTCTGTCCCCCTGCAGTAAGGAGACATGACAAAATTGCCAGAGCAGTAGCATATTCTCCCTTCAGACACCCTATTTTTAATATTTATGCACAAAAACTTGGAAAAGGGCACAGAATTATTTGTTAAATCTCTTCTCTTCTGCATTCTAGGTTGCACCATTTTGTGCATGACAATCACTGATGAAAGCTAGAGCTTGCGAGACAGCAGGAGTCAGTAGTTTTAGAATCACAGAATAGTTTAGGTTGGAAGCGACCTTAAAGATCATCTAGTTCCAACACCCTTGCCATGGGCAAGGACACCTCCCACTAGACCTGGTTGCTCAAAGCCTCATCCAACCTGGCCTTGAACACTTCAGCAATTGAAGCAAGCAACCTCTTCTGTGAGGACTTAAATTATTATTAATCAACTATGTTAATTCCTTGCTTATACACAAGAGTATTAACAGAGAAAATTTTAAAAGATTCCCTATGCAAACAGAATAGCAAAGAGACTGTTCTGCATGATTTCAAAACAAGTCAAAAGAATGCAAGGAACAAAAGGAGAAAATAAGGAAAGGGGCTCCACCTTAAATTAGTCTCTTCTATAAATAAATCCTTCACTTTCCTACTCAAATACTCCCCAAAGTTTCTCCATCTATTTTCATTTCTCACTGACCGTTCTTCTTAGTTCCTTGCTAAGTCCTTTTGACATTAATTCCTTAAAATTGCAATACTCTCAGGTAACTGTGCTATTTGTGCAAATGCTCATGACACTCCCCCCAGTAAACTTCCATTAATACCAAGTTTCAGTAAACATTCAGTAAATATCAGTAGATTTCAACCTAGATTTGACAATGAGAAGAGTACTCAAAGAGCCTTGATTCCTCTAAGACTCACAGACACAGGATGCTGGATAAAAACATCAGGTGCTAATAAGACCTCTGACTGAAAGGATATGGCACAAATGCAATTCTTAGAAGACTTTTGGGAATTCATACATGCTGTGAGGGGAAAGGGGAATTAAAGCTTCTGTTGCTGCTTTGACCTTAGACATCAGAGAATCCAACTTCTGACACAAATTCATGGTATGCCATACTTATAGTTCAAAAGTTTATAGAATGATTTGTTAACATGTACCTCGCAATAGCATTAACAGTAGTTGAATTACAGAAAACAGCTTCTCACTTCAAACATTTTCAAGGACACAAGATCCAACATTTAGTCTTTAGGTGATTATTTACTACTTGGGATTACACTTACTGAGAAAGTAAAGACAAAAGTTTCTGTTTCTGCCCAGCACATATATTTAAGAAAAGAGTAGAACACAAAATTCTGAAATTCTGCATGTATAGCCAAATGTGCATGGAATGTGGTGTCTTTAATTCATTATCATCAAGCATTTGATGCTAATGGATCTCTCATTTTTCACACCCTATGTACAGCAGGATATTTACCTGGTGGGGGAATCAGAGGTGGAGCAGTACTGACAGTTGGAGGGGGTGGGAGGAAAGGAGGTGGTGGAAGGTGGGTAGGTGGAGCTCCTGGAGGGAAAAATGGAGGTGGCTTGGTAAAATTGTCTACTTCAGGATTAGATCGTTCTGAAAGAACCTGTAAAATATCAAACTATAGTTACAATTGCTACGTCAAAAGGGTAGAAGATAGGTTTCCTCTCTTTCCAGTTACTACAACAGGAAAGTATTACTTATGCACCTAAAGAGCCATATTCAGATGGTCTATCTGCATCCCTATGTTCAGTGTACCATACTTGCCAAGTACCTCTGAGGGTCTAAGAGCAGCCAGTAGGGAACAACAAATGTAAGATCTGAGAGGGAATATAAGCCATCTGAATATGGTTCAAACCACCATCTTAAATTTATAAAGGAAAATATTTTAAAAATCAGTATGAAAAAGCATGGAAAAACCCCAAGACTTGAAATTATTTAAACACTGTGAGATCAAGTGAAAAACACATGGCAGTGTTTTCAATATAAGCACTACAATCCATTATTTTTCACTGTTTAACCTTAACCTAAGTTAAGGCAACTAGGGCACTGAGCAACCTTGATTCTTCTCCACAGGTAAGTCAGGAGATAAAAAGTGTGTAGCCAATCTTAAAGCATTTAGTTGTTTTCTTAAGATTATCTTAAGAAAAGCCCGTAAAGACTGAAATCATAAAGACTAATCTTACAATTTATGGTAAAATAATACAATATAATTAAAAAAAAAAAAGTATTATCAACTATTTATTCCTTCACAACTTATTTTTAAAAGACTGCCTTTCTCAAACTGCATGCACTTGCAGCATTAGTGTCTGGCAGGAACAGGGGAGAAACAACAGTCAGTTTAAATATTTATCTTTGTCACTTAGTAAACAAAACACTATCCCATGTGCATCTAGAGGAGCCAACGCTGTCTCCTGGATTGTAAGCCTGCCATCTCGCTCATTTCCTTTCAGTAAGAAGTATACCAAAACATTTATCTTTCAAAATATACCAAATATTTAATCTTAATATATTTCAATTAATTGCCACAATTTTCTTCCTGAACTTAAAGCTACTTCTGTTTTACTCATTCATACACACTGAAATGTTTTGATCAGAAGCTATGGGGAAAGCAAAAATGTCTTCTAGTCAAAGATAGCGTGTAAATCTGCAATATAAAACCTGTATGTTGCTGTTTTCATTAGCACGCCGTCGTCCTTCCACTCTGCTGATAGTGATGGTCTGTCCAATCACATCTATTGTGCCAGATAATCGCCTGCAACATAGGACAAACCAGAATAAACAAGCAGAATTAGAAAAGGAAAAAAAGAAAAGTAAGAGAGAGAAGAAAGTCTTATGGACTTCTCTCATTCTAAAGCTTCCTTCTCCTGTATAAAACATAAAAGATACAAGATAATAAATCTACACTTGTTAGTGATAAAAGAAAAAAAAACAACCCACCACACCACAAAAAAAACAACAGGAACAATACAGTGAGATCACAAAAAACCACTCAGTAAGAAAAAATACAGTAAACAGAACATCTACAAAAATCTGAAATGAAATAGTTATAAACTGATTATTATAAATAATTTCTAAACTGCAAGAAACCATACTGGCGGATTCCATGGAAGATCAAACAAAGGTAAGTTAGGAGGCAGAAATAAATATAAGCCAACCCTGCCACGCATACTATTGATATTGCAGCACACATCAAAATCAGCTGCCATCTCTGTTATCTTGGAATACACGGTCTTAATATCAAACAGTAAATACATGACACTAGTAAGACACTGAGCCTTAAATTAAACCTTGCATGAAACTCAAAGGAATCTTAGACCAGCCATTCATACTTCTGTTACTCAGTTTTCCGAATGCAAAATGTGTCTCCGTCAAAAACTTCTAAAACATTGGCATAGCTAAGCACTATGTTCACCTTCTTTAAAAACACTGGCAACAGAGCAGCACAAGACTCACCTCAGTTTCCCTTACAACACAATCACGCAACAACAGAATACAATGTAAATTAAGAACACGCACCTTAGTAGATCGTAATGGATTTTTAGAGAAAATGACAAGAAAAGTGACATGTATATATGCATTCTTTCCCTTCCAGTTTCTGCCAATCAAAAATTTAAGGACTTCCTATGCAACTGTTTTTAGTAGTCCCTGATTAACTTGCATTTGCACAAACTCTTTTGAACACACTTTTACTTTGATCTTCAGTGATGAGATCTGTTTCAGCTATTTTTTTTGCCTGGCAATTGTATTTGGTGCCCTACGGCAGTTGTGTTAAAAAAAAATAAAAATTTAAAAAATATAAAAATATCCCTCTTCTTTGGCAGTGTAGTATTCGTGGTACCTCTGCTGTATCTCTTCTCAGTTGTCTCTTTCCCAAGCTGAACTAGTCCGCATCTCTCCTCATATAGAAGTGAGTCTGTAACTTTCATTATTTATTTCATCTTTTTGTGGACCCTTCCTACCTCTACTATATCTTTTCTTGCCTGACATAAACAGAACCACAGATAATATTCAGCTCCCAATGCATCATGGCTTTATGTACTACCGTAATAACTTTTACTGGTTTGTTCCCCACTGCTAATGATAACTACCATGCAATTTTCTTATTATGGCTAACACTGGAAATTGACTAACATTTTGGGATGCAGCAACAATAAATCCAAGATCTCTTTCTCAATGGGTACGATTATTAATTATTAATGGTTTGAAGAAGTGCATCTTATTTAGAAAAATACAATCTAGTATTTAAATTCTCAGTGATTTCAGTTCACTATGAACAAGTTATTCCAGTTCACACTGGAGGCAATGTGTAAATTTTACATGCAAATGTATCTCACTTCAGTTTCCATACCAGTCAACCCATTAAACTTATGCATATTAGACTTAAGTTGTTCCTACTATAAAATTCTTAACTCCCATATACATATTCACATAGTCTGTTAAGAGAGGTATCTTTAAGCACCCCAAATAATCTGATATTGTGGCCACACAGCTGTCACAGAATCACAGGGGTTGGAAGGCACCTTCAGAGATCATCTAGTCCAACCCCCCTGGCCAAAGCAGGGTCACCGAGAGCAGGATGGACAGGACTGCATCCAGGCAGGTTCTGAATATCTCCAGAGAAGGAGATTCCACAACCTCTCCGGGCAGCCTGTTCCTGTCAACTGCAACTTTTTATTTTTAACTTTTCAAAGCAGATTAAAAATGCTACTCAGGGTAAAGACACGATGGCATTCCATTGAATACAGACACTAAAATTTAAAGCATAATCAATCTCTCAAAATCTTCAATAAATCAACCGCATGGGAATATACTGACAGTAAAGAAGGACTCCAGGCGCCAGACCAGAAACTAGTATGACAAGGATCTGAATGTCAACTACTGTAACTAAAACCTGGTACCTGTGACAATGGGAAACAACTATTTTGAAAAGAGGAAGAATCTAAAGTACAGTGAACTTTCCTGTTTGCAGCCCCAAACAAACGAAAATGCAAAAACCTAGCTTTATAGAGAATTTATAACTCTCTTATTCTTATGCAGATAGAACAAAACCTACCTGCTTTGCAGCCCATGGTTAATTTCTAAAAGAGGTTAAAAAGCAGAATTCACTTAGGTCAACTCCATTAGAAAATGAGGTACAAAATTACACTGCTAATGGATGAGAGAAACAAAGGTACATCTGTGTCACACCTATAAGGGAAACCATAGTAGACAAAACTGACAATATTTACCAATAGCATGATGCATAACAAAGTAAAAAAAGACTGGGGAAAAAAAACTTTCAGGAAATTTCAGAAAAGAAATGCATAGAAAGAAAAAAAAATACTAGTTTTACAAGACAAGTTCTTTTTTTTTTTGTAGCTAGTGGACTACTAACCACATTAATACAAATAGCAGGGAGAACAGCTGGAAGTTGGGATTACAGGCTCCAAGTTCTGCCGGACTGATAGCTCTGACCTCAATTGTTCAAATACCTAGATTCCAATGCAGCTGCAAAAGACACAGCAGACACTAGAGCATGAAGGATCAATTAGATCTCCCAGAGATAATCTAAAGATCCTTGGCAGACTGAATACTGAGGATGATCCAAATGCCTGTCCTCGGAGCTTTTCAATATCTGGGTTTAGAGCTTCCTTCTGGATTTTAAAGCAAGCTCGTGAAGCACAACAGTGGGGGGGGGTGAGGGGGACCGGTGGGTAGAAAAAGAGAGTCCAATGGTGCAACAGTCCGAGAACACATCTGCAAACTAAAATGGTATATACTATACAGCAGCCTCTCCGTGGCTAACACAAGTTTAAGAAACTCTCTTATCTTCTAACATCCTATCCTAAAAGTCAGATTATTTCAGGATTGAGACTGAAACAATCAACACCTGCTTTCTAATTCTCCCCACTGGTCTTGCATGGTATTCCAGCACTGCCACACTTTGGATTATAATTATTTTGCTTTCAGTAACTGAACTGGAAACATAGGTATTATAAAACAATTGCTAAACCAACTCTTTCACTACACACACACACACAAAAAGGACAATTGAATTTTTGTAAAACAACAATACTTTGTCTCAGTCTTCACTCTGACAGCTTGATTGGTTTCAGAGTTCTAAGACATGCTTTTTCTTCCATTGCTGGCATCTTCTCTTAATTATCTAAAGCCATACCCTAGAAAACTCATTTTACCTAGCTTTAGTCCTTGTGTATAATAGATTACTCTGTTTTACAGCAAGAAGTCCCTCCTCAGGTGACTCCTGCTTGGCTCACCCCACTGTTTTACAGGGCTTCCACTTGGCAGTGATGTACTTCAAATTAAGACTCTTCCTCTCTTGCACTGTTTGCAGACTGCCAGCAATTCTTGGAATCAGCACTGCAAACATAGACAATGGACACCAACGCAACAGTACTGGGCATTAAAGTACTATCTGCATCAACCATACTACAATAATACCAATCTTGGCTTGGGAAGCAGCCCAAATGCAATACTGCATTACCAAAGGATGCAAGTCTAGACTACCAGTTGGTTCCTAGGCATCAACTTTACTGAAATGAACAGGGCTTTCACTTAATTTTTCTAGAGTCCGAAGAGCACACCTGTGCTCACTCATTCTCACTGAGCTGGTGGTTTATAATTTTTTTTTTAATAATGTTTTATAGTGGTATGTCCATTGTTCTTCCCAACAGCTGCCAAGAGATTTAATTTTTGTAATGATGGATGAGTTCAGGAATTTGCCATCATATCTTGAACTTGACAATTTCTCTATTTCCAAGACTGCAATAATGATTTCATTAAGTACTCCAGTAAAAGAGCTTGAAATCAAACAAGAGAAAGCATATGTTCAGTTGCAAATGGAGGAGCAGATGACACCACTGTCAAAAATGTAATCTTCACAAGGGCAAGAGAGGCATCTGAAGTGTCCAGAATTTAACAGTTCAGCAGTTTTGTAAAAGGGGCAAATCTGAAGCCTTGGATCTCGATTAAGTCATAGCAAGTTGGCACATGGGGAAATTTCAAAGACTCCCCAGCCATTACCTAGCTTAGCAATAAGATGTTAAGCAGGCATTACTAAGTTTCTGTCTCAGCGCTGTATGAAAAGAAAGGGCTTGGTTTGTCCCTTACATGATCAGGGCACCTGGGATACAGATGCATTCCCAATGGATACACCCAAACATAAAAAGGCAATCCACGCGTGTGGGAAGCACATGAACCCACAGCAGAGTTCATAAAGAGTGTAGCTTGAAAGGAACATTCCATCAACTCAGTGAGTGATTTCATTCTAATTAGAGAATGGTTATTTACGAGCTATTTGCACTAGGAATACCACTTTCCATGGAGATTTAATTCAGAAAAATATCTCAATCTCATTTGGCAAGCTGAGTTTATTTAAGTTCTACAGAGCAAAGAGAAAGGGGGAGGAGGGGGGAGAAGAAAGAAAGAAAAAAAAAAAAAAGACAAACCCAATTATTTTCCAAATTCATAGCTTTGGAAATCACTTATCACCACTACAAGTAATACAGAAAATGAACTGCTTTTTGGAACCGTCCCAACACACACTGTTCCAAATTCAGAAACAGTCTAACTACTGGATCCCACATTTATTCACTAGACTTATAGTCTAGTCTGAGAATTATAGTACACTTTAAAAAGAGTACTTAATATGTTCTTGTGTTCCTTCTTGTCTTGCTTACGTATTTTACGCTTTATTTTCCTCCTCGTGAGGACAGCCTCAACATTGCTAAACTCACCACTTATTGATATAATTAAGAAGCAAACAAATTTGATACAGAAGTCATTGATATACAAAATAGATATTTATTCAAAATTGTATCTGAGTTTTCGTCATTTAGTCTCACAAGGCTAGTTCATGAAACAAGGGAAACCTGTATTTTTTCATAGTAATGGTATATCACAAATCCATTTTCTATAAAAAATTCTGTCTACAGAAAGGCCCAAGCACAGAGACAGCTGATAAACAGCCCGTCACACTGACAGGCAAATTCCTCTGAAAGCAAAATTCATTTAAATGCGATGTACTCTTTAGTAATAACCCAAAAAGCATAAATGGAGTTAAAAAGCTAAGAGCCTCTGACAGAACAAAGTTTTGTGATGGAGAGCTATTCTAGATACTACTGGAATAAGAAAATACCAGGTTTTGCACCCAGCTTGTAAATGAAACTTCTGCTTATTTCTCTGCTAGTAAAGCAATACTATCTCACAGTCCTTGAAAATTGACATAAGGAAAAGCACTGGTCTAAAAACCAGTCAGATTTCTCTATGACCTAGCTGGTTAGGACAAGTTTGAAATACATCAGATCACCTTCATGTTCTAGAAAGCACTATCTTGCCCTGACTAGCATTAAATTAGGATCATGCCCCTCCCACCCTTACCTTAATTTGGGTGATTTGTCCCTCCTATATTGTTCCTGCCACCTTCTGATGCCTCAACTGACTTTTCTGGAGACAGTGCGTGCCTGTGACTGAGAGGAGGTGCTGCTTCTGGTGAGACCAATTGCCTAGGTCTTTCTTTTCTTGCATCTCTATCTTCTCTGCTCTTTGAGTTCTTCTTGTCATCATGCCCAGCTCCCTACCAATCCCCACACCAATGCTGCTATACCCAGTTGCATCAGTTTTCCCTCCCTTTCACCAAATACATCAACTACTCCTAGAAGCTGAGAGAAGTTTTACTGCTACATGAGAAATGCTTCCAGCAATTTCACAATAAAGCTATTACAAAAGCCTCTTGGCATAAAGGCAATTATTTTAAATTATCAAAGAGTTGGATTGCCAAAAAATTTCTGCCTGCCTAAAATTAAATCTTTAATTAAAGAAAAAAAAAAAGTCCAATCCCATAGAACACTGCCAGATTATAAAAAAATCAGTAATACAGATTTTTATGTACAGAAAATAGTAGCTGTGTTCTGGAGAAGTCATTCAAGTAGAAGTATATATAATCCATACAGTTAAAGACTTAGTCATTCACTGAGCGACTCTCAGACTTTTGAGCATACAATTTTCTTTCAAAATCTCTTCTGACCACTTGGTAGAAATACCGTTTTCCCTGCACAAGAATTTATTTGAAGCAAATGTATCCAAAGGAGCAGATATTAAATATGGAAAGAAGTGAGTTTTGCCATTGTAACAACTCACAATCACCCTATTCACACTAAATGTAAAACAACCTATTCTAACCACTGGAATGCACAAGTTATATAACTGTTTTGTCCCCTCTTTATCTATGCAACAGACTGACTTCACTTACTGGCTTCTCATTCTTAAAGATATGTGGGTTTCCCAACCTTTGTTAGGGTAAACTTAGCTCCTGGAGAAAACAGACACACCTTAAGGTTCTCAGGAAAGCTCTGATTAACAACCAATATACTAACTCTAAACCTCTAAAAATCAGAAAAACGGTCACTTAAACTTGGGATTGCTAACTTCAGGCAGGAAAAAAAAGTATCACATAAAAATACGGTATAAAGACATCTATGGTAAAATAAATTTATCCAAGCTAGAGCACACAATAAAGATTTCACTTACGAAGCCTGTACCATGCACACATATCACCTTATTGTATTAAGCTTTCTCACCAAATGCAAATTTCACAGAATTTACACAATGCACTTCTTCTACAACTTTAAGCTTCACTACATTTCAATATCCTGGTAATTTCTAAAGTATTTTAGAGATTCTCTGTCCACCAATGACATGCATAAAGAATTGAAATCCTGTAACAAAACCTGTACTAAATACAGATTTGGAATCTTTAACCCTGTGAACAGTACATTCAATTTTGAGAACTCTGTTACAAGAACATCACACAATTCAGGAAAGAAAAGGAAAGAAAACAAACACAATTACAGGGTTGGTAAAAAGTCTGGAAAACTTTTACTATTTCTTAGACAAAGAAAAATGGTTAAAAAAACCCCACTAAAATCTACTAAAAACAGATCAGTATAACCTGATAGCTCAGAAAAGAATTTAGGCTACCAGGAGGAGTATTACAGGAGTGAAAGAGAAAAGCAGGCAAGGGTATCAAGCAAGATTTTTTTTTTTCCACCCAAGAGAAGTATATTTGGGTGTTGGACTGACTCTTAAAGCATGGAATAATTGAACCTGAGTGCCTCCGAATTAATCAAGGTGCTTATGCTTGCAGTGCCAAGGACAAGTCATAGATGCTAATCTTTAACTGTTGATGATGAAAGCATACAACCTGCTCTACCTCTCTTACCATCATTTATAATACAATCACTTTTAATTTGCACAGAACCAGAACTCCTAAACAGGATCACTTGATAACCAAGTAAAGCAGAAGCATGGATTCATCCTAAGCCAAGTGCCAGGTGTCAAACAGCAGTAGCTAAGATATAAAGGACAGAACTTACTAAAGCCTGGGGCTGGGAGAAGGAGGGGAAGAAACCCTAACAAAGAAAGAATTTCTCTCATTTCAAAGAAAATATAGTAAAATATTCAAATATGGAGAAGCTAAAGCTACCTTGCAGGAAAGAGACTGTGTTCCAGGAATTCTTGCAGTGGAAGTCATAGCTGTCTGATTCCGTCTTGTTTAACTGAAAAGGCATGTTAGCTAATACCCATAAAGAAACTAGCTAGAAACATTTTGTTGGCCTACCCAATTCTACACAAAAAGCATTGTGTCATCAACGCCTGGATTTTTATAGCTGCTTTGTTATTTGTTCTTGCTGTTTTTTCTCCCCTTTCCTTCTACTTTCTCTTTCCCAAACAGCCAAGAAAGTTTTATACAGCATTCATGTGTAATGGTGACTGAAGGCTGAAAGTGATTAGGATCCCTCTTCCCCTCATTTCTACCCGTTACAGAAACATATTTTCCTTTTTTCCTACAAAAATCATGAACTTCAAATACATAGAGGTAACAGTACAGACAGTTGTAACTCAAGACCAAAAAACTCTTTAACTGACCTGTTTGTTGGAATTCCTGATTTGAATAAGGCAGGAGGAGATGTGAAATCAGCTTTGGTCGACTGCACTGCCAACTCTTTCTCCAAATTTCCAGTTCTGCCCTGCTGTACCTTCAAAATAACGTTTCATCATTAGTTTAACCTCAGAAGTGTAGTAGCCCCAACACTTAACATAGCACACAGCCAACATTAAAACAAAAAAAAGTAACTTTAATGAGATTTTTTAAAAACTCTGACCTTTGCACAGCTAGTAAAATTCCGTATTTTATAAGGATATATTACTTAAGTACTGTGTTTAATATATATATGAAGCATTGTGCCAGAGAACAAATTATTACAGAAGATTAGACAGTTTTAGTATTTATTTTCCAAGCATTCGATTTGGACATGAACAGACCAAACTGATTTTCTTGTAGAATTACCTGTATGAACAAAATAACATTTTAATTTTTAAAAGAAGCAAACTTAGTGAAATAATAAAAATCTTAATAATCTTAGTGACAGAGATATCTAACAAGTCTGCTACCCAACAACAAACCATGAGACAAGAAACTGACCATGAAATCTAGTAACCACTTAATTTCCGAGTCATACCAGGAAGTTACCTCATATGCTGGGTTATGCAAACTTTAAAAGATTTTTTCATTAGTTCAGACTAAACACTTCAAAAACATACTGCTGTTTCTGAAGTACTGCAAAATTCCAGAGACACGTTATTAAAGCTATGCAAGACCTTTGGTGCAAGTACTTCAAGTATCATTTGACTTCAGCAGTGCATTATACATGAAAGAAAAACCTACGTGGGTTAGCATTAAAGACAAACCTGTACTGATTCAGTTCTTAAAGACACTCCCACTGTACTAACCACACAGCTACATCAAGCTACATAGCTAGTTCACTCGTGGTATAACATCACATAGGCTGTGAACTCACAGCTTCTTGCAGGCAAGTGAACTACTAAGCTTTTGCAAAATCTCACTTCTAAATTCATGCACCTCTTTCCCACCCCCCCTAAAAATGCACTTGAATAGTTCAGATTCATTAAAAACTGAATTAAACTTTAGTATCCAGAAATATGGAAAAAAAAACCCAACCAACCCATTAGGTTTGGTTTAAGTATTTATCTGAAAACTCTGTAAGACTTCCATTAATTAATGAGTAACTGGAAAATGTAGGAGACAAAGTCTTGCCAGTTACAGAAGGTTAATCCAAACATATCCTGTAAATTACATGAGACTTAGTATTTCAGAAGACTGGAAAAATGTTAATGAAATTATTTAATAATTATACGTAAACTTGTAAAACGCATGACAAACTCTTACTTCAGACTCTTAAAACACAATTATTACCTGTACTGTTTGATCACTGGACCCCCAGACAGTCAATATTGAGCTAGAAATAGGAGATGCTTCGATTTGGAATACTTATCCTTCTTCCTCAGGACAGTTCAGAGAAGTTTGAAGTGCAGTCAGTTGCAAATCGTTAACTCCCATTGCCCACCATTTCCATTATTCCATAACACTATTTTAATGATAACTGAGGAAGGCAAAAAGCCCCAGGGAGCTTCTGATCTGTTTTTGCTAATATAAAGTCAAAATGACTGGATATCCTCAAGTAGCATATGAGGGGAAACAAAAATACCTGTCTGCAACTGACACTTCTGTCACAGGAGTATACAGCAGAAAGCAACAAATAGTTCCAAGTCAATTTAATGACAGTTCAAGAACAAAATTAACTGCATATTGAAAATAAGCAAAACAAATAACCTTTGTATTCTAATTTCAAGTTTAGTATCAAACCAAAGAATGAGAAAATTAGAAGTTGAAAAAAACTGTTGAATCCTTAAGATAAATTCTGTCATATAGATTTTTCTGCTCTCTGTTTCCAAACAGAAAAATATTATATATAACTTGATTTATTGCCATCTTAATTCCAAAAGTAAAACAGAAGAATATGGAAGATTGATTTTCACATCTCAGAGTTGCCAAGGATAAGTGTTACAAAACACAGAAAGAGCTAAAAGGCCACAGGAAAAATAAACATGCCATAATCTACAAAAGCTTCCCAGCACATCTGCACAAATTCTTTAATCTGCACAAACAAATGCACTACAACTAAAAATAAACTATTGCATAAAGAAAAATTAGTTTCACTGAGAAATTTGTTAGTTCACCAGGCCATTAACTCACATGCTTGCAGAAGGGTGACGAACAAAGCAACACTTTTTGATCAGCTTTTTGTGACATATGCAGAATGTCACTGATGTAAGACGAGAGTTTGAAATAATGGCTATGTCCATTTCAGTTGTTCTTCTATCAGTCTGTGGTGGCATGGGAAGCAATACTCAACAAAAATGACAGCAACCAACAAAAGTTTACTAAAATTCACCTTAAAAAGATGGTATCTGCCATCGAGAATCTCTGCACTTGGTCTTACTTCCATAGCATTGTCTTCAGCCTAAGTTAAATAACACATTGCCCATTAAGATATCATAAAACTCTTAAGAGATGGGCCACAATCTGAATAATGGTACAGACGCAATCTAGCTGTAGCAAGTCTGTCACACTATCCACACAAATTGCCAGGGAAACAACACAGGAACACTCTAGGCTCGAAGTGGGGAGTCAAGTGCAAACTAACAACAAACACACTGAACTGGGCAGAACAAGCTTATGACACACAAGCAGCTTTACAGGGGAAAAAGCACATAGAACACCACGAAAGTTGTACTAATTACCGTAATTTTATTTGTGGTTGAGGTAACTGGTAAAATTTCAAGACCCATTCGTATTCTCTTTTGTTTTTCACAGTAAGCTTTCCAGGTATCTTCATTGAACCCATAGTTGAAATAATCAGAAAGATCAGCCCCTTTAAATAGAAAAGCATAGGTTTTTATGACATTACAAAGTTCATCTTTTCTTCACTGAACATACATACATCTCTATGAAATCAAAATGGATTAGATATTGATCTAAAAACATACTACTGAAATGTACAATACAGTCTTACATCAGTAAACATGGAGTATTCATGGCTAAGGCTACAAAACAAATACATTTAGTGAGAAAGAGTATCTTGCCTCGCATCCTGTCTCAGGGATCAAGAGTAGATACTTACAGAATATCATAGGGTATTATAATCCCCATATCTTTACAATAGGATAAATGTAAGATCTACAGGTTTGCTGTATGTTCAGTGAAGAACCGCTCCCTTTTGCTTGTTCTGTATTTGATTCCTCATTTCGTTTTGACTCCTAGTTCCATTTGATGCCATGAAGTATTTTGATTGCAAGAGAGAGAGTCCAGACATAACTCTAATAGCTAACAGTTCAAACACCAGATTATTATCAAAGGCTTCCTTTTTCCATTTTGTAGACACTATTTGCATTGCCAAAGCAATATGCAAGCACTAGAAAAAACCACACACAGCAGCAAGATGTACTGCCACTAAAAAAACCCAACCAATGCTGGTATTAGACAAGTCTGGCCAAATCACTTGAGCCAACCAGACAATACAGGAGACTTACGGAAAGCCCATGTGGTACCAGCTGCTTCTTCAAAGCTTATGGATGTTTATGCGTGAACACAAAGAAGCACAAGCAGCTACGTTTCACCATTCTTTATGCTCAAACCTGCTAGAACTATTTTCCGTTCTGCTTTATCTTCTGTCCTATGGCACAGACCAATGGCAGTAATTTCCACAGAAATACAGATTTCCAAGATGAGTTCAGGATATAGATGTATTTTAAAAAATTAAACAAGGGCATGTCCTACAGTTTCTTTTTGCTGCCATATGTGTGGGATGTATACTAAGAAACATGGCCCACCCACACACTCTGTGGTACAGCACGAAGGCAACAAGTAATTAGCTGCTTTTTCCAAGTTATATTGCACAGTATCTTCTAGCTATTGGGTAGATAACATCTACATGCAGTAAACGGGAATTATTATTAAAATAACTTACTGAATGCCTACATATCCGTTAACGTAAACCAGAGCATTACCTGGCTTTCTCCAAGGTTTATCTTCAAAAGAATCTAAATCTACTTCCAGAAGTGGCACACCATTAATACTCCCTGGTGCATCTAGATCCACCCCTTTAACTTTTGCACCTGTGAAGAAAAGTTAGAAAGTTAAAGCCTACTGTCTCTACCAAATAAAGTTTTAACAGTTGTAACACACTTAAAGAAATAAAAAGTCAGATTTAAGTTTATCAAAAAGTTCTGGAAGTGAAAATAATTTCCTTCATCCCAAACAATCAAACATTTTTTTGCATTTTTACTAATATTACTGTGTAGATTTTCTTACCAGAAGATCCATAAGCTCGTCCTCCTGTCTTAATATTGAGATTCACAGGTGCAGCTCCATAACTTAAAGAAATTAACAGAACTGAATTAGACAGAGAAAACTCTTAAAACAGAAGAAAACACAGAACAAGAATTAGCTAGATCCAGAAACAAACTGGACCCAGGCTCAATTGCCATCCTGAATCTCTAGCTTTCCAAGCTGGTAACACTGTAAAAGTAAAGAGATCAGCCTAGGAGGAAGAGAGTGTACCTTTCTATGCTCAGTAGCAACTTCTCCAACTAATAAACAGTTGTGAAGCAAGTCCCAGTCACTCTTCCTGAGTTGAAAGCATAAAGACCTTCATAGAAATAAGAATGGACAGAACCAGAAGAAGAAAGAAAGGGAAAATGCAGTTCATTTAGGGATGCAGATGACAGTCTGGGGATTAGAGTAAAAACAAAATAAAAATAAAAGAAAGGGTTTAGATAGATCCTTTTCTCTTCTCATAATTATTCCATTTAATCTGTACAGAAGTGGAAAATACAAGCATGTCTCTACAATGATTGAAAGGCTGCCTATTTCAATGCACTTCCAGCAATCACCTATCTTTGTGACCAACAGAAAAGTATGTAACATTTCACTTCCTAAAATACTGGAGAGCTTTCATCATAAAAATGCACTCAGAAATCTAGATACTGAACTCATTTAACTACCTTAGGAATTACAATACTGTTCACGTGGAACATTAAGAGTTCGCTTTCACTACCATTTGTGTGCAACATAGCTTATCCTCGCAGGTTGTATCAAACCGTAAACATAATGAGATAAGCATATAATTAGAAGGCAGCATATAGTTTACAGTCCCACTTCCATGCAGTTTTAGTTTTCATCCAAGTGCTACAACAGTACAAAACTGACACAAAACATTTAACCTTCTGATCTGCCATGCTGTATTTGTGCATGACTTTGTCAAACAAAACTGCAGTTGACTACTATATGAAAAATCATTTAATCCTATAAAAGGAACTTGTTATACTAAAGTTAAAATGAACAGCAATGTTGAGTTTGTTTTACATTACTGCCCTTCCATAAACTTTCCGTCCCATTTGCCCAGAAAAAAGGTTTTTCAGAAAACAACAATTTCTACATAAAACTTTCTACTCTAATTAGATTTAGGATCATCTGCTCATTGTTTTCTGTATTCAAGAGCACCAGCAAATCCACTGAGAATATAAATCTAGTTTTGCTTTACTCTCACAAAATTTGAGGTCACTGCCTACACCACAAGCATACTGCAAGTTATTGAAAGCAGACAAATAAAGAACTGGAAGAATTGCTGGTTTTTATATTACATTGATTTGCAGTTAGTTTAGGATATGACATATTGGAAGTTTAAAAATACTATGTTTCAAAAAATGAGTAAGTCACCCGCATTCTAAAGTTAAGAACACAATAATATACATGAGTCAGACCTACCTGCAGATCTGTCATAATTCTATTAAGAAACTATGCCGTAGTAATTCTGGTTTTAATAAGCATAAAAACATTAGGACTGCCAAGACAAACAAGCAACCACTTCCCTCAGAAAACTTCCATGTAATGAAAAATAATATTTCATAATTTTGGGTAAAATTAACACCATTCAAAAGTGTTCAGTGAAAAACAAGCCCTTTATCTAGAGAAGAAGGAATACGGGGCAATAACAGTAGCAAAAACTTTCTTGTATGGTACAAATGCCTAAACCATGATCTTGAGAAATTATCTCCAGAGACTGGCAGCTCTAACCTGACGTACATACATCTGATTTGAGAACATCAGTAGGAATTGGAACTATAGAGGTCTAATTAGAACTGTATCCAACATAAACAGGACCAAGGACAAATGTTTCTAATGTTCTCTGTGCTTACTATGCTATCATTTGCAACAAAAATGTTACTGTCACAGTAACAACCCTAAAAATGCTATGTAACATAGCCATTCCATCATAAAAAACAACTCTACTTCACAAACCTAATACAATTATTTCTCAAAATCTGAAAACAAAAACCAAAATTTAACTCATACAACAGCTCTTGCCTTAAGACATTTCATAAATTTCACTTTGTGCTTTCAAGTCACTATACCATTAAAAACATTGTTAAAGAGCTGGAAGAAAAACTAAATTGAGACTAACTATGCATACAATTTGACACTGACAAGTATTAAAGAGTCTGAATTAATAATTATGTAATCTTGAAAGTTCGCCCAGTTAATCTTTGCAAATAACTTACCTATACTGTGGAGCTCCTGTTTTAATATCCCCTATGGTGACTTGAACATCATCTTCATCATCATCACTATCACTATCACTGTCATCCTCAGCCTCTGCCACCTTCTACGAAAGAAAAAGTCATTGCTTAGACAAAAAGCCATCACTTACCTTTACAGCGGAGAAACAATCCAGACAAAACTATCCATTCTAGAAATCTTCGAAAGAAGAAAATTCTCCTTTTCCTAGACCTCAGAACGGAATAGCAGTAACAGTAAATTTAGGAGACTCATCTGCTGAAATGCTACAAGTATCTGAAACATCTGGATCAAAATAGGGAAGTATCTTTAATACTAAGCGCTGTTTCTGAAACATGGCATTTCCTAAATAAGCATAGAATAGTTTCCACTACCTAATACACTTCTTCCCTCTATTTAGCTCATACACACCAGTTCTACTATTATCTTGTCACTCAGGAAAGAGCTTAGAGATATGCAAGACTAGCTTCTTGCCATCCTCAATTACATATCCAGAGTAACTCAAATAAACGTTTTTCCAGTTGTACGTGAACACTGCGCTTCAGAGAAATCTATTCAGTTCCTAACATCAGTAAACTACTTAAAATACTTGAGATTTTTCAGCAAACAGGCTGAAAAAACAGACACAAGAGCACACTGCATGCTGTGCTGTTCCATAGCATTCAAGCTTGCTGGTAAATAAAACAGTCATGCCAGTTCATACCAAGTGTTCATCTAGTCCAGTGTCTTGGGTTTGTTTGATGTTTTATTTTGGTTTTCCCCTCCCAGACACCACAGGGGAGAGAAAAAACAGGGCAAACACATATGATGCTCCTCCCTAACACTCTTTCAGCTGCTGATTTTTATCAGCTCAGGGCACTTCCTAAGCCAGTTATGGTTTGTCTATTTAGTAACCCCCAATGGATCTGCCTATCAAGTACTTGCCCAGACTTCCCTTCGACTCATATAAACTCCCAGCAGCGACACTCTCTTTGGCAAGGAGTTCCATAGCATGTCTACTGCATGAAGATCCAACCTCTTTTATTTGTTTTCATCCTGGCTCCTACAACTTTCATTTAACAGTCCCAGTCCTCATATGGAAGGGACTGTGAGAAGTCAATCTTTATTTATAGTCTCCATACATGATTTTGTTAGCCTCCATCATATCCTAGGTATGCCTGTCTTCCAGGCTGAGAAGTCCTTGCCTACTCAGCCTTTCCTTGTATAGAAGCTACCTCGATTACTCTTGCTGCTCTTCTTCTCTCAACTTTTTTCAGTTGAAGTAAAGCCTTTATGATGTGAGGGGAACAGAACAGCACACAAAATTCACGGTGCAACTGAACCATGAATTCACGGTATGGTATCTTCCATTTTGTTCTCTATTCATTTCCTGCTACGTCCCAAGGTTTAACTGCTTTTTAGACTCCAGACAAGCAGCTAACTGTCAATTTCATGGATCTTTCTATGTATCTTAGTGCATCCCTCCTAAGTGGTAATGATCAGCTCAGAGACTACCATTTTATCTGTAAACCTGTTTTTCCTCCCATGAACATCACTCTTCTTTTTCTGTACAGAATTTCAACAACCATTTATTAACCAGTCAGCTCTTCACACACAGTCCTTGCAATTACTATCTTGAATAACTCTGTAACATCAGAAAACTTGTGATCCCACAACTTACCCCTTTTCCAAGTAATTTATAAACACATTAAACAGCACAGGTTATGCACAACATTCCAGAGAATCCCCACTGGAGGTGACCTTCCTCCACTGTGAAAACTGAACCTTTAATTCTACCCTCTGTTTTCTATCTTTTACACATCAATTATCCATGTAGGACTCATCCTATAGCTGCTTAGTTTTCTTAAAATCCTTTGGTGAGAAACTTCTTCAAAAACTTTGTGGAATCCAAGTGAACTTTATCAACCAGATGACCCATATTCACATACTTGTTGAATCCTTCAGCAAGAGGCTGAACATACTGAAGCCAAGTTGATTCTTCCCAGGTAGGCTGCAGTTATCCAAGCACAGCTGAGCTCTAGCTCTTTTCTGTTATACCATCTATTAACTTGCTTGGTACATAAATTAGACAAAAAGAAACAGCTGCACAGAAGGTAAGATGTTGGAGTGCAGTTCACCATTAACATAATTTACATAACAATCACGAGTCTAATCAAGGAGGGGGGGGGGAGTGTAGATCAGTACAGATATTCTGTAAATGGCAACTGAAGACAGTCTTTCAACGCCCCACTGCTGAAAAGTGCAAGTTCACCAGTCTCTCACACACCAGGCAACCCACATAGCAGAGAGCAATTACAAATTAATCGAACGGAAAATAAAGTTTTGTCTGGAGCATGTACCTTTTCAACCCAAGCCAATTTCACTTATAAACAATGATTTCTTAGTTCCCTCCTCACAGAAATATTCACCTTTTCTTATTCAACCAACTTGAACACCATCCATTTTCCTAGGTTGCTGTTGACCCCTCATGTGCATCTTTTACCATGAAATTCTCAGTTTTCTGGAGACGTTCTAATGATATCTTAACAATGCTAGGCTTCATATAGGTGAGAAACACAAAGATGCAAGTAGAAGGAAACTGCACCAATGAGGATTTTCAGAAATATTTTAAAATCAGCAAGTCCAAAAAAGTATACTATTGTCTCCTTGTACTTAACATATTCAATCTACTGCCCACTTACAGTATTAGCAGCAGCACAAAAAGCCTTTGGTGCACTTAAAATAAAGAGCTTTTCAGTTTAAACAACTGAAATAAGTTTTTTAAGCATTTTTAAGGTTTTTTTCCCCAACTTTAAATAAGTTGCAATATCTTTCATAAATAAAATATTTACTAAAAAAAAAACCCCAAAAAATTTTTGAGAGAAGCCAGTCCTTAAAAATTGCACAAATATCATGATAGTGGTTTCTGCATCATTTAAGAGAATTTTTGCAAGATATAGGCTAAAAAAATCTCAGTGAAGTAAAATTACAATTTTTTCATAGAACAGATTTCAACTGTTCCCATTCACAGTAAACTGAGGCCTTTCATCAACAACTGCAACTGTAAATGTAATTTCCTGGTCCTTTCTTTCATCATACTAACACTGAAGTTATAAGACATACTGAACATTGAAGACTACTACCAAAGAAGCCTGTTATGTTGCCTCTGAAAGGGACGTGTAATTCATCTCTTGATCCATATTTTCACATAGTTCTGCACATGTTGATTGTTTATCATGTTCAAAAAAGAAAAATGATTGAAGGATTTTATTTTCCTATCAGTGAGGAAAAATAGAGAGAATATAATTTTGAAAAACATGTTTTTGAGAAAAAACAACTGTCTTGATGCACTGTCTTCCCCCTCCAAATGGAATTACTACTAATTTATTTTCTGTAAATTAGATTTAAAAAGTTGACTGCAGCTGGAAATTGGATTCCCTAATCTAGTGATTTCTACACAGTTTCTGCAGGTAGTGTCAAATACCTTTCAGAAAAATAAAATCAAAGGCATACACTTATGCATTAATTCATGTAATTATAAGTCCTAGCCAAATTAAAAATACCCCATAAATCAAAACAAATTAACGTAGTATTTCAAAAACACATTTAAAATTACCGTTTTCACAACGCCATTTTCTGCAGCTTCCTCTTCACTTCCAGGTGGGGGTGGAACACTTGAACAAAAACCAAACAGGAGAAGATGAAACTAGGTATTTATGCACATACTGTTTCACACATATCAGCTAATGAGGAAAAAAGCCTTGCTACATCATTCCAGAGAAGAGCCAAAGCTCCAGCCATCTCCTGCATTAATTAAAAAAAATTACATTAATTTATTAAAAAAATTTCTGGACTAATATAACTTTATATTAGCAGGATAATATTTAGCTATCATAAATCATACTAACTGGATGTTTGTAGACTACTTGGAAGTAATAAGGCACTACACCTGGATCCTCTTGAAATCAGAGTGAAATCTTTCATAATGTATGAAGGGAGAATAACAACTTTTTTTTTTCCTTCCCCTGCAGACTGACACTTTTCAAAGATGTAACGGAAAGAACATTTAAATACCCATAGGTAATGTTGCACTGAATCAAAATTCTCACATCTGCATTGTAAAATTTTCTTCCACCATATGGAATAGCTAAAATTCAATGATGAATTCAATTATATTTTAACTGTAGACCGAAAACTGTAAAAATTTTAAAACCACTGGTCTCTGTAAAATGACTAGCATTGTCAAATCCATGCAAATAAGCTATCTCACTGGGCTTACCTACTGCTGTTTCTTATACAGCAGTATTTTATTTCCACAGTTCCATTAACTCTTAGAATATTATACCACAAATAGCAGACTAAGCAGGGAACCATTTAGAAACAATATTCTTTCACTGAAAAGGTATTTCTGAAATGGAGTGAGCAACTGCCAATTTTTATTGAACAGAATGATTTTGATCCCATCTTCTGTTGGCAAAATGCTCACTCATAAATGTTGCACCAAAACCCAACACAGCCCAGGTATGGCCCCAGAATTCAAGCTTGACCATTTCCCTTCATCAGCCAGTAAAATGACAGACTAGCTACAGAACCTCACAATTTTTATATATACAAAGAATGACAAAACTAAGAGGCCAGAGACCAAAACTTTTAACAGGTAAGCTGTCACCACACTTCCAGAATTCCAAACACAAATCATAAGATGCATAAGCTACCATTTGTTATGCTTTTTAGCCCATAACTATGTATTGAGGTAGCCAAATGCCAAGCTAGATACTGTTGACCAGAAACTGGCGTAAAACACCACTGTTTCTAAAGATCATTGCAGTTGCCATGCAAATAATTTTCTTAAGTAACAGTAATACTGACAAAAGGTGCCAGGTTAAGAAAAGGTAACTGAACACAAGGCATCAATTGATATGGGATAGCTTCCAAATAAAGAGCAAATAAATAATTAGAATTCTTTGTCCTGGAAAACAGATGATTCAAGACAAATGCAACAGAGGTCTAGAAAACTGTTAGGTGACATGGAAAAGGTGACAGGAAACAACTGTTTCTTATACTACGAGAACTAATGGGAATCAAATAATTGCATCTAGTAGCTGCTTCAAACTGTTACTGTATGTAGTCAAGTGGTGGAGGTCATTACTGCTGTATCACAGTGTCCCTGTCAAAAGTTAATGTCAGTTCAAGAAAGCAACTGAGCGAGCTTGTGGACAAGAACTCCACCAAGGGCAACTAAATTCAAGAGTTCTTAGTGAAAAAAGTCTCTGTTGACTGGAATAATTTATAGACAACAACAATGCATGTTTTCTTGCACTGGCTTCCCCTTTATTTGTTTTGTTTCTCTTGACAACCAACAATTTCCATAGTTTATCAATTGTGAGACTTCTTTAATTCAGTATGAGAGACCGATTCCCATTTCCAGTCAGTCCTTGCTACCAACCTCCATCCACTTAGCTAGATTTTCAAAGGGGCATCTTTGTGCTTTCCCTCATACAGCTCCTTATAACTCAAGCAAGCTCCCCCAAATACTTCCAAAGCTTCTTCTAGATTTCTTTCAAATACTCTCTTACTAATAAAAACCCAATCTCAAAATCCTAAGCAGATGTGTTACGTGACCTGCACATCAAAGTAGCTGGTAATCTTCCACTGCTTCCTTGTTTTCCTCTTTTTTAAGTACATTGTAAACTCTTTGGGAGACAGACTGTCTTTTAATTTCTAAATTATCTAGAACAAATGAAATCTTTATCCATTACAAAGACTGCAAAGCACAATGATCACGGAAATAGAAGACTTCTTGGCATTTTGTGAGGGGCTATTGGTGTCCACACAGTTAAAACTTAAAATAACTTTCATACTTAAGTGTCCCAATTTCACACATAAACTCATTTCACAGAAAAGCCAAGTCATTCTAACAGACCAAACATACTATTTTAAGGGGATTTTCAAAGACACCAGAGTGTGTCTAGGCGTTATGGACTTTCAAGCAGCTGGCAAGAAGAATGTAATGAATACAAATTTTGTGCAGCTATACTACAGGACTTTCCGCTGTCAAGGTACTCACCTAGCTTTTTCCTCCTCCGGTCTCTCTGCTTCATTTTCATCTACCACAAGAGACAAGAAACACAGTAGTTAAGAATAAAATCCCCTGAACGCCAACCATGACAGATATCTTGCCATGCAGATTATTAGGCAACTCTTCGGTTTACTATTGAGGCATTTTCCTAACATTTCAATTGCGGAATCAGTTGAGCAGACCCACGAGCCCTCACAGTGCTCTGTACTGACAGGTCCACCACAAGGGCAGGGTTTAGTTTACAGGTCTCATTACAATTTGAACGTAAGAAAAGTCCCTAAAGTTGTAAAAAAAGTTTATGCATAAAAGGTTAAGGCTGCTTCAGTACTTCAACGCCGGGAGCCGAGGCGGGGGGGAGGTCCTCGGCTGCCCCAGGGGTGCCTGTGGGGCAGGAGCGCCATGCGGGGCCTCCGAGGGGCCGGGAGACCTTCAGCGCCCTACAGACCGGCGGCCGCGCACAGCCCCGGGACGGCACCGCCGGAGGGCTGGCCAGGAGGAGGGGACTGAGCAGCCGCGGGGGTGGCGGGACGGGGGGACCCTTTTAAACGCCCGCCGGCCAGCCCAGCGCGGCGGGCAGGTGCGGGCCGCGCTCAGCTACGGGCCGGCCTGGTGAGGCGGCGCATGCCGCGGCCTACCCACCCCCTCACACACCACTACCACCCCCCGCGGCGGCGGGGCAGAGCGCCGGGGAAGGTGGGCTGGGAACGGGGGGTCTGGGAAGGTCCGTACCGCCATAGAGCCACTCCTCCTCCTCGTCCCCGGCGGCCCCGCCGAGGTCCGCCGACAGCCGCTCCACCTCGCCGGTAGACATGGCCGCCTCCCGCGGGAGGCGAGGGCCCAGGCCCGGCGGCGCCGGAGCCCTCCCGCCGCTGGGCAGCACCGCCGCGCCGCCCGAGGCCTCCGCCGGCACCTCAGGCCGCGACCGGGCGGCGGTTCGGGGGATACGAGCGCCCGCCCGCCCGGCCCAACGGCACCGCTGGCGGAGGAACGGCCGCCGCCTGCTCGGCGCTTCCCCTCCCCCGCCGATGAGTGACACGCACAGGAAGCGGGCCCGGCCCGGCCCCGCGGCGCCCTGGGCACCGGCATGCGGCGGGGGGGGCGGCCCGGCGGCGAGGGGACGCGGCCCGGCGCCCTCCGCTCGCCGTGGGGCCCTGCCGGGCCGGGGGGCCATGAGAAGCGGAGGGGCTTCCTGGCTGCCCGCCGGAGGAGCGGGCCGGGCCGGAGGGGAAGAGGGAGAGCGGCCGGGCCCAGCCCGGGGGTTGCCCTCCCCGCGGAGCCGGCCCCGCCGCCGGGACTCACCTCAGCTGTGCCATCGCCACCCTCCCGAGGCGCGGCGTGCCTGCCCGAGCCGCCTTCCCTTTGTCTCCGCTGCTCTCGGCGGTCCTTGTGCTCTGCTGCATCCCCGAACGCCCGTCCGGCTCCTCGGCGGGGACCACCGGCCATCTCCTCTGGGACATCCTCGGCCGTATCCCGAAGCAGGGCCTGGCCCAGCACCCGTGCGGTCCGGTGCCGTGCTTCCACTGGCGGCTGATGGCAGCTGCCGGGGGGAGCGTATCCACAGGATAAATGCGCTGCTACTTCTACTAGTACTGTGCTAGCTCTCAGCTCGGGGACCCTCCCAGCTGGAGGTAATATTTTAGGTTTTAACAACTCTTCGTAGGTTGGTTGGTTGATTTTTGGGGTTTTTTTTTGTTTTGTTTTTTGTTGTTTTTTTTTCCTCCAGAAATTGCCTGATTTTTATTTTTAGCTCCAGTAAGACTTTAACGCTCATAGGATGCTGTGAATGTTCCAGAGCACAACTTTGCATTTCATGAAAAATTGTTCAGTTTTACAAGCGGTGGGAAGTAGCTAGACGTTTTTACTGATGATTTTCTCACATCTGTGAATGCTGCATTAACAACTGCAAGATTCATTAGGAAATTTTCAGTACCAACAACTGTCAAAACAAGTTATGACCAGTTGTGTGTACAAATGGACTCTTCAGCGTCTTAGGATGTTTGTGAAAACTGAAAAAGGGACCCCCTCTTTCACAGCAGGGCAGCTTGTGAAAAATCAGACCACGGGGCTTGACTGTATTACGAACGTACCACAGGTCTGGGTGGGGGAAGCTTATTCTTTGGATTGCCTGCAGAGAGAACCTGGTTTTAAAGTTTTGTATATGGCGTAACATTTCACTGGAGTTCACACAAACAAACTACCTTCTCAAAAGGCGTTTTTTCCCCCTGAAATTGTTTGGGTGTCATATACAGATCATGAATTATGTGGTATAATTGAGTAGGTTTTCATCATGCAATTCCATTTTTTATACATATAATAGTGGAATCAGCAAAGGTGTTTTTTCACCCAAAACATTTCTAGACGCTTATTTTTTATAAAACAAATTTGTATTGTAGTATCTCTTACTGGGCATCAGTATCTTCGTTTTCATTCCTGTTTTGTTTACTTGGCCATTTAACACACTTCTGCCTGACATTAAAGGACATGGTAGAACTCTAATAGCTCCCTTTGAATGTAAAGACAAGGTAGAAAAAAAATACTTTTGTGGAAAACACCAGGAAGAGAAATCAGGAGTAGGTATAGAACGTAAAATCTCTTAAAATACATCAACATAGATCCTCAAAGCAGTTTTCCTTGTAGAAACCTTTAAATAGGCATCATGTTCAGCTGGTGCTCACATAAAAATCCATCTTGGACAGCTTGAGCTGCTTGAACATTGGAAGCTGGCACAAGAAGGCTAAGTCCCGAAAATAGCTGCTGGCCTTCCACTGCTCCCAGGAAGATCATTACCCACCTCTGGCTCTGGCTGGACAGAGTAGGTGCTCTGAACCTGTTTCCTTCTTTGCTTCCAAGGACAAAGTGCTGGCCTAGATGGCATTTTAACTTCTGCCCTCAGAGGTAAAAACTCCCACCAGTCCCAGCCTGTAGAAGGGACCTTGCAGTTTCTCCTTACTGCTGCGCAGAGGGAGAGCAGCAGTTGGGGCCTGAAAAAAAGGCTTCTCCTGAGGCCCTGAGTAGCTAAAAGGCTGAGGACAGAAGAAGACATTTTTGTGAGCTGCATAAACATCTGACTGACAGGTTACACTCCAGAAACCCACAAGAAGATACCAAGTTTATGGTAACTCTTTAATACAGTTCTTTTTCTAACACAGTAGTTGTAAATTTGCACATGGGATAAAAGAAGTTGTAAAAACTACTTAGATAATTTTGTTTTGTAATTTAACCACAATGCTTTACACCAATTAACCACATTTTGTCTTCTGGTAGTAATCCTTTTTTTCAACATTGTCATATGCACAACTAGTTGCAATCTATACAGTATTTATACAGTAAAAAGCTATTTGTAAAAAGCATCTGCTGTTTTGACACTAAAAAAACCCAAAACAACCAACCCTTTAAAAATGGTAGCTAAAGAGTTGAACAAGCCACATATATCTAGCTTTTGTCCATGGCACTCAAGCATAAAGCAAAAGCTCAGAGATACATAATCTCTGAGGTAATTCAACCTGAGAGGAGGATAATTCTACTTGAGTATAAGCCCAGGGGCCCAGTGGTTAAGGATCCCCAATCCTTTCTTGGCATTCATTTTTCAAATCAAAACAGTCGAGAAGACTATTAAGGTACATATTTTTCTAGCATCATAAAGTTATATGCCCCAAGGTTAGAATAACAGATTTGTCTTGGAACAGCACAAAGACATAGGCCTGAGTTTGGAAGAGGGAAGAATCCATCAGGGTAGGAATGTGCATGGAGCAGCCTGGAAGGAGAGGATTTAATTTCATTACTGGGTATCTGGTGATTCCACATTATTTTTCAGTGTTCTGAAACCAGCTGAACCTGCAAGAGACCTAAGAAGACCAGTTAAGATAGGGGATGAACTAATTAAATCATTTATCTTTTTGTTATTGCTGATAATCCCACTATGTCAGAAAAAGCATCCTCCTCATTCTGCACTAAGGAGGTTGCCCAAGTGAAATACTACATAAAACACAGATGGGTTCTACAAGCGAGCCAGTCATTCTCTGGGGAGAAGAAACTGTAGATGCATTTTATGGCATTTTTTCTAGTTAGCTTTGAAACTGATTTTGAGACCAAGAGCTTTTTAAAGGAGAAATGGAATTAAATTAATGTCATATGTCCCCAACTGTATATCATAAAAGTTATATTTATTAAAAGAGACTATTTATTGTTGCTAGCTCATCAACTGGATTTGTTAACGCTAACATAAGAAACACAGAATTATAGGACAGGGAACGGCAATGGACGTTTCACCTTTCCAGTGCCGTACATTTTTAAAAAGCATCAGCAAAAAAGTTGTCCTCTCAGTATAACAAAGATACCGATGCAGCACAGAAGAGGTAGTGACATAAATAGTGATACTGAATTGTTTTTAACATTTACCAGGAGCAAGACCAAAGGAGCTCCCAGCCTTTTTAACAAAAACGTCAGGCAAAGCAGAACTGTCAGTGCTCAGATGTCCCTCCTGGTACCGGCCAGGGCTACGGACTGTAGCAGTTTCTAATATAGACTGTAGGTGAGAAAAACATTTTAACATTTGTCAGAATTTGGCACTGCCAGCAAAAAGAAGAGCCCCTTACCCTCTCCTCTCCCAGAGGCACATCCCCGCTGCTGCTCTCACGGTGTAACAGCCCTGGGAGGGCTGGCCGAGGCTAACCCCTGGGGACACCTGGCCCAGCACCCGGTAGCCATCCCCTGGGGATGCCGCAGCACAGCCCCCACAGCCGGAAGAAAGGCCTCACCACCGCCGTGAACCCCGCCAGAAACGCCCCAGCCTCCACAGCCTCCCCCTGCCCGCTCCCTCCCCTCAGAGACCCCGCTGCCGCGGGCCCCGCCTCTCTTGGGGACGCCCCGCCCCCCGCCGGCGGACAGCCAACCACCGCCCGCCACATCATCCCCCGGCGCCGGCGGCGCGCCGGGCACGTGCGGTGTGTTGTGGCTGTCAGCGCTGCCCGCCATGGCGGCGCCGGTGCCGGAGTTGCGGCGGGTGTGCCGGCAGGCCTGGGAGCCCGTGCTCGCCAGGGCGCGGCGGGCCGTCGTCTTCCTGGACGCGGCGTCCGCTGAGGCGCTGCACTGGGGCGGCGGCGGGGCGGGGGAGCTGCTGGCGGCGGGGGCGCTGGCCGTCAGGGCGCTGGCCGCTGAGGCGGAGGAGGCGGTGGGGGCGGCCCGCGTCGTCTTCGTGGTGAGCGGGGCGCTGCGGGGCGGCACAGCCGCTGCCGTGCGCAGGGTGCTGGGCCAGGGTGCCGTGCGGCACTGCGTGCTGGTGTCCGGCGGCGAGGCGGAGGGCGGCGGACCGGCCGAGCTGGAGGAGACACTGCGGCGGTGGATGGGCGAGGGCGGCCGCGCTGAGGTGGTGCTGCGGGGCCCGCCGCTCCTGGCGCCCGTCTCGGCGGAGCTCTGTCTACTGCCCGCCCTGGCGGCGCTGCTCCCGCCTCTGCCCGGTCCCGGTGGCCCTGGCCCCGCGGAGGTCGGGCTGGGCGCCCTGCCCGCCGAGCTGCGGGCGGCGGTGCGGGCCATGGTGGGCGACCTCGACGCTCTCTTCACCACCCTGGGCCTGCGGGAGGAGAGCTTCGCCGTGGGGACCCTCAGCAGGGTCGTTGCTGCTGAGCTGGCAAGCTATGCCCCGGCCAGGAACAGGAGGAGGATGGCCACCAACAAGGCCTCCATCGTCTTCGTGGACAGGACATTGGACCTCGCTGGTAAGAAATACACCGCTGATGGGGGGCTGTCATCCGTGTGGGCTGATATCCACCCCATCAGGAAGGTTTTGGGTAGTTGCAGGAGTCCTCATGGCCTGGCAACATGTGTAACACCATGACTGTGGTGGTTGCTCACACATCCTTGCTCCCCAGTAGGTCATACAAACCCAGAGTGAAGCGGAAGGCTCTGCTGGAAACACAAGGGTTTGTTGTTGGTGCTTCCACTTTGCTGCAAAGTAGAGACCTTGGCTGTGCCAGTGTGGCGTGCCAAGGTGTGAAGGAAATGGTCTGCATGTTTCAGACTGTGCCTTGCGAATTACTGTGAAGCGCTTCCCTGTGTACCTGCTTGTCACCCTTGGCATTATACCTGTCTGAACAGATATACATCTCTATGTATACTTACCTATATCTATATGCCTGAAAGTGTCTCTGTATGTATATATGTATATGGGTTTTATATGCTATGTGTTATACTTAGTCTTTGATTGAAGCAATTGCACGTGGTTGGTGTTGCTAACTTGGAAAACATTATGTTTGCATGAAAACAATACAGAATTGTTTATACAACACTTTCTGGGAAGCAAATGAGTGTAAGAATGAACCATATGGTAAATTTAGTGTTGCTAATTAATGCAGAGTTGACGCAGAAGTTGAGAAGTGTAGAGAGTGGTGTGAGAGTCCCCCGGGAAACTGTGAGGAAGAGAATGTCTCATGTTATAATCAACCTGCAAGCTTGGTAAGCGCAGTAAAGTCTTTTAAGCTGGTAAGATGTGTTATCAAAAGGGCAGAAAGGGAAAGAGTGATTGAACAAGTCACCAGCAAGGTGCTGGGCCAGTGACCCAGAAAAAGTTTGTATCAGGCTTTCACTTCTGGAATAACCGTCTTTCAGAGGAAACAGTAAACTCGGAGAATAATTGTTACAGGAGTAGCTGTATTTGCTTACTCCATCATATTATTGATAGACCTACTCACATATACAGAGTGTGGGCCTGGTTCCGTTTAAATTATCTGTGGTCAATAACTCAGGTCATAATTTTGTGTGCTTGGCACAATGTTGCACCTGTATCTCATCTGTTTCTGAATTGTCTTCTGTCTTTTTTTTTTTTTCTCCCCCTCCCTCAAGTTTGGCTTTGTGTATCCTTGCACTGCTGTAGGGTTCATAGCTGTGGATGATGTGCTGAAGAGCAGCTATGGATCTGTGCAGTTAAAGATGTGCTGTGGTTGGGAAGATTGCTGGGAAGACTGCAGGAGAGTGGACTTGGATGAAGAACCTTGAAATGAAACTGTGAGAGGAGTGCCCGTTTGGGGTGGGAACCAGTGAAACTGGTCAAGGATTCATGTGCTCAGGTTGTGGGCAGAATTTAAAACAAGAAAAGGAGCTGGAAATTGTGGATGACAGGGAGCTGCCTGATAAGGAGGCTGTTGAGGAGGCATGAAGAGAGATAATTGGTATCAGCTTATATCTAGGAAGTGAAGTCTGGGATCCTGTACTTCAGGAGGAGAAAGGTTTTGGGAGAAAACATCAGGACTGTGGTGGGGCAGCTTTGGAGGGGATGCGTCAAAGCTTTTGGAGTAAGGATGAGAAAGTAAAGTATTTGGTTTTTTTAGGAATATATTCTCTTTGGTATCTGTAACTGAAACCAAGATCCCTTCATGCAACCATTCTTTTGTTACCTACAAATATCTCCAGAATTCATTGGCAGTTGCATTGAAGCCTTCCTGTGCTGTGGGCATGATACTATACTCTTGCCATCAAGTACAGTGCAAACTGAAGGAAGAAAAATCTAGTGCATTTCAGAGGTAAAGTGCTATATGGACTTGAATTTAGTGCCACACAATGAGATTTGTTTCACTGGTTTGCTAGAAATTGTACAGTAAAAAGGACACAAAAAGAACAGCATTTAAGTTGTGAAATCAGTTGTCAAGGAGTGGGAAATAGCAGAATTAAGTTATACCTGAAACCTTAATTTTCTTAGGTGTATTCAGGCTATTACGTTTTTTCCCCTGGCCTACCTCTGACCTCACTGCTTGGCCTTCAGGTGAATGTGTCTGTTGAATTTCAGCCTTACACTTTGTAAAAGCTAAAGCTTCCTATCTGCAAGTTTCCAGATTGGTATTGGCAACCGGGCCACTGATTTTTTTTTTTTTTTTTTTTTTTCCCCAAGCTATGTTATGTATTTGCAGTCAGCAGTGTAAAAATAAATAATTTCCCCCCCCCCCAAATAACAGCTTGGTGCAGATGGAAGTCTTTCAGGTAGACTTTCTCATTTGCAGCTCGTTTCAAACAACTTTTTAAATCTCCCCTCTCTAAAGATGAAAGATTTTTGGATTTGATTTGTAAATGTCTTATTGATACCTGAATCTTGTCCAACATGTGGGCTGCAGATTTGAGAAATGGTGATGTATCCATGGATTATGAGAATGTTTTCATATTCCAAGCACTGCCACAAAAACCTGAAAGTTTGTTAGGAGTAGGTGCTGGGCTACTCTCCGATTAAGTCAGGCTACTGCTTCAAATCAGGTGACTTTGAGTCACTCTGAACAGACTATCAGGAGGCAAATATTTTCTAACTCAAAGACCTGGATGGAATACAGCTTTACGTAGCTCTAGATGATGTCTAAGGGAGTTGCACTAACAGATATCTTATTTTTGGGTCACGTTCCATTGTTATCTAGCGCAAATAAGATGTTAGGCTAGAATAAGAAATAGTTTTCAGCAATACCAATTGATGTCTAATAGTAAAAATGAAAATGTCTTAAAAGTGCCTTTTCTGGTGCTGCATTTGCAAACAACTGAACTAAGGGAAAACCCTGGTACTTAAATAAATATTAAGAACTTTCCACTTTAAAGAACATACTAAAAAAGTATTAGGTACATTTTGGTAAAGAACCTCTGGTGCCTGTGTCAAGAAACTGTATTAACTTTGCTGTGACAATTATTTAAAATATTAATTAGTCACATATAAAATGGCACATTTTTCTATCAAAAAAATCAGAAGGCATCTAACTGGCTAGGTTAGCTTTCTAGGTTCCATGAGGCAGAGAAATCTCTTCTGAGCTATTACTCTAAAATTTGGATTGACCTCTATTGAATATTTTTTATAATAGTTTTTTTTTTTTGGTGTCCAGCATTACTTATGCATGATGTATTTAATGAATAGAGAGGAAAATACTGAATTAAGATAAATAATTCTCCTTTATGTCCTGTATAGCATAACATTCAGCTGAGCTGTAACAGGGATCATCTTTTTAGGGCTTTTGCTGCCCTCACTGCGGTGGTGTGTCCATGGCTTCAACTAGGGATGGCATGGATACTGCCTAGCCCTGCAGTGTAGGATCTTATGGATAAAGCAGTTCCCCAGAAGGTGGGACGTGTTTTTATGCCCTGGGGAGATCCCAGACTTAGTACTTTGCGCTCACTTCTTGAGTTCTGATGGTATAAAACTTTGTTACTGGTGCTGTCCCTAATCCATATGTATGTGTAGTGCTGCTTTTGTTTGCTTATTGTTTTAAAGTTCACTACCTTTGCTTTAAAAAGCAGAATAAATTCTCCTAGCTGGAGTGGTGCGGTGGTAAGTGACACTGGTTAAAGTCAGAGCTAACTCTGGCACCTTAATTGCTCTTCATTTTTCTTCTCTAATATTTGTGCCCCTAAATATTTGCATTGTGATGCCGTATTGTAACCTCATGCTCCTTCCTTGTGTTTCTTAGTTGCCGCCTTGCCAGCACTCACACCTTTTGTGAAGCAGTTTTTCCAGCTTCCCAGATTTCCCTTTTCAGTCGTAAGCTCATTGATACCTTTCAGATATTGGTGTTCAGAACAGCCCGATCCGTTTCTCTTTCTGGTCTCCTGGTGCTTTCGCAGCCTTTGGGATGTGGGCTGCTGTAAGCGCAGGGAATAGTGAGGTCTCACCCACTGGTATGTGCGGGTGATTTTGAAGTGCAATACAGTGAGCAAAAGACAGAGAAGAATGAACAGCGGGGGGTGCCTGTGCAGTTAATTTATAGCTTTGAATAATAACCTTTGTATGAGTGTTGTTGAAGTTGGATATTTCAGTGCCATCAGCAACAGCACTTTTATCGTCCTCTAGCTCTTCTGCATATATCGGTCAAAATCACAGGAATGTTTCCCCACAGCCAAGGCTGCAAACTCAGGTTTAACTTTCTGTATCATCTCCCCCGCTGTCAGCCAGGCATCATCTGTGCATCACACCCTTGCACCGGTGGTGATGTTTTCAGCCTTGTAACAGATACAGAAAGCACAGTTCAGGTGCTCGTCAGCAAAGTGTAGCTACCATTATTCCCCTTCAGCTCCTGGGAGCAGCCACAGCGACGAGAAAGTCGCGGCATGCCTTAATCGTCCTACCCCATAATCCCATTCATAGAGGAGACGAGAGTGAAGACTAACGTAGGCCCATGCCTTTCTGGTAAAGTCTGGTTCTGACTAATAGCTCTTTTTGATTATTTTTGTTTTAAACTCTTTGTTTGTAATTGTCTATTTCTTTCATTATGTCTGTCGTGTTTCTAATTTGGAGTGCTTTATTCATGCTCTTTTTGACTGCAGCATCTTCCAAGTTGACGCACTAGTAGATTGACACTAATGTCTTTTTAAAGGAAACAAAACCATGTTTTTTTTCTTCCTTACTATACAAGTTGAGGCTTTGAAAACATAAATACTGAGGCCTGTAGAGTACAGTAGCCCCCTTTTTATGAACCAGGCTGGGGCTTTGACACAGGAGGCAACTGATGCTTAAATTATTCTGGTTACTTGAGGTTGTAGACTGCAGCTGTGAGGAGTGATGGCCGCTGAAAATATTCAAGTGATGTCAACTCAGTACTGCGGGTCAGGGTGCAGCCTCTGCTGTGATGTCATTTGTAAAGATTCTGCTGTTGTGGAATAGGCACATGAATTTTTATAATAGGTTTTTAAATGCTTCAGATGTTAAATTTGTTATAGAGGCTTTACAGAGATAAGCAAATGGAGTGAGTTTTGCCTATTTAAAGAAAACTGCAGGTGGCTGGGTCAGTGCAGGGGACTTGGAAATTACATGAGCCTTGAGCAGATGCTGGAGTGTTTCTTATCTCCAGATTTAGCGTTCCTTGTATACGTTGGAATAGCTGGCTGAGAGATGGGAAGTCTCATATTTCTATGGCAGCACTCTGATGCTGCTATGCTTGGCTGTGGGCGTCCTTCTACTGCTGGGCTACAATTTTTTGGGTTTTTTTCTTGGGGGGGGTGGGGGGGTTGTGGCGTGGTTGGTTGGGGGGGGGGGTGTGTGTGTGTTTGTTTTTAGATTCAGTAGCCAGCATAGTGGGACACATAACTGACTACTTTGATGTTGCTTCATCTGTACGAAGGAGAACGTAGATCTTGTCTTTTGGGAGGGTGGAAGGATGCTCTAGTTTGCCTTGACTGCTGCACAGTGGATCCTGGGAACATACAGGTAGCTTTCCAGCACGGTTCAACAAGGTCAGCTTAAGCTAATGCTAGATGAAAGAATATGGCAAAACACTGATAAGTTTTGGAACTAGAGCTCCAAATATCCAGTGTCTTTCAAGGGAATAGGTGTAAACATTTCTGCCTTCTTGATATTTAGCAGCTGACTTTCAAGTCTTCCATTGCCCAACCTCTCACAGGGCTTCAGTGATATGCGATTGCCCTTTAAATCTACTTCTGTTTTGTTTTGTTTTTGAACCAGACGGTAGAACCAGTAGGAGAACATAAGAATTGGAGTACAAATGGTGTGATATAGGGCTGGTAATGAGCTTAGGAAAATATTTTCTTGTATGCATGTCATTGATGCTTTTTGGGGGGAAGGGGAGTGTGGTTAACGAGTTCCTGGCTGGCTGTTAAAAAATGGGTTGGTCAACTTTGCCAATTGTGGCAGCTACAGCCTGTATCAAATGTCACGTATTTCAGTTTGTAGCTCTTAACAAGAAGGCCAAATAAAATTAGAACAGCGCGATACATCAGATTTCCTGTATCCTCAAGGCTGGATATTGGCCTGGCGTGAAGACTCCTATTTTACATTGGTCAGATAACTTTTCCTTGTCACTTTAACACCTGATCTGTGTGCATGTTGGCAGCATTAAAGCTGCCGGCTGCCTTGAACGCTGTTGGCCGTGAGAAGCTGCTGTCCTCAGCAGTGATGAGGAGAGAGGACGGAAACCAGTGCCGTGCGCCCTGTTGAAGTCAGTGCGATTCAAAAGCAACTCCCCATGATTTCCTGTCCTCATCCCATAAGGTTTAATTGACTTTCCAGCCTTGACTGGTTTGCGTAGTTGGTCAGGGGTGATAGGGACTTTTAAAAGCTCCAGATGTTCTCTGATTGATTTGATGAGGCAGAGCAAAAGCCATTAGCACCTGCGGACCAGTGGGAGCCTCCGAGAAGTAGCAGTTGTGGGAAGGAGACTAAGATGGCACTTGTTAATTGTGGAAGCAACTTAAATACACTGAGACTTTCCCCCTCTGCCAAGGAGAAAGGAGGGATGTTAATAATTAGCGTGGGTTTATTTGCATTCAAGGTGTTTCCAGTTTAGCTAAATGTCTTGTCTAGCTATACGTTGCTCGTGTGCGGCAAGTGTGGTGAGATAGACATTGCTTCCAGTACGCAGGGGCGGAGGTTCAGAAGATTACCATCTGTTCTCCATGCCTGTAGCTTTGCGAGTGTTGATAACAGCAGTGTGGCTGACAAGTGACTGACCTAGTAAGAAGAATGTAGGGATTTTGGAGAGCAGATGGCTTAGGGAGTCACAAAGACAACCCAGCTCGTTTCATCTGTATTTCAGTGGTCTAAATCTGTCTGGGGATGATAGAAAGGAAAGTTCCTGTCATTCTGTGACTATTACAATCTCTGGTGAAACAAATTGATAATCTCAATCCAGCTGAGCAGCCAGGTGTCCGCATTGCAGTCCCACCACGTGCTGGACACATGTGCCTTCCTTGCCTTCTGTGGATAGAGGCATTGCCAGCATGGAGTTTGACTTTACTTTTCTCCTGCTTTTTCATCCTCATTTCCCTTTTTGACTTCTACTACAATGTGGAATATTTGATAAACCATGAGGTGGTTTTATGACATGGATACATGGCTGCTATAGACTTGCTGGAGACAACCTTCTGCTTATCCAAGAGCAGCTGATAATCTGACCCCATTAATATTCTTGATGTAAGGGCCTTTTTTGGATTTATGAAGCATGTGGAGCTGACTTCACCTGTTGAAACAGACCTCTGTCTTTTGAAATGCTCAGAAGTGAGAACAGATAGGGAGCCACCTGGACAAACTCTGATGGAGTGGGACCATAGCCTAAAAGCCCTTTTTCCTGCCTCTCAAAGGTGGCTTCCCTTTCTCCTGTGAGTAAAGCCAGGAGAACACTACTAAATTCAGCACTGGTGTCCAGCCCTGTGGTGACAGCTGAACCATAGCTAAAGTGGCAAAACACAAACACCTTCGACTTGTTCCTGTCTTTAAGGCAGTAAGGTTTCTGGTCCCCCCCCCTCCAACTTTTTCATCTGTGATGTGTGTCATGTTTTTCTGCTTTGGCTTGGTTCACAGTCTTAATATTTTGTAAGCTGGTTGTAGCACCTGTGTTGAGAGTCGGTGAATGGAAAGAAGAGCATGTGTGTTTGAAATCAGGAGAACTGAAGAAAAAGTGCCAACTGGAATTCAGAGTTTGTCTTGGAACATGGTCAAATTGACATTTTATACTAAGTAACTTGGGTTGTTTTAGTCATTTCATGGTGGTTTCACCTGTGCTGCCCTCAGTCCATGTAGGAGTGATGACCTTGATGACAGCATGTTGTTGGTAATTGCTTATTTTAATATTATGCCAGCCTATCTGGGTAGCTACGTATGCACCCTGTGTATAGCCTTTTTAAGCACAGTTCTGTTAGTTTAAAAAATCATAGTTTACATGTGTCCATGTATATATAAATGTTTGCCTGCTTTTTTTAATAACTGTTGCAAATCTTGTTTAACTAACAACTTTCTTATGCAAAGAGATATTTTGCATATTTAAGTGCAAAATCAGTGATATCTACTAGCTGTAAAGCTAAGTCTAATTTATGCCTTTTGAATGAATCTTTCTGAAATGTTATCAATACTTTTAACTTCAGACATTCCAGAAATTAATTTTACTTTTGTAGCAAAATATCTTTGAAAAGCTAATTGTGGTCTTGATGCTGTGACTACCAGTGTCCTCCTTCTCAAAACGTGTGGTTATTTTGCTCTTAATTCCTTGTGTGGGTTGTTTGTTGGGGTGTTTTGTTTGTTTTTGTTTTTTTTAATTCTTCTAGTTATGCATGTGACAGTTTTGGTGTCTCTTTTTTTTCCTAGGAGCAGTTGGTCATCATGGCGACAATCTTGCAGAGAAGATACTTTCTGTGCTTCCCAAGCTTCCCGGCCACAAGACCGATGTGATGGTTAACATGGTAGAACTTACGGCACTGCAGACTACAGATGAAACTTGCAGTATTATAGCACCTGGCTGCTTAGCACAACCAAAGTAAACATGCTTTTTTTCTTTCTTTTTTCAAGATGTTGAATATGTTTGTTATCTTTTGGTGGAAAAAAAAAGGAACAGAGAACAAGTTCTTTTAAAAAAAAAAAAAAATCAAGCTTACAGCAAAACCCCATCTGGTCCTAATTCTGCTGGAATATAATCAGTTTGTATGTGTGCGTTAAGTGAGTGGGCCAGATAAGACTCCCAAAAGTGGGAGATTCTCAGGACCTTTTTAGATGTGGGTTGCTTAAATTGCTGTAGATTACTGTAATAGAAATCAGTACAGACTAAACACCAGAAATTCTTCCTTGTGACATTTCTGTTTCTGCCTAAGTAACAGGTCATACAAGCAGGTGGCTTTCTTTTCCCGTAAGCCTCTTTATAAAGTGAGCTGCATGCTGAATTCTTGTTAGAGTACCTGTTAACTTAAGGTTTTATCCCTGTTTTCAAACACAATGCCTGTGGAGAAAGATAATTAGGTACAAATTTAGGTATACAAACAGCTTCATGAGGTCCTGTATTTTGCTTAAACAAGGACAACCTAAACTTTGAACAACTGTACTTAGCTACATATAGTTGGCAGCTAAGATATTGCTTGTAAAGTGCATCAGGTTTGATGTTTCAATTTCTAAATTTAGTTCTCCAAACTGAAACTTTCCTGCAGCTTCTGTTACTGTGCATAAACCAGGAAATACACCAGGTGCTGGTTTCACTCCACAGAAAAAAAATTTTGCTCAGTGTTGATCTAGAAATTCATGCAGTGCAAAGGAGATTAGAAGTTCTTTCTCTTTTGCTGTAATGTTCCCTTCGTATATTAGAAAAGGGGCTTTCAAGATGGGCTGTCTAAGATAGTCTATTCTTTTGTTTTGACTCCTTTTTGTACTTCACACCTGCACTCTACTCCCTCTTTCCCCTGCACCCCCCAAAGATTTCACAGAAGACTTTCCACTGTTCCAACATATGGTCTTTGTTTTCTGAGAGCCTCCAGATCCTTTGTCATCTTCCATCTCCCAAATGTGCTGTAACTGGGTCCAGTTTCTAGGTTTCACGTTGCATGACTCTCTTCTTCCTTAGGAGTTGCAGAGGAAACATTTCCTCATATAGGTGGACTCAATTGTAAGTTGCTGCCGGGGTGACTAACTTAAATAAAATTTGTTCTGGTTTTCTTCTCATTGGCTGCTTTCCAGCTAACGTCTGAAGTAGATATCCTTAAGACCTGTCTACACAGCAAAATGAAGAGGTCATTGCCCATGGTAGACATGCAGTGGTAGCTGTAGTTTGTGGTAACTTGGAGTAGTCGCCAGAAATAAAGAAAATTTCTGGCAGTGTGGACTAGGAAAAAAACCTAGGTATTTATTGCCCTAAGACTGTTGACCTGTGCTACTACTCAATTATTCCTAACATTATTGACATTGAGGAGGCTGAAGCTTGTGCTAGTATGCCTTCCCATGCTAAAATTATGACTTCAGACTTATCTATAGTCACATTTCTAGGAATAGCCTGCAGAGTTTTGTTGTGTTCTAAGGTAGTTAATAGTATATATATACTGAGGTTTGTTTGCCTATTTCCTAGCTAGTGGGAAGGTGCTTCTGGTAACAGTACAGTTAGACTTAACATATTTCGCAAAGTCTCCTGTGGACACAGGTGGTTAAAGAACAACAGGATTTGACTACAAGGTGCTCAGCTGCATCTCTGCAAGTGCAGTAAAGTTGGATGACAGCAGCTGATGTGTGCTACCAGGGCAGTGGCGTCATTACCACACAAGTCTAAGATCTTCCCCAAAATACCCTCCCTCTGCAAAGTCATCTTGTAGAATCTGTTACGCTGGAAATTTTTAAGAACAGATTGGGGAAATAGTGATTTAAATAGGATTGATCTTGCCTTGGAGCAGAGAAAAGGGACTAGATGACCTCGCAAAATCTCTCCTGTGATCATTGTTCACAACTGAAGAAGTGTTGCATGCCTGAGAACAGTCTCCCTCCAAAGAATGCAGCTCTGCAATGTTCAGCCCTGTGTCTTTCACTTTTTCTCCAGCTATGTAATGATTAGTAATAGTTTCTAACTTAAAATAAGCATTTCCAAACAAGCTTACAACCATTGCTGAAAAGTGCTAGAAACCATAACAGTGTCTGGATGAGTGGCTGAAGGTGGTAGCTTCCATCCTGTTCAACAGGACTGTGCTCTTAGTGTTGGATTATAAACGTCAGCCTTAATCATCTTTGCTAGTGTAAAATGGTTAAAGTTCTTCTGAAGCACTGGAATGGATTTAAAGTTCCCACCAGTAAGTTTCCATGTCAATTCTGTCAGAAATTCTGTACGATGCTCTCAGTTCTTCATCAACACGGTTATTGCCATTGGTAGCCGGCTCGGAAGTGTTTCTTGTAATTGAAAACTTAAGTCTTGATTTATATTTGTAAATGATGCATGGCAAGGAGTGTTCCTCTGCTTGTAAATTTTCTGTTTACTCTGGCGAGTGAAAGTGCCAGCACCTTTCCCAGAGACAGGACCTGTAACTTCAGTTACACCCAAGTGGAATGTGTGGGGGCTCTTTTACATGAAATTTTGTGATCAGACTGTGTTGTTTCACAGACCCACATATGTAGAATATTTTTCAAATGTTTTCATTATTTTCTCTCAAGTAATATTTGAGCATGCTGTGGTGGGGAGAGAGAGGTCTGCTCCCCTCCACACAGCTTGCTATATTTAACTTTTCTTGTGGAATGCCTCTCCAGCAGAAACATCTGGGCTCAGTTACAGAGTTAGCAAACAGAGTTAATGAATAATTTATGGCTGGTGTGGTGAAATAAAGCAGGGTTCTTTTCTCAAATCTAAGGAAATAATGGGCTGCTTTAAAGATTTAGATGAAAATGTAAATGCCATGTGCTGCTTAAGTTACTGTACTTTGAAGGTGCTCTTTTTGTGAGGAAGGGAATTTCTTCAAAAAAAAAAATCTATTCTAGAATTCTTATTTTTATTAGTAGCCTCAAAAATCTTTCAGAGTAATTGTTTGCCCTACTGTAGTCACTGACGTGTTCCTGCTCCAGTGTGAATGTTAGTTGAGTTATGCTCTTTGAGAATTGTGTCAAAATATTTTATTTATTTTTATATTCAGATGGATATATATAAAAAGAATGAAACAGTTTATAGATGTAAAACTAAGGACAGCCACTCTGGATCAGAACTGTTAGTTTCTGATTAAAAAAATACAATAGCCACCCTGTCCTTCCAAACAAATGATGCCTAACAGAAGTGGAAATTGTAGTGAAAGCTTAATGGCAGAGGTAATTTAAAAAAAACTATATTGATTGCGGCTCTCTGACTGGTCTTTGTACTTCTAACAGTTTCAGCTTCTGATTTTAAGCGTGCATGCAATGGTTTCTGGGAGTTGTCTGCTTGGATGAACATCAGGCTCTCCATGTTTGTGAGCCATCCATCATGTCCAGTTAATAACATTTTGGCCACTTTGTATCTCAAACCACCTAGCTTGTGCTTTTAAGGTTGGTATTCTATCCCGTGGAAGCATCCTGCTGTCAGTATTGGGTTTATCTTGATGGAGGTTTGTCTTGTGCTGTTTTCCACCCCTTGCAAGCCGGGAGCGGAGGTGCGTGGAGGCCCCATGGCCCCCTGAAGCCCCGGTCAGGCTGCAGATGCCTGTGTCCTGGCCACAGCTCTGTGGCCGGTGAGAACAAGGAGTAAAGAGCTACACCATACTGAACTGTGGGCAACTGAAGAAATATGTGTGTTTGCTCTTTTTTTCATCTGCTCTTTTATTACCCAGGAACCCTTTTGTTGTGCTCTTGTATTTTGCTGAGTAAACTGAATACTTAATTTGTTTATGCACATTTCAAGAACTCGCTGAATAGAGATTTCTTGCCTGTTTTTCCACTCTTGCTTCCTTTTCTCCAATCTTTGGAGTTTGCAAGCTTCTTGGAATTCAATGTGGTGTTAAAATCTCAGGCAGAAACCAGATTTTTATATAAAATATATATGTATTTAATGCCATATACAAAAAAACCCCAAACCCATTGGGTTCTTACAGCAAACGTTTTTCCATAAAGATGCAAAACTGTAACAGACTTCATGTTTGAGCTGCTACACCTAAAGCAATTCAATAAGCAACATAGCTGAGGTGTCTGGGCACTTCTGACAAAGCAGATGGAGCCACTAAATCATCTGAATTTGCATTAGGGGGAAAAATAGCAGGTTCAGAATGAGGTGATCTTGTTGATAGTTGTGATGCAGAAAACACCGATGTGCGGGCCAGATGTTTGAAACTTGGCTCTCACAAAATCTTTCCTGAGGTCTTTATATGAGAGGTGGAAGGAGAGGTGTGTTGGGGTGCGGAGAAAGGGAGTTGGTTAAAAATTAGAACATTCCTGGAGATGTAATAGTAAAATTTCAATGTCTCATGATAATGGCAGTTGAAAATGCATACCTCTCCCAATCCTCCTTAGTTCTGAGGTTGTTAATTCCTATTTTAGACTGATTAGTGCTTTTATTTACAAGTGCTAAAACTGTTACAGTTTGGATGGATGTTATGGTTTGAGAACCCACAACAATTTATTGTCATTTAGACAATTATTCTATCGCCCGATGACCCCTCCCCACCCAGGAAGGGGGAATTGGGGAAAAAAAACAAGGAAACCCAGGTGTTGAAATAGCAGCAGATTTAATAAAATAAGACTAGATAGTTAACATTAATAACACTAAAGAACCAGTATTGATCCCGATACCAATGTAAAATATACTCGGCCAATTCTATCAGTCGGAAGCTGTGCACTCCCAGCAGTGGACAGCAAATGTTGGACACCGGGACCTCTACAGCTTCAGGAGGAAGGGAGGGGCTCAGGGATCTGGCACCGGGGCACGGAGTTCTCTCGATCACCACCATCAAGGAAGGGAGAGTACTCCTCAGCAAACTTTCTAACTTATATTGAATGTGATGTTCGTGTTATGAAATAATCCTATAGCTTGCGTCAAGTGCCTGGGTCTTGCTCCTCCTCATCCCTGCACCTGGTGAGCTTGAAAACACTGAGACCTTGAAACCCACATACCATAGCTGGCTATAAAGTAAATATTTTCACAAATTCAGACACTACAGTCCTCTAGAAGTACAGTTTTCCCAAGCATTAGAAGAGAAATTAGTCCTGTGTTGCTTAAACCAGGATGATGGAGAAGAAAGCCCCGCTCCAGCTGCAGCTTTGCTCTTGTGCGTGATGTGATGATGCAGTGCTCTCCTGGTAGTGGTGGGACTTGGACAACCCTGAGCATAGAGGAAGGCCATGAGGTGAGGGGACTTGTATTCCAGTCCTGGCTCTGCTGTTGGCTTCCAGCGTGATCTTGGACAGGTCACTTCATTTCTTTCTACTCCCATTTCCTGTCCTTGTCCAAGGAACTTGTTTTTTAAACCAGTAAAACAGGGAATTTCTCAGGATACAAGTTTTAAGACCACATGGCAGAAAATCCTAGGGGTTCTGGTCTTTGGGAGGGTGCAAATAATGTTACAAATGATTACGTGGAAAGTTAAGGTGTCAGGACAAGCAAAGGCAGGATCTCCGTTTGTCCTTTCTTTGGTACTGTGTCTTTCCCACTCCTACACGCAGCGCTTTGTTGTACTGGGGAGAGGGGACTGTTTTGAGATGAATCCCCCCGGCCCCCTTTCCTGTGAGCTGATGGAACAGCAGTTCCAACGATCTCTGTGAAACACACCACTGCAGTATGCTTTGAACGATCATTATGTATGATGTGAATTTAAAATGAAAGATTATTTGTGCTTGTACGGCAAAGAGCAGCAAGAATTAAAACTAGAAAGGAGATTAAAGTCGCCTTTTAAGCTGGGTAGTAGACTTTTTTTGAATGGTTGATTCTATTCTCTTGATTTTTTTTTTCGTTTTTTTTTTAACTGGGGAGCAAGCATCTGAAGGATATCAGAGTGATGTTTTTCTTAACACTGAATTAATTACAAACTAAGCGTTGGGGGGATGGTTGTGGTATTTTCAGTTTTATTTTTTAAATATTTCCTTTATGCCAGCTGTAGATATTAATTAGAAAAAACCCAACCTTTTTTGCATGCATAAGTTTATGAAAGCTTGTAACAAGAAGGTAATTTGGGACAGTGTTATTCTTGAATGAGCTGGGAATTTATGGCATAAATTAGAGTAATTTTCCTTTCTGGAATGTTAATATTAAAGAGGAAACGTTAATACTACAGTAAGAAAATCCAGATGACATGACTATATTGCTTCATATCCACTGAGAGTCTTGCGGAGGAGGAAGGGTAAACCAAAACAATGGATGGCGAGGCTCTTTCAGATGGGGAGAGGGAGAGCTGTGCGCTGTAAACTCCTTTTGGATCTGCTCTGGTATATTGTTGGTGGTTCAGCAGCAGCGGGGTGCTGCCGGGGCTCCCTGCCTGTCCCTGCTTCTGGGGTGCTCCTCCAGCTTTCCCGCTGCTGGACGCTTCCCTCTGCTGCTCGCTCCTGCTCTCCCGGGACCCAGCCTCCTGCCTCTGCTGCAGTGCCCTGCTGAGCTCTGCTCTTGAGGATTGCTTTAAACCAAAACTTAACCCCCCCAAGACAGAAAAAACCCCAACCAACAAAAAAAAAGCTACCACCCATGTACAACTTTTTCCTATCTGTCTTTCTGAACAAGGTGAGCAGCGCTTTTACAGAGAAAAGGAGGTCTTAACTGCAAGATTTATGGAAAGAAGATATCACATCACATCAAAAAAACTCCTGAAATTTTCCTTCACCAGTGACAGGAGAAATCACAGCCCAGCCCTGTGCTTCTAGGACTCACGCTGTGCCACCGAGGTCCATTTTCAGGGATATGAATTGGACTTTACAGGGTTTTTCTGTTGATACCTTTTGCCTTTTCAGCAATCCAGCCAGGAGACGCTTCTTTAAGCGGTGGATCGGGCAGTAGGAATGCCCCAAATGCAGCACCCCCCACCGCCACCATGTTCCTGGACTGGCAGTCTTCCTGCTGACCACTTTATTTTACTCATATGAGCTCCGTGCACAGTCCTGAATTGAGGCTTATTCAGAGTTTCCTGATTGTTTGAAATTTCTCAAGGCATCTTCTTGTTGGGAATAACAGCCCCGGCTGCATCAGCTTCTGGGGTTTGTCAGTCAAGACAAGCTTTCCAGGAGACGCTTTCTGCTCAATTTCAAACCAGCCTGAATCAAATGAACATAATTGACTGTTGCCACAGGATAAGATGAACAAGCTGATAAGATTTATTATATCTTACAATAAATGTGTATATTTGCTCAGATCCTTTCAACACGGAACCTCCTTGAAATGGAAAAAAGGAAGGGGTGAGAGGAGTGTGCTGAGGGTGGAAAATTCTGGGAAGAGGTCAAGACCTCCAGCTTGGCTGCGCTGGTTAACATACAGCATTGCTAGAAGACCTCGCTGCTGCTCTGCAAAACCCCGGGTTGCTGCAGCGGTGGGTTTGTTGAAGTAACCAGCGGAAGAATCACATGAGGGTTCTTCATCTGACCAGGTTCCTGCATAATAGGTGCCACATTTTTTTCAATCGCCTGTTATGACAGGCCTCAGAAGCCTTAGAATTTTTCTTCTAGATAAGAGGAAGCTTGAAGCTTATTTTCCTTGAGATAAAGAATGAATTGGGCTGACAAGCTCTCGGCATCAGCTGGGCAGTTCTTCCTTATCTGTGCCTCTCAGCCTACAAAAAGGACTTCTGGGGGTTGTGGGAAGCTGGACTGCTCAAGACTTCATTCCGTGTGCTTTGGGGACCTCTAATTGCACTGTTTGTCTGTGCTACCCAGGCTTACTAATGAAAGTTTTCAGCCAGAATTCAGGTCTTTTCCTGGGCCCTTTGACACTCACATAGCCATCTTCAGAGTGCAAGGATCAAGAGGTTCGAGACGCCGTTGCCTGTGGAATCTGCTGGCTGAAAATGACGAACCCTTTGTTCTCTATTTGAGTACTGTCATTAAGTCCCAAGTGTCTGACTTTTTTCCTTTGCCCATGGAAAGACACAATAAATTTGAGTGTTACCCAGATGTTTTCCCACCATCAGCAGGTCTCTGAGTACTTGTATCCTCAGCTGGTTAGTACGGCAAGGTAACTTAATGTCTCTAAGGAAATTCAGTGAGTACAATCCCTCAGCTAGTTTTATCTTCTGATTGTTTCGTTGTTTGCATTACTGTCTGTTCTGCAGGTACATTCCTTGCAAGATGTAAAGAAGGACAAATGTCTTTCTGATTGACTATCAGAAAGAGTAACTACTGATGTCTGCAGTCAGGACAGAAAGGGAAGGTCTTTACGCTGCTTAGGGGTGGTGGTTTTTTGGCTGTCTGCAGCATTTCTTTTAAAACTGACATCCTTTTCTTGTTACCTTAATGCTCTTGTTTGTGAATTCTGTGAGTTTCTTTTTTCCCCTGTGTAAGTTTGCAAACTGCTTTTCTCTTGGTGTGGCCACAGTGCATATTCCTGCAGATGTATTCAGAGTTCAACAGCAGCATGAAGACTGCGTCTGTTTAAGTAGACTTTATGAATCTCCAAAGTGGGCTCCAATCTTTCTTGTGTTATAGTATGATCTTCCAGTAACTGTTGCCTTGGCTGACGTTGTGAGATTTTTCTAAAACTAGCTCTCACTCTGCTTGGCCAACTGCCTTCAAGTTTGCCTCCTGAACGACCTCAACAACGAGGTTTTAAAATGCAGTGATATGCATTGGCCTCATTACGTACTGCGGAATTACTCATTTGCTGTTCAACTGCAGTGCCAGAACAGAGAGTGACTGAGTGACCTGGAGGGGTGTTTTAGTTTATCATTCTCATACTATAAAGTAAGCCTGCTGTATCTTACAACAGAGAAAAAAGTGCCGTAATAGACTGATGAGAAGAACAAATGGCAGCTGCTCATTTGGATGATGAATTGGTGTTTGGGAAGGAAACAGTATTATCTGTTGGCAACAGGTTTGGTTGCAAGTTTTGACTATATGATTGGGATTCTTTCATGAATCCAAACTTAATATGAAACAGGAATCAAAGCATACACAGTCTAAAATTTATGTGAATTGAGCTATTTACCTGGCAGAGCTTAAAGACGCTTTTACTCTGGAAAGTAGACAGAATCTGTGCATGGAGAAAGACTTTGGTTTTTTACAGAGAAATACTTACACAACTATTGCTTTTATTTTTTTATTATTGATCCAAAATCACAGCCTCCTCTTCTGTTATTTAGCATGGCTTCTGTGATTTAGATGGCAGATCTTTGGGTTCTAATTCATAATGCCTAGCTTCAGTGCTCACCTCTCTTTGTGCATCTTGTTTTTCTGAAGTGTAGCAGAGATGCTGAAATGGGTTTTGCTACTTTATAGCTGCTCACAGTTTCAAAAGTGATTGTGCAAATTGACCAAACCAAGCTAGTTTTCATGCCCTGATGAACTGCGGCCCAAAAGCGGTCCTTCTGCAGGCTCTGGATGACTGTGCTACACCAAGTACCACTTAATTTCCATAGACTGTGAATGTATTTTCTAAAATGATCTTCAACTGGGAAAGATTCCCATTCGCTGTGGGAGGGGAAAAGTTTTATGACCTTACCTAAATCTCTCCACAACTATACTACTTATTTAAATAAGCAACCAGAAAAAGAAATCCATATTGAGCTATTTTCAATTACTGGAAACAGCCGCAGAACACGCACTGAATGCGTATGCTTCACGTGGATGCTTGAGCTCCAGTTACCCCTTAGAAAAAGGAAATGAATCTCAACAAAAAAAGCTGCAGTTCTTATTAATGACAGGGGAATATGTCATGGCTTCAAACATTTTGCATAGATCGGAAAATACCATCAATGATATGCTTGGTTTGATGGTAAGGAGGGAATGTGGAGGAGGAGGGGAATTAGACAGCACCCAACACACTTCTTATACAAGCCCTTTTTAGGAGGAGGACACAGCGTTAATATTGAATGACTACAAAAAGCCACCGAAAATCCAGAGATTTTGGATTAGGACAGAATTCTGCTCTCCTTACTCATCCTGTGGTAGGCAGAAGTGTATCAGGGAGGGGCTGTGAGAAGATATCCAGAACACAGGGTAAATACATGGAACGTAGATAGAAGTCCTTATCTCATTCTCTGTCACAGATCAACCAGAGTATGGAAATGGTTATAAAAATGAAAGCCCAAGGCTTTCATTCTTTCTGAATAGCTGTCAGTTTGGTTTTGAAGGCTAGAATTGGCCATATTAGGGTTGCATGAGATCTGAAGAAGCTAGGGCTCCAGGTTTGCATTGAAACTATGATAAGTATGCTACTTTGAAGTAAGAGAGGGGAATAAGGAAGATATGCAGGGCCAAGCCCTCAAGTCAATCTAAATTTGCTTTCACCAACATGCTAGCAGAGAATCTGGCCCTGCATGTTCAAACAACATGTCTTTAGGATGTAAGGCCTGCTTCAGATCATTTTTTTACTATTTGTTTTGGGTCTCCAAGTCTCTACTTGAATACTTGTTCTCAACTCATAAAGAGTATCTTTGACTGTTTTAACTGGTCTATGCCATAAGACTTCATAAGCAATGATTTTTGTGGTAACTGAGTCACTTATGGAAAGGATTGTCTTCCCTTCTGTGATGAAGACATATTCCTGTACACTAAGCCCTCAAAACAGCCTAGTCAAGAGGTTGCATCGGTAACTCAAGGCTTTCGGCCAGCAAATGAGGGAGGGAGGTCAAAGGAGACTACCAAAAAGTGGCCTTGTAAATCAAAAACATTGAGGAGAGGGAATTCCTGGCATTCCATGGTATCTGGGTTTATTTTCTTACATTTCTCTAATAAGAAAAACACACTTCAGATGTGTTCTTGGTAAATGTTTTCACTTGTCTCATCTATCTCTGCTGCCAAATGTGACCCAAAATATATTGGTTTTACATGCCTCGAGGACATCTATTGGATAACTAACCACTGCATCTGTAAAAATGGACTTGGCACTCCAGTGCAATCCCTGAATGTAGATTCAATTGTCAGCACCTCATTACTAACTGTTCTTTCACTGGAATCATTTTTATTAAAATAACCTTATGCAATAGCTTTAAAACACAGCACAGAATGCTCTAAAGTAACCTATTATGTTACATGTAGTATTCCCAAGTAATACATATGTTGCAAGGATCAGACTTTATTTTTAGTGTAATTCTTTTGCTTTGTCCAAAAACTAAATTAAAAGCCCTGACAAGTAACTCTTTAATATACACATTTTAAAGAGCTGCTTGGCAAGAATTTTGATATACCTTGTAGTGTACAAAATCCTACTCAGAAGCTTTCAATTAACTTGATTCATACAGTAACTGGGTCTGGCATTCTGCGTAAGCTGTCCTGCAGCTTGTAGGAATGAAACATTTTACAGAACCATTTTGCTGGACTAAAAGGCAGTCAGTTAAACTCAGACAGGACTAAGTGATGGTCATGAACATTAGAAAGTTTTAAGAAATTCATTGCCTGCAGTTTTTTTCCTTTGCCCCTGCAGAGTTTGGCCACTGTTAGAGGAGCAAGAATGAATTTTGGGATAATGCTGGAATGATTAAGTGACCAAGAGGGCTGTGGCGTATCTAGGAAGCCTTTCAGCATCAAGCCTTCCCTTTACCTCGTGAAGTACTGTAGATCCACATCTGCTAATTGGAAAACAGGGTAGGTCAGGGTCGCAATAAGCAATTCTACTTCCAACAGGAAGAATTTAACTCGTCGGTGATTTTCAGTGATTTTTCTTTTGTTTGTCTTGAAGGAAGCAAACTGGCTTCCGTGTTCATCTGCACCGTCGGCTGTTTTGTTTGTGGCAGTCCTCCAATTGCTATGGTGCACTTGGTTGTTTATTTGGATCAGCCTGGCTTTAATTGTTGCTCTGGGGTCTAAAGATCAGGTGCCGCTTCTGCTTTTGAATGGTGGTGGACAGCTGGAATAACTTTTTTTTTTTTTAAAAAAAAACCAACCAACCCTCTACTTGACAATGACTTTACATGCAATTACAGGCTACACGTCTTACCCTTCTGCCTGAGCCCCTTTGAGAAATCTTTGAAGACTTCAAAAAAATTTATCACTGAGGGTAGGAGACAGGAGAAGAGGAAGGAGCACTCCTAGACCTGGTCTCATGCTGAGTCAATGCAAAGGAGCTTAGTCCTGAATACCTGCAAGAAGTGACAACACTAAACTATTTAGAACTGAAACTTGTTTTTGCAAGTCCAAGTATGATGCACAGCTATCCACTGAGTGCCCCAGTGCCACCATAATTGTTTAAGAGCTCTTTGAGTACTACTGTTCGAATAATGGGGAATTTTTAGGGTAGCTAAATGTTCTGTGGCCTGTAATGAAGGCTCTTCTGCAGAGGTGGCTGGTGTGAAGCTATTGCAGAACGGAGGGAACCCTACTAGCTGGTTAATGGATGAAAATTATAACAGTATGTGTTATGTATTGTTAAATAACGTAATTAAAAAAAGGAATATATAAGGGTTAGAGGAAGGATAGAGTTAAAATGTCTTCAGGTGTGCTGACCACATCTTAGAGCTAGGACTCTTTGCTCAGTTGATAGTTAATCGGCTTTTCTCTTTGCACAGAACATGTTCAAAATCATGTCTATGTACAAGATGGAACTTAGTGGGATTTAATACTTCAAGGATTAGTAAGACCTAAACATCAGTCAGCCTCTGTCAAAACCAGCCCTACCTTCCTGAGATGCATCTTGCTTGCTCTCTTCTCTCTCTCTCTCTCAGTAATCTGCCAGGTCCCTTTTCTTAGGGTGTCAGCAGAAAGGATTAAAGTGATCAGACTTTGTATTTGGTAAGTACACTTGGTGTAGATCAAAAAGAAGAATCCTTAAAAAAGATTAATAATATCCCTGTTTTATTGGTACACTTGACTTTCAGTAAAGATTTTGAGGTACTCCAAATTTTGAAAGAGACACACTGAAATTCATATATATTAAGACAACCACAGGCATTTGGTTCCAGGATAATAATCTTGCAAGATTATAGACTTCAGAGCTTCTTGAAGTTGATAAGTAACTGTCATAAAAGGACTTCAGACAGAGATGATGATCTGTTTCTTGTTGGTGCAATTGCCAGGCATGGCTTCTGTTTCAGGGCTGTTCGCGTGACTAATGCTTCCCTTTCACTCACGCTTCAGCCTGGTGAGCAGCAACAGCTCTGCATGGGTTCCTTTTCCCCTTACCTTCCCGACCGTGCCGGTTTTTTCTTGAGACTTGCCTCAGGGTAACATTTTCCAGCATTAGCATTACGACAGAAAACATATTGCAGTTTGCATTGTGGTCATACAATGGTGTGAAACATCACTGGCAGTCTGTTTTGTGCAATGCCAACAGAGCTGGCTTCAGAAATGGGAGAGCCTGGTCCTTTGCCAGCCATTTCGCACTTGTGCTGTTGCTTCGTCCAGTAGTTTAGCAGGAGCAGCCTTACTTGTCAGAGGAACTCTCTCCCTGACGGAACATTTGATAGCTGCTGAAGAAATAATCTTGTAGCAGTATCACTCACCATAGGAAATTGGAAAGCTAAGTCTGTTTGCTTACATGACTCCCAGTATGTATGCATTACAGTGTTATCATAGAATCATTGAATACCAGGTTGAGAGGGACCTCAAGGATCATCTGGTCCAACCTTTCTTGGCAAAAGCACAGTCTAGACAAGATGGCCCCGCACCCTGTCCAGCCAAATCTTAAGAGTGTCCAATGTTGGGGAATGCACCACTTCCCTGGGGAGATTATTCCAACGGCTGATTGTTCTCATTATGAAAATTTTTTCTCTTGTGTCCAATCGGAATCTCCCAAGAAGTAACTTGCACACATTACCCCTCACCTTTTCCATGTGACTCCTTGTAAAAAGGGAGTCTCCATCTTCTTTGTTGCCACCGTTTAAATACTGGAACATGGTGATAAGGTCTCCCCTAAGCCGCCTTTTCTCAAGGCTGAGAAAAATTATATTTAAATTAAAATTTTCTAAAGTGATGGGAGCTTTGGTGTTCTGGTCAGTAACCCAACTCAGAGTTCTAATTGTGTAATTTGCAGACAGCAAGGTGTTACAGAATTAAGTGCTAGTTCTCCTTTCACAGGGTGATTTGCAGAAGATGCAGAGTCCTCATCTAAGTCATTTCTCCCTGCAACCTCAGCCTCTTCTGCTTGCTCAGTTTATTTTACAGATTTTGATGTAGTGCACTTGGATGCCACAGCACATGTAGGGTCCGACAATTTAGGTATATATTTTCCCTCTGATGTCACAAATAGATCTGGTTTATCTGCTCACATAGCTTTGTTACTGGTGGCATGGGTCATCTGCAGAAGGGTAACTATGTGAGAGGTAAGTTGGTCTGGGAGTTGCAGAGATTTTGCATGATGTTTGGTCCACAAGCAGACCCCTCTTGATCTTGAGACCTGTTGTATTCATAAGGCTTTGGTGTCTTCTCAGTGCTGCTGGTCACAAGCTTGTACATGTAATATAACACATCACTGCCCTAGGTTAACAACAACAATCTATGTGGACTTAGGTTAGGGGGTTTATGTTGATTGTGGCAGGGGTAAGATATTTATACAATATTACATTTTTTGGGTGTATTTTTATTCCACCTATGGAATGTCTGATGAATATTTTTCTACTCGTTTTGTTCTGATTACATAGCATTTTCTAGAAAGCCACAGTTGGTAAATTTTAAAATTACTCTATAAAAGGAATTACTAGTCATTCTGTAAACCCTGCAAGTTAAGAATTCTGGCTCAATATGGAGTTTATATTCATAACTCTTCTATTACTAAGAAAGAAGAAAAGAAAGTGTAGTTTTAGGAAACTGCATTGATGTTTCACAGCATATAATCTAGTTGAATACTCCATATTGTATTACGTCCTTATGTTTCACCTTTGGTCGACCTTGAAGTTTACAGGTTCAAGTGGATATTAATGATCTTATGAACAGCTAAAATAAACAGAACACAAAGGTGATGAGAGCCCATAGCTCCCCAAACTATTGATGGGACTGTGTAGTTTTGTTTTTAACACAGGAGAATGCTATGGTGTCTGTCTGTAATCAGATGAAACATTGTAGAAATGCTGTCTGAAGGATTATTCAATGTGGCCATACCAGTTCAAATATATATCTAGTAAATTCTATTGCACACAAAGCTCTGAATGTTTTCTAAGAAATTTTTCACTAAGCAACTGTTCTAATATTAAGCCGATACAGAAATTCTGTATTACTAGTCTATGTAAATGGAACAGAGTAAGAGGATTTATAAATTAATTTTCTTTTCGGATACAGTGTGTGTGCGCGTGCCTGCGTTTGTGCTGACTTTTGTTATGGTAAAACACGGTCTGCAGATTACTTTTCTGCTATCTTGAATTATTTTGCTATTTTGGTTTAATGCACACTGGTGTCATTGGTTTACACTATTACTCTTTGATAGTGGAAGCAGCAATGAGTGGAGTTGCATTACTTTTCAATAACATCATTCCGCGCGCAGCTGCATTGCCTCATGTATGTGGTCATTAGCAAGTAAAGTCGTTCTCTGTTGTGGATGCTGAAGTATATGTTAGATGTTTTGGCTTTCTGAAGCCAAAAGCTTCTTGTAGGTATATCATAGCATATATATATATATATAAAAAAATAAGTCTATATTTAGATCAACATGAAACAGGACTGTGGTTAAGATGCTTGTCCTTACAAGTTTACATGATTGCGGAAATGTTTGATAAGACTTAAGACAGTGGGTTTGGCAAGTGATGAACCTGCTTCGGGTGGTGGTTGACCACAGTCATCAGACTTGTGTACATATTCTATTTTGTAAGTATGGCCATCTGTAAAGTAGATATATGAATGAGCCAGAAAAGTTTGTTTCTCTTTTATTTTTTTATTTAAAAAAAAAAAAGAGGAGAAAAAAAAAAGGGCAAGACATAGAATGCTGTGTTACCATTCACTTTTGTTGAGAGGATTTTTTCCCCTCTTTTTAATCAGTTCCTAATGTGAACTGAATCCTTGCCAACCTTTTAACAATTACTTCTTAAATTTTATTGTAATTCAGTTCACCTGTGGGACCAAAAATATGTCAAATTTTAAGAGTCTAATTTATTGTCCATTTTCTGTGAAAGGGGAGAGAGGAATTCAGCCCCAAGCAGAGAGCTATAGGTAAACAGAGCAGTCGTGGGGCAGTTTGGGGTTGCTGTGTTGGTTGTGTTTATAAGAACCTCCTGAATTGTTTGTTTTTAAGTTCTCCCATGCTCCGCTGATAACAGGAAGCATTTTTCTTCCTGGTTTGGCATATAGTGGTCATGGTTTTATTGGAGCACGATATATATGAAACATAGCGGTTTTGCAACTTAAAATTACGATGTTGTTTTAAAAGCTGTTTTGAGATAATTCTTTCACAATTCTTGTCTGTCTGAAATGAGCTGATGATTTTCTGCATCCTCAGCATTTTTTTAGACTTCTGCTACTATGTCCGTAAAATCCAGTCCCATACTTCAGATGCTTCATTGTAAGATGAACCAAAACTTACTCTCTCATGATGCTCAATAACAAATTCAAAGAATCCTTTCATATTCTTGTTGGTCTTAGTCATAGGTCGTGTTTGATGAATCTTATTTTCTCTTCTCTTAATGGTAATTAACAACCTGTTCTATCATCCTGCATCTGAAAAAGACTGCAAAATTTAAGTTAACTTGACTGGGTGTACAGCATTGCCCTAAAGTGTCGGTGTCTGTAGGTATGCATTTTATGCAGCTAAATAGCTTGGATATAATAACTTGCATATAACTGTTCCTTGTCTTACTGCTGTTTTTTAACCAACTTTGCCCCGGTGAACTAGACAGTGTACCCTTCCTTTGTGAGCCGGAGCTTTCAAAGAGTAACCCCTGCGCTCTGCCCGTTTGTTTTACAGCCAGGTTGAGTCAGCTGGATGCGAAACCAGTAACGAAGGCAAACTTGGGCTGTGTCCTGCGGAGCTGCCTGGCAGTCCCTCCTGGCTGTCGAGGACTAGGCAAAGCAAGTTCTCTGCTTCCCAGATTGGTTTGCAAAGTGATCCTGCATGCTGGGTCAGTATTGCTGGCACAGGGGGATCCATGCTAAGGTGCAAAAAGAGGAGAGGAGGCAAAATATTGTGGAATTTTTGACTTCTAGTGGCAAACTGTGTTTTCTTATGAACAAGTCTACTGTATTCGACCAATTAATGCCATTCTTTCTTGGTATGTATACCTGTATGTTGAACAACATGCAGTGACCTGACCAATAAACTGATAAAAATGTGTTACTTCTAACGCAAATATTTCAGGTAACCTGGAGAAGAATCTATTGTAAAACTTTGCGGCTGATCATCAGCTCCTTTTTTCGCTCATAGGCTTTAGCCTTGCTGGCTGCAAGCTGATTTGCAAGACCTTGAATATTATCTCAGAACTGCTTTTAAAATGCCTGGCAGCTTCTGTTTTATCTGTCTGCTGTTCAAAATAAGTGTTTTAATTAAAATAAATTGGTTGCAAAAGGCTGTTAAGAATCCAGTCTATTTTTAATGAATTTTTTTTCTATCTTTAGAATGAGATTAATTTTTTTTAAATTGAACATTTATGCTGCTTGTGTCTTGCAGAAAAATAATCTAATTGTATAATTTGATAATGAAGTTTGCCAACATCTAATAAATAATAATTTGGTCATACAGGACTATGTTGCCTATAGGAGTATTTTAACAATACAGAAACATTTATGTACTAGGAAATACTCCTAGTTTGGGCATAGTAAATAGCAAAGTATATCACATAGGCAAGTTTTCTTTTTGGGAAAGTTCAATAGTTTACAGAGCTAACAATATAGAAAATTCTCTTATGTGACCCTTCCTGTTGTAGGACTTGATTTATTTTTTGCTCAAATATCTCATGACATACTGAAAGATCTTCTGAACTTTGCAGTGCACTTTAATTGGCAGATTAATTTCTCATAGCTCCTTCCGTCAATTTTTGTAGTGTGATTATTACTTTAAAATTGCTGTTTGCAGTATAGGAAAATGCAAATCTCAAAAGCTTATGTGTTGCTGAGGCAGAAAAGTTGGTGTTTTAACAGCACTCCCCATGACCTTTAGTGAATCGATTGTTTTATCAATCAAATTATGCTAGTATGAGTTAATTAATTAACTCGATCTTGATGTGACACAGCCTTCCTGGAGAATGCTCAGAAAGGCGGGAGAGGAGAGAAGGGTCTGTGTAAACACCGCATGCAAAGGCTGAAGCTATCAGCCTGCCATTAGCCCTTTATCTGAGAGGCTCTTGGCATATAAATCAAACAATAACCTCTCTGTTTTGACTCGCTGCCAAAGTACACTGCCACAGTTGAGTCTAGAGCAGATTACACCCACCGAGTGGCTTGAGGGCTTGGAGTGCAACTGGGAAATAACCGTTACATTATTCAGGAACACGTTTATGTTCTTTAACGTTGGCTGTCAGACTTTTGGGGGTTTGTTTTTTTTTTAGTACCGTTTGCATGTTCTAATCATAAAAACCAACGCGCGGAGGGCGTTTTAACACACATCTAAGGATGTGCGAATGATGTTCTAAGCTGAATGGCTGTGAAGAGCTTGTTTTTTAGAAAGTTTGGTGTGTTTTGCCGTGTTGCAGTATTTTTACCTATCTACGGTGAGGGTGGTAATATCCAGTGCTCCTTGTGTGGTTTTCTGCAAGCACAATACCAAGATGCCATTAACTTTCTGTTTACCTTTTTTCCTAAGGTTAGGATGAATTGGAAAATAGTTCAAGTTCCTACTGTCTATGAGGCACATTTCATTAGGCTGAGCAGATTTGCCAACCATATAAAATGTCCAACAGCAGAACTACAGTCCGCTGCTAAAAGCCATTTTAAAACTTCAAAAAGTTGTCATTTTACTCTCTTAGAAATAAAATGTGTTAGTCCCTCTGGGGATGTGCAATTCACATTTACGTGAAAAGAAACGTTTTGGGGGGTTTGTGTTTTTCTTTGAAGAAACTATTGCTGCATCTTCCGTTGAACATGCGGTAGCTGGCCCATCGAGTGCACGCCCTCGGGATGCACACAAATACACCGCGACGCTGGAGACCGAAGTCCTGGAAATACTGATAGCTGTTTCTATAGAGAAGATTTTTGATAAGTTATATTAAAGCCGTTTGGTCACTTTCAGAAGGGTAAAATGAAGAGCAGCTTCTTTCTCCGAGCCCAGCTGTGTCCGGGCAGCACGGCGGTGCAGAGGTCAGCTCTTCCCATCCCCACGGCGTTCCCTGCGGCATCCCCGCGGTGGGGAGCAGAGGCTGTTCAGGGCAGGCTGTTCCACATGTGGCTGTTGGCTCTTTCCAGTGAGGGCTGCACTGCGTGGAGTGGGGTGCAGTTGGGGACTTGGCTGTGTCCCCCCTGGAGTTGTCGGGCTGGCGTGCATCTCCAGGAATGCGCAGTATATCCGGCGCAGCCTCCGCTTTCTCCGAAACAGCTGGGGAATTGGAGGAGGGAGGATGTCTCTTGATACGTGGCCCCTCACTCCAGGCTTATAGCCAAATCATTGCATCTTATCGCAGGCTTGTGCTTCTCTTTGGTTTATCGGTATTCGAATTGCCAGCAATGGATTTGTCCTTTGTCGTAATGGTCTTCTACCCACCCTGGTGGTGTTTTTTGAAGTGCTGTGCACGTAGTGTGGATGTTGTGTCTTCTTTAAACAACTGTGAGTTATTGCAAAGGATATGTTGGCAGCACACTTAATTTTTTTTTTTTTGGCAGTCGCTCAGTTCTGGGCAGCTTTGTGGTATTAATGAAGCTCTAATTTAATCTTTACTGAATTTTTCCCTTTTCCCTTCCTCTTGTGAAAATATACAGGCGCAGCTGAGCTGTAAATCTATATAGACATAAGGTGAAAGTTTTGCTGATACAATAACCACAGAATCTGTCTCATGTTGAGACTATCACAATTTCTCTTCTGATTTTTTTTTTTCTTTTGGTCTGTAAAAGTGCAAACACCACTACTTTGTTATGCTGAAATGCTGTCATTTCAGCTGCTTAATTTTTGAAGCCCACTCACTGTTGTTTTCTGTCACTTATTCAGGGTCTGTGTCGGCAAGTTGCTCTTTGAAGTCCCGTGTCCCTTGCCAGGTGTAGAAATAACCACATTTGCTTATTCTTCCTTCTTCAACGACTTATTCATATGATGTCCTCCACCTGGTTACTTGCTGTTTCTGATGTAGGCAGTGCTTTCACCTGACTCCAGGCAGTTTAAAACCAAAACAAAACTGTACAAAGTCATCTTTTTCTTTCTTGATTTGAGCTACAGGAGATCTGGGAAGGAAACTGGATGTAGATACTCACTTCTTAATTTGGCCTTTGAAAAGGTTACGGAAGAGACTCTTGACCTGGTTTTCAGTAAGCCTGGGGACACGGCAAGGGTTGCATGTAACTGAAAGGCTTTGTTATGCCAGTGTTTTATAAGGAGAAAACAGGATGACCTGAATTTGTCCTGTTAGGCGAAGCAGTCCAGGCAAAAATCCAGTAATAGATAATGTATATGTCAATGTTATCCCCCTTGACTGGAAATTAGATCATATTCAAATAATTTGCAATAGCTTGCCAGAGACTACAGATGTGGCTGATAATTTTGGTGGTTATGGTATGCTGCTTGGACAAGAGTGTCTGACTTGTTTTCAGTTAATTATACATGCTGATTGAAGAAATACATTGCCAAACTAATATTATAAATGCTAAAGGGGTGAAGAATGGCCTATTGGTAGATCTGAAAACATAATTGTAAATGGGGAACACTTAGTCATTGAATGGACCTATTTTCTTGTATGGGCTTATTGCTTCTTCACCTTTTGCTCTTGCCTTAGTGACCTGGAAGCTCATATTTTAATAATTTATCAGTAATAGACAAGACCTGGAGCAGTGAGGGAAGTAAATATCTTTCTGTACTGGTGGTGTGAAGCAAGAGGCATATTATTTCAGCCAAATCTAAAATTGTGGTGTTGTGCATTGGACCCCCCAAGGTAATAAGTGTCCCCAGGTTTCTGTCTTTGCCATTAGGTTTGCATCTGCTCCGAGGCTTGCATCTGTTCTCCATTGACTGGCGCTTGATTTCACCTATTTCCACACTACTACTTCCAGCTTGGTAATAGCACATCCCAGTGCCACCAACCTCCCCTCTTCTCCCCAAATGCGTTCAGAATGAGCAGCTTTGAGACTACGCCTACAGATGATCACAGATAGGGACGCTTTCTGTCTGTCAGATAACCTTGGTAGTATTGTCCTTGCAGGACTGGACCAGACCAGATCAAGAGAATGAGTTACAATTATTTTAACAGATGCAAGATCAGGCATTTGATTATCAACCTGTAGATGTCTAGATCAGGCAAATTAGTTCAGGCATCTGAGCTGTGTTTAAAAATTACCAACTTTTTCCTGTCTGACTCGATGTATAGTCCCACACAGAATGTGTTGCCACAGCTGAAAGGGCTGCCCCAGGAATGAGAACAAGTTCCCCCATGGTGAGTGTTGCTGAAGGTGGCACGCCATCACCTAAGAACTGCTTTAAAAACTGCACCCATACTTCTGCTCAAGGCTTTGGCTTTTTCACCCTGGCGTCTTGCTACCAGAGAACCGCAGATTTCATTGAGCAGTCTTTCCTTTGGGTATTGTACATTTGGGAAGCCAGCTAGGTAGCTACTTCAAGGCTAACTTGTTCTATTCTTTATTTTTATTTTTATTTTCCCATCTCTCCTATCTTTAATTAAAGAAAGAGTGCCTCTGGAGGCTGCAAGTCAGAGCTGCTCTGAACCACCTGCAGCTATCTGTGGTCGGCAGAGAACATCCCAGTCTTTCTGACCTGCTTATCATCAGCCCCTGGTTCCTGGCACTATGGGCAGCTGAGGTCTCATTTTAGGATTCGTATAGATTATGGGTCTGATGATTTGGTCCATTTTCCCTCTGTGTCTTCATGATTCAGCCTTGAAAACTCACATGTAAATACCAGAAGTAGAGAAGCTGAAACTTTTAGGTGTCTAGATTTCTCCCTCTTCCTTTATAACCTTTTTTGTTGTTGTTTTAAAGTCCAAATTATATGGAGTCAAATTTTAATTAGTTTTGGAACGGAGAATGGGTCATTAAAGAATGTAACATTTATGTATGAGGGGAAGGGAGAAATTTGCAATTATCAGATGCTTGTCAAAAACCTTGCTTATGTATCTCGAATGGTATAGCTGTGTCTAACAGGGCTTTTCAAAGGCTTCAGCCTTATCTCTGGACATAACGTAATGTTTTTGTTTAATGAACTTCTAATTTGTCTAGCAGGTTTTTATTCTGTTGTGTTTTCTGAGATGGCTGGTTGGTTAGGTGCTATGACCATAACAATAAAAGGAAGGGACAGGGTATCAAAACCTGTGAACAAAACTCTAAGCTTGTTGGTGAAACCGGTTAATGGCAGAAGCCCCTGAATTTTAGTGCTCGCTTCTCTTTGTCAGGCTTGCCGTGCCCTGCAAAACATTTTGTAATTGAGATACACAGAAGCCTGCAATGTAGTATTTACCTATTGTTGACACATTTATTTTGAAGGGCGGTTTAGAGTTCCTGATCTGTATTGTACTGTAACTGTAAAGAATTTCTTTTTTCTTAAGCAAAACAGCATGATTCAGTCAATATCTTTAAAGGTTTTGTAATGCATAAAATGTTTTTTTAAAAAAATCTACTTATTTTCAGAAAACTACTTTCAGAGTGCAGTGGTTCACTAGATAACTTGTAAAATCAATAAATAATCCTTGGGAAGTCAAGGAATGCAAGAGGAAGGAGAAATTTGAATTGAGGTACTGGATCCCTTACAAATCACTGATTACAGCACCAGCGTCATCGGATTTGGGGCGTTTGGACCAAAGCAGAGGAACTGTGGATGGGAAAAAGAGGAGGGGAAGGGCACCATGACAAGAGCTGGAAGGCAGTCGCAGACAAATGTCTCACCAAAAGGGGAAGATAAGATAATATTGTTTCTGAGTGTTAGAAACCTCTAAAAGGAAAATGTTGTGGTAACTGCTCAGATCAGGCAAGAGGCAACACCAGAGCCCTGTACTGCGTCCAACTGACTCATTCCCAGCAGCCGTTCCTGTCGTGTCATTGATGAAGTTAAAGAACGAGCAGTCGTTCAAAGCAAAAGCCCTTCTCTGAAGGTGTTATAGAGGGGGAGAGGGAAAAGTGTTTTCAGCAGAAAACATACAAGTACTTTTGTTGCTCTTTTTCCCTGTTTTATTTCCAAAAAAATGACTGAACACAGGAACTGTTGCTTTCTGTGGATTGACCTAGTCAGTTGGCTATGTATGTGAGCTATAAATATGTATTGATCTCATCCTGTTTATGTATTGTTCTATATATGATACCTAAACCACTAGGTATTCTGCAAAGCAGCGGGAAGAAAAATGCCTACAGAAACTCAGTGGATTACACAGAGATCCAAGCATACAGGAGTGTGGTTGACCTCCATCTGCGTTTAGGTTGTACCACAGTTGTTTTGCTTTTTGCTATTTTTGATGTGCTAAAGCGGCCCTTGGATCATGCAAACTTAGGTCCTTGGGATTAAAGAAAACCTACTGTGGCTAAAGGAGGAAGAAAGAGTTTACAAAGCAAAAAGCAAACCTCCCCCCTGCCATTTTGTTTTTAGTGCGTTAGTATGACTCATTCTTACTTTTTTTTTTTAAGTTTAAAATAATTAGTCTATTTTTTTGGAGGGTTTTATTGTTTCAACTAGTAGCAAGTAGGAGTACCAGCTGAAACAGGGACTTGGAGTAGTGATTAGCCAAGTGTAGTATCCGTTGCTTTCAAAGACCTCGCAGTCCAAGTTGGCAGGACTGATCAGCCCCTGGTGTGGAAAGGGAGAGCAGCAAGCAAGGACACTGGGTAGAAAAATGGTGCAATCTTATCACGTGCGTACTGACTTGTGTTGAGGTTGATAGATGCTTTTGGAATGAATTTTCCACGCTTTACTATTTGCTAAATGTCTTTATGAAGTATCGGATTGAGAAAGATGAGACTACAAAAACCTGTGCAAAATTTGGGAGACTTATTTTAGCTTCCTTATGTTGTTTGTTTTCCTTTGTTTTAAAGTCTTAGCTGCTGGTATCTGTGTTTATGTAAGAGTCCCTGCTCGTACGGTGAAGAGGAGAATTGGGAAAATGAGAACAGATTAAAATCTTAGAAAACAAAAGCTTAACTTTTCTTCCAAATAGGAAAAAAAGTTTTTTTGAAACTAGCTTCCTGCTGGTTTAGCCCTGATTCCTGATCTCTATAGATTTTTATTTGGAGCTGCATGTTTAGGAAGGGATTAGTTAACGGGCAAAGCGGTGGCCTCTTGCAATCCAAACCTCAGGCGTGCTTATAAATGACAGTGAGAGACACCCTGTGAACGTGATGCGGACGGGATCAACAGGCCGCATTTAAAAGTGATGCTGAGTGGGTAGGACTGAATCCTAACAATCGGAGAGATGGTCTGTAAAAATAACATACCCGAGGATCCGTTACTTAATGGAGATTGTGTTGAAGCATCTAGTTGCTTTGGAAATCTCTTTCTTATTTCTTGCACTATCATATGTTATAAGTTGCCATGCCTTTTCTTGTGAGGAATCCCCTTGGAGCTGCTGCCGGAACAGTGCGCAGCATCAGTGCTCAGACCACATTTGGCGATGGAGAAGAGGGATCTGCTGCAGATGGCCGGGCTGCTTTAGGATGTGCTGCCTCCTGCCTCCATCACTGGAGGAAGGTCGAGTGGCACTATGTGAAAGAGAAATGGAAAGACTTTGTCAGGTCATCTGATTTTTCCTTTCTTAAAGCATGGCCATAGGATGAAATTTGTTCTTCCTATTCATTTGTGGTTTGTTCAGAAGAAGGGTAACTCAACCTTCTTCCCACGGTCCTCCCACCCACGCAGGCTTTGACAGAGGATGTGGGTTCCTGGGATGACAGGAGTGGGGCTTGGCGATCCCCTTACCTGGTTTGGGGGAGAGCACAGATTTGCTCAATGCAGCACTGCCGTTGCAGCAGAGCGTAAGCACAGCTGCTCCGTAACGGGTATCAAATGAATCATTGGGGTTTTTTATTTTCCGTGAAACAAAGCTTGTTTTGGCATGTTTATAAGCATGTTGTAAATGACATCAAAACCTATTTAGGAGTTAAATGTCTCCCGAGGAAAAAAACAGAGGGAAGCTTTCTCTTTAAAAAAGAAAATAAATAAATAAAAAAAATAATCCAGCACAGTTAATCCCAGTGTGTGGCTTTAGCCCCAGGCAAGGGTTTTCCTCCCTTCTCCTCCCCCCCCCTACTGAGAAAACACAGAATTCATTCAAAACAGCAACAAATGCAGTGTCCTGGAGGAGAGAGAAGACTGACAGGGAACTGAGTGCAGATGAGCCACAGAAATTCCTGATTTAAGTTTAGCAACAGCAACAATAAAAAGGAAATCGGTAAATACAGAAACCATAAGGACAGTTACATTCCGCTATGGATTATTCTTTGCACGTAAGAAGAATCCATGAAACCCAAAGTGATGGTAGTTCACCAAATCATACCAACGGCCTTCAGCGTTGGAAGTATTGGCTTTGGGATTTAAACTCTCATGGGCAAATTAGAGCCCATCCGTTCCCTAGCTTTTTGGTAACTGAAGAAGTTTGGACTGTTTCTAATATTCCCGTGGTTTAACAGTAGTGGTTACTTTGAGACTGACATATTTATTGTATTTGAATTCTAACACTTTATAATTAGTAGCAAAAAAAAATCTAAATTTTTTTTCTGTGAAACTGTAGCAACTGTTCCACTAAGAAAAATCAAGCTTTTGTATCACTTTATTTTTGCTTGTATCCTGCCCACCTCAGAGGAGTTACTAAGTAGAAGCACTCATCTTAAAATATGAATGTTGTCTTAAGCTTGCTCCATTATTCAAGCAATGTTTAGTGTAACCCTGTCATTTTCTTGTAGTGATCCAGCTGCCAAAGCTCTCTGGGAGTCCTTCATGAACCTCAAACAAAAGGAAGCTGTGATGGAGGCTAGGAGACACCTTGTGGAGGCTGCGAGCAGAGAAAATTTACCTATTAAGATGAGCATGGGTGAGTGGCATGACATACCCTTCCCTACATAGTGGTAATGAGAAAGATGATGTCAGCTCCTCTTCCACTTAACCCTCTTGGGGAAAACTCATCCCCATCCTTGTCAACAGGTTTCAGGTGAGCATCCTGGCTACCATAGGCTATTGCTGGTGTCTAAGTGAGGCAAGTGTTTTCTTTCAAATGCAACAACCTTACAAAGATTGCGAGTGGTTGTGAAGTAATGGAGTTCTATGAAGGTGGATTTTAAGGCATACAAGTAGTTAGCAATGCTGCTTGTCTTTATTCTGCAAAGCATGAGAATTTGGGTATTCAGCAGGATTTGTGTCCTGAAAGCAGGCATTGTAAATAGCAGCTGATCGGATGGAAGTTGCGCAGATCTTGTGTATGATTACATTATACAGGTAGTGATTACATTACATAGGTAGCGAGGTTTATGTGAAGCAAGGCTGCCTGGCTTGAGAGTTTAAGCTGAAAACCATGTCTGGGCACTCTTTAAACCTGAATTCTTCACAATATTAGAGATACAGATTATAACATAATGACTTTCAATAGCATTTTTAGAACCTCATTCTCACTAGATACCATACTTAGTGAAATGCAGGAATTGATGTAATGTTAGGCTTATAAAAACTGTCATTGCTTTATACCGCAATAATTTTTTGCATTTTTGTGTACTCCAAGCTGAACTTTTCATCAGGAGAGAAAGGTCCTCATGGAATAAGAGTAATAGGCTTTTATCTGGGACTCCAGAGTAAACTGCCAAGATATTGTAGAAGAATTAGATGTACAGCCAACTCATGAACTCCTAGCAGCTATAACATTTCATATATTGTATGGTCTTTACAAATACCTAGAGCGTACATTTAGCAGATTATTAATCAGAAATGCTAGATCTCTGCAACAGTAATGTTGTAAGATGTTTTAAAGAAATGGAAAAGGAGCAGCTGTGAGAGGGCTATTACAAATTTGTCTGAAGGAGGTAAGGCACAGTAAATAATAAAATCTTGTTTAAGTTTTCACTGATAATGTGTGTGTGAGTATTCACCGTAAGAACATTAAGAAGCTCCCACTGTTTTTCTGTTATGTGTGCCTTAAAAAAAGGTTATTGGTGTTGAAATTCAGCTTTGTTTTAAAAGTAGTTACTTCCTGTCTTTCAGAGATAATGATCCATCTATCGCCTTTGCTGCTTTATGTGAACGATTAGATCAGCCACCCTTTCCTCTGTGTCCCCTTCCCATGGTATCCTGTGAAGGCTGCAATAACCTGGTTCTTAATCATAGGAGCTGACACTGATGGCAGCCTAAACATCTGACATATGTGGACCCAATACAGTGCTATGTAGAAACATTTAAGAGTTGGTGGTGAAACTAATTTCTGACACTATAGTTCTTGAGAGTTGTTTTTTTGTGGAAGTGTAGCTGTAATTTACTAATGTTTATGGAACCTTGTTGTTTATTTTGTGACTTGTGTATTTATCTTGCACTGGAATCATATTCAGTTATTAACTTTGTAGTTGAACTTCAAAGAGCGAAACAAAATTCGAGGCAGTCCTGTACATGATAAACAGGGATAAAATGAGAAAAAAGGGAAGGAGGGCACTACAGTCACCAAAATGAAAACTTCTTATTGAGCTTAAATGCAGAAAACCTGAAACTCACACCCAGATGTCATATTGTCCAATGACACGTATTCATTAGTGACTCCTTAGAACAGATCTGCATCTTTACAACATTCATTGCTCATTCATTGTGCTACAGAACATTTTAGTTCTCTGTAAGGAAGCTGGAAATGGTGTTGTTTATCAATTGCTGGTTTTGCTGAAAAGGAAAAATGCTAGTGGCCTGTTCTGGTCCCGGTTACTGTGTTTAGTTGAAAGGCTCCTTCCACTGCAGCAGATATGAGGCAACACTTGCTGGAGACAAGAGAAATGGTTTCGCTCTGCTTAGACTTGAGATTTTATGATTTTACCTCAGGTTCTGCCTGTATCAGAAAATCTCGGTGGATTGCACACTGGTTTTCCCGGCACTTAGGGTATTTTCTGAGTTTTTTATGGCCCTAATATTAAATGTCAGAGAGTTTTTCTAGCATGAAAGTTGCCTCTTACTCTCTTTACTAAGACCAGCTGTGTCAGATGGTAAGAGTGTTTTCCTTACTACTACTTTTTCTGCTTTTTTTTCCCCCTGGAAATAAGGAGCGAATTACATTTGAAAGCAAAGCTTTGAATTCCATTTGGTGTAGCCGAGCCCTCCTGCAGTGGCCACCTGCCTGAAAAACTGCATCGCGTGTGACACTGGCAGCATGGGAGCCCTGTGCAGCGATGAGAAACTCAATCCCATCCTGTTTCTGTCTTTTCAGTGCAAAGAAAATAAATTCGGTTGTTTTCTGGGCTTTGAAAGGCTGCTCATTACTTGGAGGTGTGCGTGTGCTTGCCCACGTTTCCCCTGCAAGCGATGTGCCTGACACCCGGCTTTCCTCTCTCATTGCCTGGCTGCGTGTGGCAGGAGCTCTGACAGTTGTGGGAGGACACACAGCTCAGGATTTCGCTTTCTGATGTCTTCTGGACGTGTCCTCTTCCTCCTGAGAGGGAAGGAGAGTAGAACTGTAGAAGGGGACACATGTCTTCTCCCCAACACCCCCAAATGTCTGCAGGCCGCCGGGAACTCCATCTTCTCCCACTGAAATCAGCAGGAGTGGAGAGAGGGGAGGAGTTCTGAGGAAGGAGAAGAAAGAGAAATACAGGAAATCAATGATTTTGGCTGCGTTTTTTGAGCTGAGTATACTGGAGCGCTGCTTTCCAATGCTCTTGATTTGCATATTCATTTTGTTAGTTGTATCAAGGGAAGAGGTAGTGGGCATGTCTGGAAGTCCTATTGACTGTATCCAGAAGGGTTCAGTGTAGAAAGAAGGTAGCTGGAGATAGGATGAGCAGAGCTGGCAACATCTTGTTGAAAGTTTTGGTGGATGGGTTATTGGAGCAAGCCCAGTTTCAAATTTAAGACCATCTCCATGACATTTGTAAATACAGCAGGATTCTCTCCTTTAGCAGTAGCTGTCTCATACTTGGGTTTCCAGGTGGGCTGTTAAGTGATCTTACACCATCTTCAAGGAAGGTTTGCATTTTTTCTTTTCTCCTTCCATTTATGTCTGAAGAAAGTGTGATTTTTATCTGTCATTTCATTTTGTGAGTGAAAGAATTACGTTGTCATTACAAACTTCAAAGAGTGACACAGGCTAGTAAGCTGTTCAGAACTGTTCATTGCAAGCATTTTAAAATCCTGTTTCTTTTTTAAAGAAGAACTGCAAGTCTTGGGAAACCGCATCACAGAGAGAGACAAAGTGCCAAGTGATGGTCCATAAAACCAACTAGAACACAAAACTATGGAGCTACTTTGCCCTTTCCTTATGAAACAAAACCTGGGCTGTATAGCTATGCGGCATATTTGATTTTTCTGAGGTCAGCCCTGGAGAAGGCAGGCAAAGCACTGTGCAGAATTCCACCCAGCATAGGGCTTTACATGTGCTACGTTCGGGTTACTGATTGTTTTATATGTTCCATCCATAAATACATAACATGGGTGTATGTTTTTTGAAGATGTAATTTCTTCTGGAGTTTAGTAATGCTGCCAGTATTGACTTTTGGGGAGTATTTGTTTGGTACCGCTTACTGTCGGCATGCTGACATTGAGCCCCTTGTTTACAGGATGCTATAAATGCACTGAAACCATGTTACTAACATAGTAGTTACTTCTAAGTTTTACATTAACCCTTTCGGGTAGGTACATTTCCCAAAACAGTATGTGTTTACATGTAAACAGGTGGACCTGTCTTTTTCTAGAAGCCCAATTCTAAATAAAGAGGCATTAAAATATTCCATATATACATATACATACACACACTTAGTTTAAAAAAAAAGCCCAAAACAACAAACAACGCTTTTTAAGAACTACATCAGGTCCATTTTGCCACTGAGGCAGTTGCATTTGTGTTTTGGATACCCAAGTGAATGCTGATGAATATCTGGGGAAGATATTTGCCAGCTTCTGGTCAGACATCCCATTGTGTAGGTGTAAATTATTTTGGCATAATAAAAATCCTGGCATTTAAAGGAATTTATTTTATTTAAAGAATTAAGTCTCCTTTTGAAAAGCTCTTTGGAAGTCAGTTTAGAAGATCATTGGAATAACTTTTTTGTGAGATTTATAGCATTGTGCTAAGTTCGAGTGAGATTGTAAATACTGAAAAGGGATTACTTCTGCTCAGCTCTTAAAGTGACCGTAAGGAGTTCTGCTCTGAGGCAGCAGCCCGACTTACAGCACAGCGGAAAGGTTGCTGTTTTTTCCATTCCTCTACTTCCCGGTCCATTCTTCATAGGTCTGATGCATATCTTAATCATCTTCTGAACGTGGCAGCCCATGAATCTCTTGTTGAAAGCTTTGCTATTAGCATAGTATTTGGCAGTGGTAAAAACTTTGCTACAAATGTTCTTTTGTGGCTTTAGAAACACCCTTGCTCTTCTGTTTGAAAAGAGCACAGTAAACCTTGATCGGGTCTGAATTCCTTTATTGTGTCTTTTTACTGGCATGGAGACTGATGAAAGTCGAAACACTGGTATAGTAACAGAAACAAAGTGCAGTGTGCTGTTACACGAGCCCTTGTTAGCAGAAGAAAAGCTTTTTGGTTTCTTTCCATTTGAACTGTACAAATACAGTTTTAAAAATCAAGCTCACTACAAAATTAGCAAGGCCTCAGGCTTTGTGAAGTAAAGAGGAGTGCTGTAACTTTTTCAGATGGGCTGGTTTGCATGGGTTGAATCAAACTCTAAAATTTGATTCAGTAGAAATGGGAAGATCCTGGAATTTTAGCCTGGAGATATGAAATAACATTTTGAGTTAGAAAGTACCTTAAAATGGGCAGGAAACTGTAGATTAATACCTTGTCTAAAAATATAAACAATATAAAATGTGCTGCCTTTTTTTTTTAATGAAAAGTTGCATTGGACTGTGATAGTGTTTAATATGCTATCTATTCTTGACAAGATCAATGGAAAAATATTTAAGATCCAATACCATTAATTCCTGGAATAAACTTAAGGGAGAAAAGCTACCTGCTAAGAAAATGTGCTATAATAAGGTAGGTAAGTACATAAATATCTTTTCACATAAATCAAGTCTGATCTCAGATATCTCAAATGCGCCCTGGCCAACCGTTGGGACAATTCTGTGATAGAGACAAGTAGTGAAACAATGTCAGTCCGGGTTTGAGGTCCTTACAAAGGAGGAGAAGGCAGATCAGCATTGCAGGGCTCAAAGCGGTCGGCAGGGAGTTTGGATCCCTCCTGCAGCACATCTCTGGGTAAGTGGTGGGTACCTGGATAACAGCTGGGCTTGGGAGACACTATGATGTCCTGTTATGCTGAGAGGAGATCATATCGTAGACTGGTTCTTGGGATGTTTATGTACATTTCTCTGTTGCCTGTTTACCTGGTCTCCAAACCCATTGGGAGAGCAAGCTGCAGAATCGGTGAGGCAGCAGCCAGAGTCTCCCTCCAGGCATCCTCATGGAGTCAGACGCTTCCTGTACCAACTCGGCTGAGACAGGCCTGGCTTAGCCTGAGGAGTCTCAAATTCCCGACGGTGGGTCTCACCGTGCTACTCCAAGGGCTCCCTGGTGATCTCAGGGCATTTTTCCAAGGAGAAGGGACACTGCTTGTCTGAGACCTGAACTCCTGGATCCTGAGCAGGCAGTTCCTGAGTTAAATTGGTCTGCTCTTTGCTACATCAAAAGTAACAGAAGTCCTGCAGCATGGGACTATCTAGCAAGCGGATTTGGTTTTTCCAGCCTGTTGCAATACTGAGTTCCTGAATTCTCCCTGTAGTGCAACTAAAAACGTAGTCTTGACCTGAAGCAAATGTTCCCAATCTCAGTGATGGTCAATATAGCAGATGTTTTGTTGCATCACTCACCCCTGGAGGCAGGAAGGCTTTTTGCTTCTCGGAGCGCTAAATGTTTTTGAAGAGTTTGAAGTGTTTCTGGAAGTTTTGGATATATTCCTATTTGGGGGGGCTTCTGTATAGGCCTTTGCATTCCCAGGGGAACACTCTTTGAGTATAGTGGGGTTAGACTTTCCCTGATAACTCTTGATGATGATGATCTTTCTGAATAGTCATTACCACATAGAGAACTGTAGAAAGAAATTGATATTATGGCCATTTCACCTTGCAGTGTTACACCAGGATGAAGTTCAGAGTTTCGACTCTGTTGAGTGTGGTTGGAATGTTCACCTAACTAAATAGATCCCATCTTCTGATAGTCATCTGGTTTTGCCAGTCTAGGACAGAGATGTTGCTCCAAGCTCCAGATGTGCAAAGAGTATGTAGCCTTCTGCTGTTTTTCTTAAGCAACTAAACTTTTCAGGTCATCTCTGTAACTCATTAGATGTAACAGAAAGGATGAGGATACTGATATTCCTGCCAACGAAGTTCGCTGTTTTTCAGGAGATGTGACAAAATAGCTGAGATGGAGAGATGTTCAGGAACAGAAGTTTGGTTTTTATCAGGAAGTGACACTTTGTGTGTAGTGTTGCTTAGAAGCATCACCAGCTGAGGAGCCATCTTTGCACTAATCATTATGCTTTTTTCAAGTTGGATGCTGAATTCAGGAAAGTGGTCTGCCAGTTCATGTTTTCGGTCTCACTTGCTGATACACAGAATAGCAGCCTTGAGAGCACAAAACAATTTCTCAAAAGAGAAAACAAACATACCGCAGAATAACTGGAACTATGTGAGGTGTGATGTCCGTGTGCGTATTTTGCAATTTATCCTTCATCCCTTCTTTTTCAGTCTAGCACATATAGGTTCCTAGAGTTGAAACAAACGTGATTTATGAGGAGCAAGTGCTTATGCTGTTGGTATGAATCCTGTGGAGGTTGAACAGTGATGGAGTGTTTACTGGGCTTAGAAATGGCTGTTAGTGTGGAGGCAACGTGTGGCAGGAGTTTGGTGGTAAAGAAGAAGACAGGGCAGTGGCAGAAGGCTCATTTTGAGAGCACAGATATGTATCCTTTCTTATCAAGTGCATCCTAGAGAAAGAATTCTGTAATGTGAAGTTGACTGAAAAGGCTTGGCAGGAAATTTGCACTTTTTGATGACTGCCTGCAGCTTAGCACAGAATGAGTGGTATCAACAAATATGGATGAAATGTAGAATAATTTTGGGTTGGAAGGGATCTCTGAAGGTCGTGTTGTCCAATTCCCTGCTCAAACTGAGGGCAGCTTAAGAGTTAGACTAGATACGTTGGAACCTGTTCAGCTGAATTTTGAATACGTCCAAGATGGCAATTCCACGGCCTGTCTGGGTACCCTGCACCAGTCTTAACCACTCTTGCGATGCAGATGTTCTCTTTTATGTACAGTTTGATTTTTCACTTGCTGCAGTGTGTGTGACCATTGCTTCTTATCCTCTCACTGTGCACCTCCAAGAAGTCTGATTCAGTCTTCTCTGTAATCACTCATTATGTCGGTGAAGACAGTAAGTAGCTCCCTTCCCTGCTTTCATTTCTTGAGACTGAACAAACCATTACTGGTGCATCATTTTCTCTAACCCCCTAAACCATTGTAGTGACCCATCTCTGGACTCGCTTTAGTGTGTCTTGTACTGTGGAGCCCAAAACTTCATATTCCCGCTGCTGTCTCACTAAATAGAGGGTTATAACCACTTCCCTCTGCCTGCCGGCTGCATTTGTCCTGATGCCACCTAGTACATGGTTCGCTTCCATTGCTGCAAGGGCGTACAGCTGATTGATGTTCAACTTGACAGACACATTTAATCCCGAACTTTGGAGAGATTTAGGTCACAGATCTGCTATTAGACTATTGTAAATGAAAGAAACACAGGAAAAGTTGAAATAAAGGCTGGTGGAAAAAAAAAACAAACGGACTTTGCTGCAAAATGGCAGCATGTGAATGTGGCAAAAGGCTTGCTAGTGTCTACAGGCATCCATGAAATGTGCTCTTAGTGAGTGCTATTGTTTCTACAGTTGAAAAGAGAACTGGAAACTGCTGTGTCCCAGATGTTGAAATATTGTGCTAGCAAATAGTAGATTTTAATCCTCCTTGTTGAACTTTTGCTCAAACTTTGGAAATATATTAAAATGAGAGGACTTCTTATGTGCAGTTACTTAAGCTCACTGTTGTTAGCTGCATTTGTTTTGTTTGGGCAAGAACTTGAGGACTGAAAAAGAGGTACTATGCCAGGTCCAGACACAGACTGACTTTAATACCAATGAGTTTAAAAGTGAAGGAATTCTTAATTGGTGGAGCACTGCAGCATATTTCACGAGGAAGTAGAAAAGTCTAAAGCGATAAAGGCAGCTGTAGGTAGCTTGTTCTTATCCAGCTCTCTTGATCTTGTAGCTGATTGAGTCAATTCGTAGAATCGTCTAGGTTGGAAGGGACCTTTAAGATCATCGAGTCCGACCATCAATCTGACACTGCCAAAACCACCACTAAACCATGTCCCTCAGCACATCTTCCCATCTTTTAAATACCTCCAGGGATGGCGATTCCACCACTTCCCTGGGCAGCCTGTTCCAATGTTTGATGACCCTTTTGGGGAAGAAATTTTTGCTAATACCCAATCTAAACCTCCCCTGGTGCAACCTGAGGCCATTTCCTCTCGTCCTATGGCTTGTTACTTGGGAGAAAAGACCGACCCCCACCTTGTTACAACCTCCTTTCAGGTAGTTGTAGAGAGTGATAAGGTCTCCCCTCAGCCTCCTTTTCTCCAGGCTAAACAACCCCAGTTCCCTCAGCTGCTCCTCATGTTCTCCAGACCCCTCACCAGCTTTGTTGTCCTTCTCTGGACATGCTCCAGCACCTCAATGTAATTATTTTTTTTTTTTTTTAAACAACTTACCAGTTTCTTTCCTTTGTCTCTCACCTTCTCTTTCCGCCCTCCCTTAAATTGTCTTTCAGTAGGTTTTGTTCCTTTATGACTTGGGGAAAACACCACTTTGCGTTTACCTGTTACTTGTGCACTGGTTTGAATATCTTTAATGACAGAGTATCAATTCGACCCTTAAAGTGCAGTTTTTTCTGCAAAATGTACACACTAAAATACATCTTACTGAGGAGAGAAGAGAGGAAAAGGTGATGATAGAACACCTGTGTTGTTTACACATCATATCTGAAAAAAGTACCTTGAAATACCAAATCTTTGTCTTAACTGTAGACATGAAAAGAATGGTGTGGAACATGCAACCCCACTGGGTTCTCCTCCTGCAACAACAGCTACAGCTTTTGGGAATGGGTTTGGAAGTGGTCCTGGGAGTTAAGTGCTACCCTCTACTTAAAGGAAACATGCCTAATTTAGAGGAAACTGTGACAGATAATGTGAAGTGGATTCATAACAAAATGAAATAGATTTTTAACCAGAAAAGGTTAGCAGAGGTGTTTTAATCCAAAACTGAAATTACTCAGAATAGTATTAAAGGAAAAATAGCAGTTTTGTAGAGCATCCTGTACTTCCTCTATTGCAAGAAGTTTATTTGGAGGCAAAATTTTTCCCTCAATATTTTAGGAAGCTGTTCCCTGCAGGTGACTGTAAATGGCTTTTTGCTGTTCTTGTTTAGGAAATCAAGTGTCGTTCAGATTTGTTCTGAGTGTTGTGGGTTTGGGGTTTTTTTTCTTTGTTTAATGACTACTGCATTATGCATTACGTGAATTTACCTTAAAAAAAAGAAGTGTAATATTGGGACTACTCACACTTAAATTAAGTTTAAAGGAAGACTTCAGTTGGTTCTGAAGTATCAAGTACCATGTTTTACCACAAGCTCTTGTTGTATTTTTTAGGGCTTTTTTATTCTGTGACTTAATGTTCTTGCAGAAATAACAGTTCCTAGGTTAAGTTAGTTTACAAAGTTTCAATAAAGGTGTTTTTGCTTCAACTGTCTCTCGTTGTTCAGTGAATAACCTACTGCATGCTAAATAGTCTCTTGTGGTGTAAGATGGGTAATAGTTTAAGCCCTAATAAAATTGTAAAGCATGTCGTATTTGTGTCTCATACCTCATTTACTTTGCACTTCACTGCTATAAAGCAGTTAGCAGATGGAAGTGAAACACAGAACCCTGTGCAGTGATGTGAAACAGAGAAATATGGTGGTGGTATGTTATCTTTGATTAAATTGTAGTTAGCACATGGATGCAAGACTATTTGGCTAACCTTACTCTTACTTTTAAGAAGGGAGTGGGGTGACCATAGTCTTTCTATGTGTCCAGACTTTTGGGTAAAGTCTGTCATTTTTATTTTTTTTTTAATTTCTTTTTTTTCTAGACGGTAAACCCAAACACTTAAATAGGAACTTGTGGCCAGGTCTCCTTCCATGTCTGGTTGTGATTAGAGTTGAAGATAATTCTTAAAAATTTAAAAGAAAACAGAAGTGTGCTGCTCTTGCAGGAGTTCTGCAAATATATAATTTCATTATTTATGTTCTTTGCTAATGTAATACTGCAAAGCTTATATTAACTTCAGTATGAAGTCTTTTTGTCTTAAAGTATTGTGAAAAGCCTATATTAATGTGGTCTTTCTCTAGACAATTTACATGATGTTCACAATAGTTGGGAGTAAACGTTAATGTACAGATAAACATTTGTGAAGCTTTGAAACAAAAGTTTAACGTAAATGTACATTGTCATTAATTTTTTTATACTGTATATCTTTAAGAGGAAGTGACTATGGGTTAAAAGCTTAAAAATGTAAATAGCATTTACTTGCATATATACTGGTAACTAGTATTATTTTGAGAGATGTCAGTAGTAACAGTACTTCTTCATTGGCTGGAATCTGTAGTGAGTCTCAGTGTTTCTAGCGAGTCTGAACAAACAACGTTTATATCGAACAAACCAAATTGCCCAGGAAAGGTTGAAATGCTCTTCCAGTTTTTGATTACCCATTCGTCAGTAGTAGGTATAAAGCTAGATCAGTAATCCGTTGTATAGAAATAAGCTGATTTTTTATTTATATATATACACACACATATATATATAAAGTACTAAAGATACTATTCGTAGTTACTGAATGCTGATGCAACTTCCTGAAAAGAAGTAATTTTATTGCCATCTTCTGTTCTCTGCTAAAATTTATTTGGTGGGGTTTTTTTCAGGTAAACATCAGAGACTTCTTTTATTCACTAAGCTTACTTTATTTTTTGCTGATGTTGGGTTCTATTATATGTTCTCAGTCTTGAGAAGAAATATATTGAAGTTTTGAATTTGAAAAGTTTTTTTTTTTAAAAAGAAAGAAAGCCACTGTACTTGTAGAGTGTCCATTTATGATGATCAAGACATGGTTAAAAACACAGGAGCAGGCCCCTTAAGCCTCTTTGAATCTGAGTGAGAAATAAAACACTTATTCTTTAAGTCCAAGAAAAGGAAATTTACTGCAATTGCTGTTATTTATATCTGCGGGGAAGCCCCCTGGTTGGAAATAAGATACACCTTGCTCTACATGTGCACTGTGATACCTTCATTCATACATCAGCCATAAGGACTGTGTTGTACATCAGCAGGAGAGTTCATGAATATGGGTTGGGAGAGGCCGATCCTGGTGCCTGCTTGGCATGCAGTGCCAACACGTGGCACTTGCACTTTGCTGGAACACTGGGGCAGTTGTGGACATCAGCACTAAGTACCGTGCTTTGTGTATCCTAGGAGGTGACAGAAGGGGCTTCAGACTTTTACGTTAAGAAAGCTTGCAAAGTCTCTGATGTAAGACTTGCGGTGGAACATGGCAATACAGTAAAACTGGGTGGCTTGCCCAGTGCTTTTTTTGCAAACATACTTGTGTAAGCCTCATCATTCAGTCTCGCAAAGGATGACTCGTTACACAAGAGACATGGTGAATTACATATGTACATACTCATACATCATCATGTTTTCCATCCCTATTTATTTGCTTACCACCCAAAATGATTGTTAGGGTATTCTCAGCTGCAGAAGTCTTCCAGAAATCATCAGAGAAATAATCAGTCCTGTGAATCATGTACCAAAGAAGAACAACGACCTCCCTCTCTCGGGGACAGCGTGCCAAGAACACGATGAAGTACTCTCTGAAAACATATGTCTTAGTGCTAAATGAGGACATGCGCAAGCCACCTGAAATCCTTTGGGCATGTTATTTTAAGACAAACAAGTTGATTCATTTCTGTAAGAAAACATCCAACCAAACTTGCAGATTTCAAGTCCCTTTACAGTCACAGTGAATTACTGTTTTCAAGGATTACTGTTTTTTTCGGGCTGGAGACCCTCTGGTTGGGACTTGGCCTAGTACTCAGTATTTATTAACCTTGTGGAAGAGGTGAAAGGTAAGGTGGTGAAATATGACCATGATACATATTTAGTCAAGACTAAGAAGGGGATTTGAGAAACTCTGGTATGCCAGTATTAAACTGGAAGTTTAATATAGATGGCAACTCCTAGGAAGCTTAATTCTGGAAGATAAGATTTCACCTATTTATTCAAACAGTACTGAAATTTGCTTTAATATTTGGGAGGGCAACTGGAGTATATTGTAGACGCTGGCTAGAGATGGTTGTTACTTTTTTGTTCATGCTGATTTAACAATGGAAAGGGGAAACCGAATGGTAGAGTGCACAAAGAAGGAAATAATGGGTTGAAGTGGCCCTGCATTTAGAAACAAATCTCTGAAGGACGGAAAAGAAGAGATTATCAATCTATATTGAGACACTTAAGCTACCAGTTATGTTTGTCAAAGCCTTCTGAATGTACTCGGAAACTTGAAACTGTAGATAATATAGGAGTCGTAAATCATAACTGGGGTCATATCTAGGCATCTGCATTTAGATGCTTAGAACTGAAAATCTTGATGATTATATTGGAGTGCTTTAGTTACGTTTGTCCCACCTAATGGATTAGGTTTTATTTGTTTTAAGATGCGTAAAATAATTTTGAAAGAATAGTAACGGAACTGGTATTTAAGCATGGTTTCCATTTTGTAGTAAAAGACAGACTAATTAGGAGAGAAGGCTAAAATAGCATATGGCAAGTGTTAGTTGAGCAGTAAATAGAGTCCAGCTTTATTTATTCTGGGTGTATGCCTCTATTCCAGAATTTGCTAAACCTCAGCATAGTTGTCACCATTGTCAATAGCTCCTACGTCCTTGGAAGCCACTGCAATACACACCTTCAGACAGGTGACATGTGACAGGCTCTGCCTCCCTGAAGGTCCATCATTCTGGAGTGACTTGAGATGCACTGGAAAGCCCACCAGGGGCAGGGAAGAGTGGCTGTGCTCCAATGTCTGTGTCATGCAGCTATTGCTAAGGTGGCAGGAGAATTGGGGGTCAGTAAGGGCCAGTGAGGACGGAAGGCTGGTCACAGCTCTTCCTCGGTGGCACAGTGCTACTGCGGGCAGGCAGCAGGAGGCTGCCACTGCCATGTGGTTTGGGGTATACTTCAGGGGCTGCTCAGACCCCCAAGGCGGACTTATCCTGGGATTGCTGTAGTGGGGACTTGCCCTTTGTGCTTATACCTGTGACCATGGGTTTGTCTGGATACTAGTGCTCCTGCAACAGAAAAGGGAGAGAGTCTTACAGGTGACCGTCAACCCCAGAGCAGATGGGTTTGTGTTTGTGGGAGATGAGCATACGCTCTTAGAAATAAGCCTGTGACATCTGCTTTCAGTCTGCTGTAAGGTTTAGTGCTTTTCAGGTCCAGAGCCTTATCCTGGAGAAGCCAGCCAAACAGCATCTCATACTGGCCTACTTTCATCTCTCCAAAGAACTAGAGAGTAGTTGGTGTTCTTCTCTTATTAACAGTTTAAGGACTGGATGACTTTTGAAGTTAACTAAACAAAAGTTGAGATCAAATTATTTTTGTGACGCTTGCTGTTAAAGAGTGTTACTTAAACTTCTTAATAAGTACAAAAACATTTTGAGTTAATAAGAATAACATCTGGAAATTACACTAACAAGGAGACGTAAGGGGCGTCATCTGTCCTACTAAATTGCTCTCACTTAGTTTGCAAAATATCCGACTCCCTTAGCAGTATTGTTGCCCAATTGGCTTCATGGACCATGAGAGCTTTCTACATTCCTTGCAAGTATCCGGCATTGGACATGATCAGAGGCAAGCTACTGGGAGAGATAGGTCTATATTCCTAAGACTGTGGATGAGGAAAACAATTTATTTGGAATTTTTCAGCCCTCTACTGCCTTGAAAAATCTTGTCTGTGAACATAAGTGTGCCAAGGTCATTTCTTATTCGTGGTTCTGTCAAGTGAAAAATGGACCTCAGCAGAAGCTCACACTGCGTCCTTGCATAAAACTGAGCAAAGTTTAAAGCTATGTGTATTTGGCGGTTCCTGTAGTCTTGGAAAAACATCCACTTATTTATTCAGTTGGTCACAAAATGTACTTTCCTCTTTACTTGTTTTCTTGTCCCTATGGAGATAATTAACTAAGTGTTACATGAAAAAATAAGGACTGTATGTTTGGAACAGTGCATTGATAATTCTGACCTTTGCTCTTTAGACACCTCGTTCATCCATAAATCTTTATGTAAAAAAGAAAACGTACTTTGGGATTCTGAATTTTTAAAATTTACTTCTACCAGTAAATCTGTCTTGAAAAATAATTATTTTCTTGAAGTGATGCCTGCATTACACTGCGTAGACTGAAGCATTAATTTAAAATGGAAAAAAGTCATAGTGCGGAATCGTGTCTCCATGTCTACAAATGTGGTTTGTCTAGTTAACTTTTTGTTTAACTGTTGAGGTGAAAGTCTTTCTGTTCCACTTAGGCTACTCTCACTACTCAAAAACACAGATTTTTGACAGACCTTTAACATCAGTTGCTGGTAATTTCTGCCCCAGTATGTCTAACTTGAGTGATCTGCTTTACTACTAGTAGAATTATTTGTTCCGTTCAGTCTAACTGTACATATCATCATTTGTGCATGTAGTATTAACTGTGCATTTTCTATATGCAGATGTTGGTATTCAGTGCTGCTATTTTCATATTTAACAAAAAATTAATTCATTTCAATTAGTTAATTTTTTTAAAATACAAGGTACAGCTTCTGTAATTTAAAAGTTGGCAAAAGTGATCTGTAGTTCTTTTGGAATCTGCCCTGAATTCTTGAAAGTTGGAGGTGGAATTCAACATCTGTATGTCCCGATATGTTTGCAAATTAGTTATCATACGAGTGGAGGATTGAAGGGATTGTATTGCATTAAGTATTGTGAGCATTTATGCAACTGCTCGTTAGACACTGATCAAACCCCACCTTAGAACAAGTTAAATCTGTTTGTCTCCACCATTGGAAGATTGATTGATACAGTGATATGTTTCTTAATATCTTGTATAAATATATTCATGCTTTATATGTGCCCATTGATTCTAGTGCCAATATTGACCCTTAATGTAAACATTTTTTTTGTACATTTATAGACATCTCTATTTTTTTCCATGTGGGGCAGGGAGCCCATATAAGCCAGGCATTTCTATTTTGCTTTCCTAACTTAAGCTCTCTGTTGCCCTAAGGCTTTGGTGCCCAGACAGACATCTGGCTATGCATAGGTGTAGAGTCTGGAGCAGAGTATGACTGTGATGGAGCAGGAAGAGGAGAAGAGAGTAGGACAAGACACTTACACTAAAGTTCTTTCTGCCAGTAGTTGCCATCTTCTGCCTGTGAAACTCTGGATTTGCTTTAGAAGAACAAAAAGACTGTTGAAACACGGTGATGTGGTTGGCATCTATCTTCTCTTCACTTCACAGGACCTGACCGCTGCAACACAAAAGGACTTGAAACGGCAGAGGGACTTGAAAAAAATAAAAGGCTGGTAGGGTTGTGATTAGATTAAATTTAGGCTGTTGTGCCGAAATCTCCCTCTGTGAGCAAGCAGCAGGGAAGGTGGTGAGGATTTAGGCCTCAGGAAAAGTAATTTAATTGCTGATTACCACCAATCACTTTCCCAAATTCCTTTCCTCATCTACTGGAAAAGTGGTATTTATCAGCCAGCTGTCCAGGGAGATTTCTGTGTAGAAGTTGGCTGGAACTCTTGAACCCCGGATCCGAGTGGTTCCATGGATATTGTAAATATCATAGATGAGATGTTGGACTCTTTAATGCCAATGTAAGTTCTGTTAATGACTTGCTAAGGTCAGGATTTCGCTCATGTTTACATATGTGTTTGACTTTCTTTTGGTGGTGCTCTGAGGGTGGGAAAGAATTTGATTGTTTATCTAAAATGGTGCTGAATGGATCTCAGACTGATCCAGTGCTGCATCTGGATTCACTTTTACAAGGGATGATATGGAACAAAACTCTTGAAAAATTATTTTTTTTTAAATTGAAATCAGAAGTCTTGAAAGCCCTCCCATTTTACTGTTTCATATGAGGGAAGGGCTCGCAACTTCATGTTCTCTCAATTGAAGCAAGTTACCAGAATTTGGATATGCTACTATATATCAGGACTGCTATAGGTAATAATGCAGTCATTATCAAAGGTATGCTGCAAGGCATCATGGGCTGACACTTTCAAATCACCGTGTAAATCTGCCTGACGCAGCTTTAAAAGAAATAAAACAAGACTGAAAGCTCCAGTGTTTAGTCTAAAAACACACATGGCTGTGGTTGCTGTTTTAGCCTATGTGGGCTAACTGTGGAAGCCTTTTGTCAGCTCTCCGGCCTACTGAGTGGTGTCAGCTTGATTTGTGTGTTAATTTGCTGACTTTTCGGTTTGATGCTTTCTGTTAAAATTCACATAAAGAGCCTATGTGTTTTTGCTTTATTTAACAGCTTTCCCTAATCTAAATGCTCTTCCAAAGACCGCCCTTGGTATCACTAAGAGAAAGCGCTTTCAACATTTATTCACTGTTGGAATCGTTTATTCACCATTTATGTGATACTGAAAGGATGGAGGCAGATGGAGAGCCTTGTAAAGTGATGATATAACCAAATGCAGAGAAGAAACACAGTGGCAGTCTTACAAGATTTTTCCCTTATGGAAAAATACTGAATAAAATGATCAGTGGTGTAAGCCATGAACTGCCTAGTATCAACTCAGCCTAGTGCCTTCCTGGCACCAAAGCTTGTCCTGTTTAAGTTAAAGGATCCTCCTCACTCCATCTCACATGTCCCTGCTCTTTAGGTCTGGTTTGCTTGAGGAAGATGACTCGTTGCTGGCAGAGGCTGCCAGAAACCAGGAAACAGCCCGGGACTGGATCTCAGTCCAGACTTGCAATTAGCATGGTGTTTTGACAGCATTTTTCCTTGCATGTTGATGGTATATGTGATCGCCTGTGATGATTTTCTTGGGGCAGATGAGGTACTATGGACCTTCCCCCCTGGAACAGATCACTTCTAAAATACAAGTTGATTGAGCAGTTTAGCTGGCACTTTAATGTTGGATAGAATAACTCTAGTTCTGTAGTGTTTGTGTGGCCTGAATGACTCCCCTCATGCTCTTCTATTAAGGAGAGATCTACAGGCCAATGTATGGGCACCAGGGTGTTTATTTTCAAATCACGGGTGAAATCGTGCTGCGCTTACTGCATGTCAGAAACTGAAGAGTCACGCTTTGGAAGTGTCCCTTCCAAGAACAGCTCCAGAAAACAGTTCCGTGAATCTCTAACATTATCTCTACTTTTTGAGTCAATACCGATCAAAAGTCCACCCTCAGGAAGTGGCTGGAGGGTGTGGGTTTGGTGTTAGGTAGAAGGCTCACAAATTCCCATTGGACTTTTGATAAAAATAGAAGATCGACCATTGTTTAGAAGTAGTCATGAAGTATTATTTTCCTGGCTTAAATGAATGGGCCTCTATGCCTGAAAACAAAGAATGGTATTACCCTTTATGTCAGCATCTGTTGTGTATTGTTAAATACCTGCCATACTGCATACCTTAAGCCACAATTTAAGGATGAAGTAAGTCTTTGTCTTGACCTGTTGCTGCATCTTGAAGCTCCCAGTGATTGCAGTGAAGCTAGGATCAGACCCATATTGGAGAGCCTCTAAAGTTCTCTATAACTCATTGACTATAATTTAAAAAATCTAGGTTTGTATTTGCCACCAGTGAATGCTGTGTCCTGTTTTCCTTTCCACAGGCAGAGTCACCCCAGAACAGCTCAGCTCATATATTCAGCTTTTCAGAAATAATCTCAAAGCTTTGGAGAACCATTGTGGTCTTCTACAGCTTGTGCTAGCCACGGTCCAGACTTTGAAACATCCCCAGACTTCCAAATGGGACAACTTCCTTGCCTTTGAGAGATTACTTCTGCAGGTACATATTATGTGAATTTATTTGACCTAAGTAAAAATGTTTTATTTAATTTTTTGAATTCCCGTTGAATTCTGTAGCTTGTATTTTTTATGAAGAAGTGTGTTGGATGTCTTGCTAAAAAGCTGTTCTTATTGCCAAACTCGTAAGAGGAATGGGAACCTACATAGTTAATCTTTTATAGTTTTGTCTAAGAATAATTTTATAAACAAAAGGGTAGACATTAAAGGTGAAGTACATAAATAATCTGAATTGGGTGACAGTTTTATGTCTATATGAAATTTCAAGATGATATAATTTTAGCATGGGATAAGAAGATGATGATGATGATGATTATTATTATTATTATTATTATTGCTACCAGTCTGAAGGTGCTTCTTGGGGTAACATGCTGAATCAAATGCAGAGAGGACTTCGTTACTATGTGAGTGTAAAACTTGTGTAATTTACTGAGTGGATGAAAGCATAGTAGGAAATTCCATGCACCAAGAGAGTGAGGTTTCTCTTGCTCACAGCTGTCATCTACCCTCAGCTTTTCCCAGCACCACATTTTTTACGGCATCCTGTTGGTGACCACAGTATTATTTACATACCATTTTGTATCACACTTGGATTTCTTTCAGGAAATTAAGAGTTAGTGGTATATTGAACTCTATCCTACTAACCTTTGGAAATGTACCAAACAAAGGAGGAGTTTTTCTAAGAACCTAATAGAGTTAATTTCTGTTGAAATTCAGGGAAAGCTCAAAACTTTCCTCCCTCTGGTCTTTCTTCTGCTATTGTGTTATTTTTAGAGGAACCATCTTCTGAAATCCTAGCAAGAGGCAAGTCTTCATGAGCTAATTATAAGTCTTCATGAGCTAGTGAAGTTAGAGCTGGCCTTAAATGAGTGAAGTGTATAGTGTGGACCTCAATTAAAACCAGATACTTCTTTTGTAAAAATTATCTGTCTTTGTCTACATGTCAAAAAGAAACCAACAACCAGACTCTTCCCATGATCTCTGGCAGCAGGATGTAGTCCCTGGTCCTTTGAGAAGACTCAGCCCATACTTCATAGCTTTGTAGTCAATGAATTTCTGAGACATTTGAGGGGCAAAAAATGCAGAACTTTAAGAGCAGCAAGCTCTTGTCTACATTAATTTAAAAACCTATTCTTTCTTCGTAATACTGAAATATTCTTGAATACCACAGGCAGTCTTCTTTCTCTAGTTAACAAACAAACACATCTCAGAGGTAAAAAAACTCATTGCAGCCATTCTTTGGTTTGTCTGGACTGTAGAGCATGAGACTGACAACCCGTAGTCCCCTTCTCTCTCCTCCAGTGACTCATGTCACATAGTTCTTCTCAGAAGCTGGCTAAGTTCCATCTTAAAACCAGTTCAGCTTTAGAATCAAAATAAAGCTGCAAGCTCAGCAGTGTTTTCACAACAACGGACAGCTGCCTATATAAAAGCCATGCTGTAAATCATCAGGGCGTGGAAAAACAGAGGTAAGAAACAACGAAACTATATATTTCATAAAAAAGAAATGTGTAACAAGCACTCTCGTAATCGTAGGTGGCTTTGGATTATACCCACTGCCTTCCACCCATCATATTAAGGTAAAATGTGTTAGCCAAAACAAACTTTCTAGGCTAACATTTGTAACTGTTCCTTAGGCACATACTCATTTTCAGTAGTTCAAACAACAATTATTTTGAATTACACAATCTGTACAGCATGTATCCTTTTGCTGGCTCTGTTTTGAAGACAGAGTCTGACATGCATTATCTGCTTCTGGGCATGTGGCCTTTCTCTGATCTTTTGACAGAGGTTTGTAGGAAGAGCAAAATACTGAGAGACCCAGAAGACATCAGAGATATTTAAAAAAAAAAAAAAAAACAACTAGGACATTACATTGTGAAGGGTTGGTACATAGCACTCTGCACTAAATTTGATGCCGTGGTAGTTTATTTCGGCAGGACTACTGAGAAATTCTTTAGCATAATTGTTATGTTTCAGCTATTTTAAAATAATAAATCTTTAGAAATCCTCAATATAAAGTAATTGTTTCAACATAAAAGTAGTATTGTTACTATGCTATATTGGAACCATGTAGAAGACAACAACTGTTTGTGAAAGATCTACTGGGAGTAATATTATTAGACTCGGACAGTGTAGGAATTCTAGAGTTTTCACTGATGGATGCATGTCAGACTTCAGCTGATGCCAAAGGAGATAACACAGTATAAGCAGCTGGTGTTAGAATTCTCAGATTTCCCAAAAAAATAAATCTGCACAGTTTTGGAATTTCTCTCATTACTGGATCTCTCTGATGGGTCTCATGATTCTCTGCTTAGTGCTTTTCAGAAAAACCACATTGCTGACATTAAACCTTTAATGTAACTCTTACATTGACGAGCGTCTTTCATTTTTCTTCTCTTTACTCCTCCTTGATTCTTCGCTACTTTCAGTTGATGTTGCAGGTACTCAGTTCTAAAAATGGCCTAGCAGATGTAGAAGGCAGCCCAGTATTTTATCATAATTAAAGATCTCTAACTATATTTTTCAGGCCTGTGTTGTCTCAATAAGTTTTTTACATCTCCAGCAAGGAAATTTGGTTTAGACTAGAAGTCCGCTGAAAGTCAGCGCAGCTGCATACTTACTTACGGAGTTGTCCTCTCCTTAAGTGGGATGGGTAAATAGTTTGAGAGCAAAACTGGATTTTGATGGGATCATGGCCTTGACCTCAAGTGAAAGAGGATCATGTGCTGGGTTACAAGTAATGCATCAGGATGATTCATCTTGTCAGTAACAAGTTTTCTCTGTGTTCTTCTGCTCTACTTCTGCACACGATGGAGCTTTTACTACTCGGCAGTTTTAAATGCATTGTGAATTGAGACGGTGTATCCTGTTTACCAAGGAGATTTCCCACCCTATCATATTTTTCTTCTCTTGAGGTCCTTTCTCCATTTTTCTTATTCTGACCATTCAGAAAATAACAGGTGGGAAGGGGAACACAAGCTAAATGCTGCACCACGCTGCCTGTGACTACCTAGTACTCCTCATGTCTCTGACTTGCTTTCCTTCAAGCGAGGATTTAAAATTAAGGGAGGTAACAGAAAGTAAGAGCGTTGTCACTCCACACTTTTCAGCTCTGTTTAGCTATATCCCCTGTTCTCCTCAAAATTATGACTTTCACGAAGGTTTATTAAGCAGTAGAGGCCCATGAAGTGCAAAAGCACAAGAAGAGGAGCTCTCTCTGGAGTTTAAACAAAATGTGACACTGTGAGAGAAAAAAAGTATTTTTGTTGTTTTTAATGTATACTACTCATATATTGACTGAGTGGGAATTTCACCCTCCAAATTCAGTTTAAAAGTACTCAGCAGCAGTAGGCAGTGTGAATGGGGACATAATGTGCCCCAGGACAAACGGAGTTGCTCGGTGAAGGCCACTGTTCTGAAATTCCCCAGGTTGGATGCTACCTTTTGGAATTGGCTGCATCTTTCTGGCATAATCTTGCTCTCAAGATTTAAGGGCAAAGTACTTCTTGTACTGAGTAGTAGTCTATTTTATGACTAGCCTCATCCATTTAAATAGCAAGGTTGGAGTTTATTCAGTGCAAGCAAGTTTATCAGACTGCGTTTCCAAAATAGCATATGGAGTACTTGAAATGCATTTCCCCCCAAATAAAACAGACCTCTCCAAGCAATATAAAAGTTTTCTGCAGGTCTCCATGAGCAAAGATATTGTCATGTTAAGAAGTTTGCCCTTACAGTGTTTTGCATCAGGCCTGTTGAAAGCAAACATCTATTTTGACCTCCCCCAAAAAAGGGAGTGGTGTGTTTCTTCTTTAGCATGAGGACGTTCCCTTCTTTTTTTGAGATGTCTGGGCTAAACTTCATTTTAAAACTATAAATGTACCAGAACTATTGTCTTAAAATAACTGCATTGCCAAAGTAAGGAACTCTGAAAGATTACTAAATTCATTGTTATTTGTTATTATAGTGTTGGGGAGGGGATTGTTGCTTCTTGGGGCTTTTTTGTGGCACAAAGGTTTTGCACCTGCTGACCAACATTTCACAGTTTACTGGGAAATTAGACAGCTTCACTATTGACCTAGAAGCCATGATGCTCCCCTTGGATCTCAGTGCTGTCAAAGTTTTGTTTTGTGATGCTGAGTAATGTCACATAATCTCAAGAGTAATTGGAATTAAGGGTCATACTAAAAAAATTAAACAAAAAAAACCCACAAACCAAAAAATTTCCCCAAACGAACACAGTTTCCTTCTATAGATGAATGAAAACTAGAGTGCAAACTGGGGACTATATCACTCTGGTTGGCTATAATTAGCTTTGATTCATATCCAGCTAAAAATCCTTTCAGCTTTCACCTATCTGAATTGTCTGATTTCTTAGACTTAAAGCTCCTTGAGTTGGGAACAAGTGCCCTCTGACCTTTGACTGCCTTTGTGTCCTGCACTGCCTATGAGGCAAGTGCCTTGCTGATTGAGCCAGTGCTCCCACACATAGCATCTGCCAGCATTGGCATCAGAAATGTCATCAGTGAGTTTGGAAATGGCATGTTTCTAGCAGATATTGAGGACAGCTATTCAATTGACGTGACAGTGTGTACCACTACCTCACACACATTGTCCTATTGCTCTTGGATTTGAGCTCATGATCAGCCTACCTAGCTCAATAGTGTGTTACTTCTATACGTCTAGTCTCTGCCGAGAACACACAGGTGGGCACTCTGCATCACCTTGACTGCTTAGAAAAACAAATACATTGCTCTAATGCCAATTAGCAAGCAAAGATAGATCTTACAAGAGGGGCTGCCATCTATATATCAAAGTTGTCATTATGTGTGAATCCAATATCATAGAATCATAGGTTGGAAGGGACCTTAAAGATCATCTAGTTCCAACTCCCCTGCCATGGGCAAGAACATCTCCCACTAGACCAGGTTGCTCAAAGCCCCATCCAGCCTGGCCTTGAACACTACCAGGGATGGGGCATCCGCAGCTTCCCTGGGCAAACCTGTTCCAGTGCCTCACCACCCTCATAGTGAATATGTGATGTATCTATCAAAGTAATGATCTTCTAAAGTTAACCTATTTGTTTTCAAAGGATGACTTGGTTGTTTTTTAAATTTTACAAATTCTTTTCCATTCTTTTTTTCAAAGCTTTGCTGTCATAGGAAAGCAAACACTGTAATATTTTAGCAAAAGTATCTGGAGTTTTTAGTGGCTCCTGGTAATAATATAAGTAGGTCAAATACTCTGGTGGTGGAAGCTGTGTACACATACTTACATGGAGAGCTCCTGACAGTATAGTATTTTCATGTTTAAATTTCCAAATACTAACTAGTTGTATTTTATGTTATTTCTGTTTTCCCATTTTGGTGCTGTAAAATTTGTAAGAAAACAGATTTTTTTTTTTTTTTTTTTTTTTTTTTTGTCCTTAGTGTCTTGAGAAACAGAAAATATAGACATGTTTTTAAGAGAAACAGAAACTTCATACCAGATGGTCATTCCAATGTTTTTATTTTTCTGTTGGCGGAAAGTGGTTATGAGGTTAATAAAATGACATCATTCTTTCTCCCTTGAATATTAGAGTGCAAACTCACAAAAAAAAGAGAAGGGAAAAACTGTGATACAGTGGAGTATTTGACATTGTAGTTAATGTTTCAGGAGCAAGATCTAATAGTGAGAGTGTTAGTAACCATTCCATCCTGTGCCGTGATTCTCTACCATTTTTACAAATGCAGGGTATGCATGAATCATTACTCAATCAAAGATGACATTATTATTTATTTGCACTTTTGGCCGTTGCAGAATACGGTAGGCGTTGTTCACATATGCATGCCTGCACAGGACCCCGTGCCAATAAATTTGGAAACTGTAAGACATCAGCTTGCAGACTTTCCCTGCCTAGAACTCACTGTAGTTTTCAGACATCTCATTGTTTCTACAGGGTACAGTAGTTATGAGGTGACACTTATTGACTCTAAACTGGTATAAACCAAAATCTTAAGCATGGCCTTCAGGGCTGCTGAAGCAAGCAGTTGATACAAAGCAGTGAGGAAATAGAAAAGCTTTTGGAGTAATTCCTCTTGCTCTGCAAGAATAATTCATAGTTCAGCTGTAGTGAGACCTTTATTTCTACAAAGAATAGATTAAGATCTGTAGCATTCCTTGTTATTATTATTTATATTGCTTTAGTCTATGTGTAATTTATAATTATGTAGCTCAGGTCAGTGCATTAAATTGTCTTTTGGTGGCCTACGACGTTGATAAAGAAATCTTTTTAAAAGAGATATTGCAACAGTATTGGGAAAGAAGACCCATGATGTTAGCTGCCTGTAATTAGAGATGTTATATTGAAAAAAAAAATAATCTTGAAATTAGATCAGTCACTTTTCAACATAAAGTTACATATGGAATGAATTGTCTTGGTGGGAGTCCTGCATGATACCATGTTGATTGCAAAGGTCATCCTCTGGAATTTGGTACCTTTTGGATGAGATTGCAGTTTAGACACTGATACGCATTCTGTCTTACACAGCTAGAGAATCAAATGTAGTTTGTTGATCACTTCTGAAGAGAAAATAGTCATCAGCAATCACTTGCTTTAGCCTCCAAATTATTTACAGTAAGTTCTTATTTAACCATCTGTTAGACTTGCTCCATTTAAACTGGGAGTCGTTTCCAGAACATATAACCCCATTTGGATTCTGCCTTTATACACGTGATATTTTTAACTTTGCCAGTATTTATTCTACATAAAATTTATGTTGAATTTCATGGCCTTGCTTAAAAACTGGTGTATGTAAGCCCTGAAATACTGTTGCTTCTCGTCACCTGCGTAGCATGGTCTCAGTTCATTTCTTTTGCTTGCTCAGTGCCTCTTGTGTCCATGATACCTTGTCTTTAACAAGAATTCAGTTGTGTTTGTGTGTTTTCTATATGTTTTTGTAAACCAGAGCCCTAAACTGCTGGGGACACCTCAGTGCTATAGCAATACAGGTAAGACAGTGGACTAAATTTGTGGAAGTGATGAGCTGTTTTGAGTGTATTTGGTTTTGTGCACCAACCGTGATACTCCATAGAGGAGGAGCTTGTTGGTTACAGTTCATATTCCGTGTTCTCAGGGAGCTCGGTTATGGACCATTTCCCAGGTTTGACATGCCAGAATTAAGACATTCCAACTAGTTTTGCTCAGAAAGAAAGATATATGTGTGCGTGTGTGTATATATATATAAAAAAATTCTTCTACTCTAGATATGTATATATAATTATTCTAGTAAAACTAATTTCCTGTGAGTAGAATGCTCTTGTCAGACTACGTTGAAAGCAAATTAAAGTACAGGTAGGGATTGTTTTAACATTGTTTTAACATTAAATAAATCCTTTGAGAGTGAACAGAAGCTATTTTTACTGACAATTTATTAATCTGTTGAAATAAAACTGTTTTAAGTTTTTCTAACTCTGGCTGACAAGGGGTTAAAATATCTTAAGTGAGGTTACCATATCACATGGGAGCTAAGAGTATCTTTCTGTGTTCTTGTCAAAGAAATGTGTTTGCGTTTGGTCTGAAAAATTGCAAAGTATCGCCATTGTGGCTCTCATTTAAAAAGCAAAGACCTCCCTCCCTCATCTTCTGAAAGAGCTAATATTTTGTATCCAGGTAAGGGTCTCATAGAGCCTCTAAAATGAACACTTAATAAAGAAATGGCTTTAAGTGAACAAATGTCCACATCAGTAAAACTTAAAAAGCCTTATGGGAAGAAAAGGCTAAACATATTAAGTCGATGGGAACTGTTAAATTAATGTTCTATGTACAAAACCAAAATACTTGCTGTAAAATAAAAGAATACCAATGTATAAATGATTGTAATGGGAGCCAGCTCTTTGCAGGGGGGAAGGGGTGGGGGAAGCACAAAACCACTACCACCCCCTCTACACACGCAGGAATGATTTTGTTAGGAGTTTAAACAATTGGCAGGTTTTTCTGCCCAGTTTTCTTTTGGGATGCATGTTGAGATTACATGGCAGATGATGCCTGGTTAGCCCTTGTTGCAGAAGGGCAGCATGATTCTCAGTTTCGCATGAACACTTGTCACCAGCGATAGCCGGAGCCCTTCACCAGCCCCGGGGAATCCCTGTGCGGAGCTACAGCTCAGCCTGACGCTTGCCATTCTTTCTCCTCCGTGATTTTTCTCCTTAAAATGTAATATCAACTGCTTACTTGCTGTAAAAGATAACATTAACTGGGCCAAAAGGCAGATGCCCTCACTCCCTCTCAGTATCTCTTACACAGATAATTGTGCTCCGAGAGGCAGAGCTTCTGTCATGTGTACTCCCAGCAAGTCCTTGCTTTGCTGTCTGCATTGCTTCACTGGTAGAGTGATTTATGTTAGTGGCAGGATCTGCTTTCTGGTCTCTGACCTCTTCAGGAGATTTTTGAGGAGAAGGACTTGGGAGTGTTGGTTGATGAGAAGCTCAACATGAGCCAGCAATGTGTAGTTGCAGCCCAGAATCACTGGGGTTGAAAGGGACCTCTGGAGATCATCTAGTCCAACCCCCCTCCCAGAGCAGGGTCACCAAGAGCAGGTTGCACAGGATGGTGTTCAGGCAGGTTTTGAATGTCTCCAGAGTCAGAGACTCCACCACCTCTCTGGGCAGCCTGTTCCAGTGCTCTGCCACCCTCAAAGGGAAGAAGTTCTTCAAGAAAGCCAACTGCATCCTGGGCTGCATCAGAAGAAGCATGGCCAGCAGATAGAGGAATGTGATTCTGCCCCTCTACTCTGCTCTGGTGAGACCCCACCTGGAATACTGCATCCAGCTCTGGGCCCCAAACATAAGAAGGACATGAACGTGTTGGAGCAGGTCCAGAGGAGGGCTGCAAAAATGATCAGAGGGCTGGAGCACCTCTCCTATGAGGACAGGTTGAGAGAGTTGGGGTTGTTCAGCCTGGGAAAGTGAAGGCTCCAGGGAGACCTTATAGTAGTCTTTCAGTACTTAAAGGGGGCCTGACAGGAAAGACGGAGAGGGACTCTTTATCAGGGCATGTAGTGATAGGACAAGGGGTAACGGTTTTAAACTGAAAGAGAGTAGATTTAAATTAGATCTCAGGAAGAAATTTTTCACTCTGAGGGTGGTGAGGCACTGGAACGGGTTGCCCAGAGAAGCTGTGGATGCTCCATCCCTGGAGGTGTTCAAGGCCAGGCTGGATGGGGCTTTGAGCAACCTGGTCTAGTGGGAGACGTCCCTGCCCATGGCAGGGGGGTTGGAAATAGGTGATCTTTAAGGTCCCTTCCAACACTAACCGTTCTATGATTCTGTGATTGTTGCCACCCTCACCGAAAAATTTATCTGATTTCTTTTTGTTATCATTTGCACAGGTCAGGCTGTGTAGTGAAATGTATTTAAATAAAAAGCACTCTTCCGAAAACATGAAAAATGTCTCCAATGGACTAGTCAAATCTCTTGGCTTATTAACCTGCAGAAAAATGGCATGCACTATTTTGGATCTAACAAAGTGGAGGATTCAAGCCCTCTTGGCAGCAGCATCTGAAAATATATGTTGGGGGCAGGGATGTGTAAGCGGTGCCTTTTTAGGTGTGACTATTATGGTCACAGGTAAGCAGTGCAAGAGTGCAGATCCTCATAGTCCATCTCTTTGCCTCTCAGCAACAGAAATCCGGTTAGCAATTAGTTCATCAACCTTCTGATGGACAAGTTAATTGGCAGGGTTTTGTTGAGTACTGAATCAAATGTGTCATTGTGTTCAGTCTGCTAATAAGCTTATTAATTTGGTGTTAATTGTGTGTTACTGGACAGGCAAAGTGGTATATGAGTGGAGATGGGTTGGTAGGCCACTCTGTCTGTGCTCCAGCATTTTATTTTCTGTCCATTTTGTTCATTATGATACCTGTGTTTTTTGATAAAGAGACTTGTTTGATCTATTTTTTGAATGCTTTCAGTCAAGATGGTTCACTCAGCTTGTCATCGTCTAGGATAGAAAAGCAGGGGTTTTTTTAAGACGACACGTAGGGTTTCTTAGCTAATAATCCTAACTGGATTTTGTCTCTGCTGTAGGTTCAGAGCAGGACTGCGTTTACCTTTCGGTTTTGTCTGCTTTCACTAATTATATTACAGCCTTTAAGGAGATGAGCATTGCCTTATTTTTACAGTCCGTGCGTTGTCCCTAGGTAAGATTCCAGGTACTGTTGTAATAATAATGAAATCAACACCACAGAGCACAGCATCTCGTGGTGAGAGCTGAACTCACAGGAACTGCTTATCATCATGGTTGTTAGCTCAAAGGCAGTAAATCACCTATCAAATCTCTTATCTGCCAAGCAGTTTGATAGTGCCCGCACTGTATCTCTGATTTTGAGTGTGATTATATTAGTCTGTCAGCTTAGGTTTCCTCATTTTTTGGAGGATATACGTGATTATTTCCTACAGACTGGCAAGGAGAACGGGGAGAAACAACACAACTGATAATTAATGAAAACTTTACTGTGGGCGATATCCAAAATTAACAGTGGGGCTGCCACGTTGCATTCCCTCTGTCTCCCCACCTTAATGAGTTGCATATTTCCCTTTCCGCTGGCCCACACACTTCCTTGGATCACAGACATTTCTGGGCACGGGGTACGTGCACAGACACACAGGTGCACACCAAACTGCTTTTCCCACAGTCTGGGTTGCCTGGGCCTTAGTCAGCCCCAACCTGGAAAGCAGATAGTCCCATTGGCACAGTACCGATCCCTAGCTGCAAGCCTAGCCTCTCTGTTTGTCTTGTGTCCCACAGAATATGCTAAGGGATTTTTGCCCCAGCAAGAAAATAAACTTTGGTGAGTTTTGATGTGCTTGTGCAAACATGTCTTTATGGCTGCTGCCTTCAGATCAGAGCTTTTACCTCTGTCTGCGTCATCTGTTCTTGGTCGTGATGCTGTTTGAAGGCACAATTGTGCTCAGACTCTTAAGGCGAATATTTTTCCCCAAACCATTATTTTTAGTAGGAAAGTAAGAATATTCTTAATCTGATTTTGCTTGCTTGATGGAAAACAACATGGTGTTAGTTTTCTGAGTTGTCAGGCCAGCCAAGATTGGGGTGGTCTAGGACTTAACTGCTTTTCTCAACTTAAGATTTTATCTTTTACCTGGTAAAATTGAACTGGCAGTGAGTTAAGAGAACTCACAGAACTCTGCATTGCTGTTGGCCATGTTTTCAGTGAAAACCCTCACCCCCAAAAGGGAGCTACACAAAGAGATAGTACTACACAAGAAGTTGATGGTGGCTCAGTCCAGCTATGGAGCCATGGTAGATTTTTGCTCATTATAAATGATGATCTTACTGTTTGCAGATGTACAGACCTGCTTGATATCATTTGCTTACTTCCAGTAAAGAAAGCAGGCTCAGGTCTACTTGTCTAGGTTAGAAAAGCGGGTCTTGTTTGAAGGCAACATGCTGACTCAGCCAGCGAAATCTTAATGGAATTTTACCTCTGCAGTAGGTCATCAAGAATCATTTTTAAAATCAAATCTGGCTTGTCAGGGGTCTGTCTGCGTAGTACTTGTTGCCTTGTGTCCTCTTGGAGATGACCAGTTACCTCTCCTTAAACAAAGTTGTAACCCTAGCTCTTCTCCTCTTGGAGAGGTGTAAAATATTAGGATTTAATTGAAGTGGTTACTACTACCTCTGCTATCCCACAGGTATGTGTAACAGGCAAATGACTCAATCCTAGTAGGTGTTTCCTACACGTTTCTGAGGTTTCTTGGGAAATGGAGAAAGATTTCTTCTAGTGGTTGTCTTTCTTTAGATTTTCTCCAGTTCATGTCTCTTCAGCTAAGTTACATTTTATTGCCATGAAGTTTCTCTAGGGACTTTCTGGATCTAAGAAGATGATACCTCTTTGGAAGCCTGTCTGTTTCACCCCATGGCACCGTATGTGGGTACATGAGCGTTAAAGCCAGCATACCGTAGGCCTGACAAAAGTGGATTTATGCTGGAAGCTGCCTGCTGGCTGTGGTGTTCCCAGCTCAGCGCAGAGCAACATGAGGGCTGGTACAAAATACAGTGGTGTAAGAAGACCGCTTCCTTCTCATTTGCCCCTCACCTTCCCCCAAAGAGCAAAAGGAAATACTTGCTCCATAACTAGAAATGACCTGCATTTTCCTCGTCCAAAGCTTCTGTAGCATCGTTTTCTCTGTGTTTACTCTTTCATGTATTCTATAAGAATTATCTGTTAATTAAAAATGTAGTAGGCACAGGAGGAAAAATGAAATTTCTCTCTGGATATTCCCCCCTGCACCACCCTATCCCAGGGTGTTTGCCTTTCCGTGCCTTTAAAACAAATAGCGTATGGTTCTGTGAGTGTTCCTGTAATTCAAAGTAGTCATGTTGCCTGCAGAAATGAAGGGCATCACATACATGTAAAACTTGTATGGTATTTTCTAATGAAATACGACAGCCCGTTTGTGCAGCTGTGTCTAATAAGCCATGAATACAGTTAACTGCTATTTACCTCCTCACACTCTGTTTATTTGGAGTACAGAAATGCTGTACATTCGCATTAGGCAATTCGATATAGAAATCTAACTTGGACTATTGATGGAAAGTATTTCATAATTTTGTAGCAGGTTAAAACATATGGTTGTAGTTACAACAAATAATAGTCCATAAAGCACTGCCATTCAGCTCAACTGTCAGGTTGATGTAGGTTTATCCTTCAGGAGAGTAAAATGTAGGTAACGGGTAAGTGATAAATGATAGTTTGGGTCTCTGCCTGGGGAAGGCAAAAGATTCAAATTCTTTTTAACGAGGGCATTAGTAAGAGAAAAGGAAAAGGTAATGTGCCAGAGATGAGAAACTCTCCAAATACGACTTAATTCTATCCATCAGTTTCTCTTCTAGTATTTCTTCCCTACCCATCTCCAAGTCTAGGGAAAGTGAAAAAGCTGCTAAGCTGTAGGCAGCAAAGGACTCAGACATACTCCATAGTTTCATCTCACTTACCCTCCCATAGTAGTGCTGCCTTTCCTGAATGGAGCAGAAGGGTGGTTCTCCGCTAAAAATAAGTAACGTTTTCTTTAAGTGTTTTTAAAATGTCTCCAGGTTTTTCTGAATTTCTTAATCCAGTATTTTTCTGCAACACAGGAACAAAGATAACACAGTTAAATTTGGGAAGATGTAGGCACCATATTAAGTGAAGTTATCAAATGCTGTAGCAATTAAATGTATCTGCTCAGAATGTTGTTTTTCAGTCATCAATAGGATCAGAGTGTGGTTAAAATAAAGGTTCCCCAAGAGAGACTGGCATGGGTCCTCAACTGCCTTTTTATTAATGGATACTTCAAAAATGGCTACAATGTCCCTGGTGACCAGGCTCTCACTGGCTTGATTTGTTTTGGTTCTGTTTGGTTTTGAAAGTACTTTTAAAAAAGCATTCATTCTTACATCCGTTTTAAGAGATACAGTTATGAGAAAACTCTGAAAGTTTCTACTTGCAGAATAAAATAAATTAAAAAAAATTAAAAAGCTAGAATTCTTGGTGTCGTGTACCACCGCTTGAGGTTCATTGTCTATAATGGACAGTAGCCTTAACTGGTCGTAAGTCTTCTGACTGTGACTATATGATACATAGGAATACACTTCAAAATATATGTTCTTGTACCAAAAGCCAAGTGCAAAGCTCTCTTAACCTTCTCACTTGTCTTAATTGAATTATCCTGCCTACCTTTTGTGTAGGTTTTTCCCGAGACTGTAGATGGATTTTCTGTTCAGATTATGTCATTTCTGGAATTACTCAAGAAGTACGCAGTACTCAAGGAGTCAATGCACAACACTCAAGTACCCTGTATTCCACAGTAGTTCTGGAGAGCTTTAGAACAACCGAGGTAGAACCTTCTGTGTCATCCTACCTACTGTTTCTCCAAGCTTGTCTGAGTGAGAGGTTGGCTTTTGCCAGAATTACTGGAAAATTGATGCTGCTTCTCCTATGGCCCCTGGATAAAAGGTTGTTTGAGAATCTACCTACTGTAGGAGGGAAAGGGCTCACCACATCTTTTCATTGCACCTACAGAGATGGCAGCAGGTACACAAAAATGTATGCTACTGCTGCTTCAAGGGAGTGTCAGTCACTAACGTAGGCAAAGCTTTGCATTATCTACATCTTGTTTTAGTTTCATCTGCTTGTTCGCTGCAGAGGAGAGGCTGAATGTACTGAAGGCACATGTGCCAGCGTTTAAATGGTAGGGGTCTGACTGCATGCATTGGCAACAAACGTGTAGACTGGGAAGCCACCGTGCGTTTCAGGGGACATAACAGCTGAGAACTCTATTAGCAGGATGCAAAACTTCAATGTTTTGCTTCGGGTTCTTATTTCACCCAGTTTTTGCAGCTACCTGGAATGAAACTTTTTCTGTATGAATTCAACCTGTGTAAGGCTATCAGTTTGAACTCCAAATGTCAGCATCTGCAAATGGTTTGGTTGCCTCTATGAAATTAATTGTTTCCTAGCCTATCACTGCGTGTGTTTGTGTTTTATCCATAGCCTGAGCAAGATCTTTATTAGAAGTGATCACTACTGGAAAATGAATGATTTCTTTAGTATCTGATGGTGGACTTAGAGAGGTAAAGATAAGCATGGAGCAGCGTGCCCTTTCTCATCCTGCTTCCCCTCTGTAAGTCAAAAGAGGATACGCAGTTCTAAGACATGAGTCAAGCAGTCTTGCTGGGCACTGGTTATCTTGTCCTCTTCCTGCATGTGCTGTTCATAGGAGTTTTACTTTCATAAAATACGTAGAGGCAGAGGGTACCTTTAAATCTTTTAACTCTTAAGTGTTTTCAGTAAGTAGTGGCATGAGAACTGAATTTCTTAAAAATACAAAAGCTAGACACTGTCTCACAGAGGGAGCAACATATTTCATGCAGATGGGCTCTTGAATGACAATGGAAACGGCAACTCACGGGTGACCAGGTGACCTGTTTTTCTGTCCTGAAGAACTAAAAATAATTTACATATTTTTGTTTTTAAAACATTTGCATGTCATCTTGGTGTGATTACTGGCACATGTTGTATTGATTCAACTTTATTGTCGCATTATTCTCTCACATTCAAGGGCCACATGTGCTCCACATCTGGTGAACATTCAAAGGCCTTTTGAAAAACATCACCACATTTTTGTTCTTAGAAATGCGTATGACAAATACCATGCTCTTGCATCTGCTTCTGCTATTGGTTGCAAACAGGATGCACTAGGCTGTGCCTACTGTCCAGTTACAAAACCACCAAAGATAACATAATACATTTCCTGTTAACCAAAGTGATTAACTTGTTGACTGTGGTCCTTGTTCCTTGCACCAGAATGACCGTGTTCTGGTGAAATCACAGTGGACTCTACTGGATGTGTATCTCTTTATGGCCGCTTCCAGGCCATAGGAGTGTGGGAATGGCAATGTGGGGAAAAAGGTATAGCAGGAAGAAAACCAATTCATTTTTAGGAATGAATACGAACCCTCTTTTTTTTGTAGTTATTTATGCTAAAATACGACCTTGCTTTTGAGGAGAGTATGCCTTAAAAACTGCTAGCATAGTATTCGATGTCAAAAGTCACCAATAAACTGCTACTTAAAACATTGTGGAAGAAGTTGGATGTTCTTCTACAGATCTGTCAGCCCTGTTCTGGTTTGGTACATTGCTCCATGCATTTTATCGTGTGACTGCATGACTGTTTACCACGCTTCATGACGATGACGTTGCATTTATCGTGAACCTCTCATGGTGTGAAGTATACTCATTCTGAACACCATCTGTTTAGAATCTACGGTTCCCCGTACCAAATCAGTTGCATGCAAAGGAGATTGCAGTGTGCTTTTCACACATTATTTATTATGTAGGGCAAAGTTAAAAATCATGATTAGCATCTTCTTACATTTCACCCTTAGGTGCATATAATATAAAATCTCATTTGGAGGTACCTAAAGCCAAACTCAAACCTGAAACATGTTTAGTTGGGCTTAGAATGAAGGAGAAAATATTCTCCTGACTCAATAATGAACTTCATTTCTCTTTTGGGACTTGACTTCTGACACAGAGAGAAGGCCAAAATAAAAACCAGAGTGAGTGAGGGCCCCGACTTAAACCTGCTTTTAATTAAGCCTTGTAAAGAAGCTTTTCTGCTAAAACTCTCAGGTTGAAGAGTTCATGCAAAAAAACCCTCCCTGTGGCTTATGAACAGCCAAAGTGGGGACATTCAAACACACATTTTTGAATAGTTTAAACCAGAAAAAAATGCAACTGAGAAAGTCCATATTATTTGTTTAATGCAGTTTTTAGCAGGCCGCTCCTTTTCCAGTTATCTTTTTTCTATTATTCTGTGTGTTTCAGTTTAAAACTTAATGCCGCTACAAGATGTTTTGATATTAACAAACATGAAAACTAAATTGCTTTGGTTTCCTTTTTTCCTAATTGCACATAAATCTGACCCAGTTCAGCTGGACACAGTTACAGTGCGTTAGAAATGTAATACACATTTCACATCAGAATCCTTGCGCCAAGGCAAAGGTCAAAGTAATTTTCTTGTTTGTTTGTTTTTAAAGGGATTAAATAAATGTAGTTTTACCACAAGGAAAACGATAGTGCCCATTGCTCAAGTATGGCTTTTAAGTCCATGTTTAAATGGGAGCAGACAATCCTGTGTGGAGCGGTGGCAGGCATCGTTTCAGAAGTAAAGGTTGCGTGCTTTCTGTGCAAAGTGATGCTCGTTGTGCAAGACTTCTGCTAGATTGCTTACACTGTCAACCCCAGACAAGAGCTTATTCCACATTAAAATAAAGCTGTGGCTTCGGTGACAGGCTGTAAACAAAAAGGGGTGGGATACAGTTAATGGCAGCAGTATAGCGCTAAAGGAAAATAAATAATTCCCTTTTACTTGCAACTGGCAAAGGCCCAAATCCTGAAACATCATCAATCATCCTTGATGACTAGATGAGATCATAAACCGAATGAGGAAAAATAAACTTGAATTTAACTTAAATTGTGATTGGCACAGTAAAAATTAACTTTCACCCAAAAAAATGTTTTCTTCTTCCAAAACATTTCTAATTGCTGCCCTTCCCAACTTTTCCCCACCCATTGCAGAATTTCCAAGTGCTCTCCACTGTTGGTGGATGTCATCCCTTATCCTTCCACGTCTGTTTCACCATGTGCTTTTAGTTTTTTGCTGAGAAGCAAGCTGCTTTTGCATTTCTTCCAAAAAAACGTTTTAAGTGTAGTCTTCATATAAATACTGAACACCATGTTATTCATAACCTCATAACTCACCAGTCTACCAGCTGAATAATGTAGCAGGCATGGAAGACCGAGAAGCAAAGGATGTTATGCAGACCAGGAGAGCCATTCTGACCAAAATCTGTTGGGAAAAAACTTCCTGAGAAAAAGACGTGAAGTTTCTTTTTCAGTTCTTCACACATCTACAGCTTCTTATGAACAAAGTACACACTCTAGGGAATAGTTATGTACTATCAGGAAAATTGGCTTGATATTTTAATTTTTACAGCTGTTTATATTTTGTACTGTGATTTTTTACAGTTTCTGTATAATATCCCTTGAGAGAGAGGTTTGTTCTTCATGAGCTGATAGCTTTAAATATGAAAGTTAAGTTCTGGAAAGTTGGAGACCGGGTAGAAATCATACTAAAATTCCACCAACAGTAAGAAGACCTGAGGTTGTGAAGTCAGTTTTTGAGCTGGCAAACTGCGTCTTTATTTAAAAGGTGAAGTAGCATGTCACGAATATTGCAGTCGGGCAACGATCATTACCGATTATTTTAGAAACATCATTTGAGAATGAGTTTGACACTTTCTTTTGTAGTTTTAGATCATTGGTTTAAAGGCACTGTTACATCCCAGCTGTTCATGGCACATATGAAGTACGCTGAGAATATCGGTCTGGTTCTTAGGGCTCTAATTGATGCCAAATTGGCAGAGATTGAGTAGGAAGGGAGCTTGGGCTACCCCCTAACCTCTTGAGCTTTTGCATACTTACTTTATCAGTTGTGTAGATAAGGGCTTTTCCTTCATTGTGCTGTCAATCTGCTCCTTGCTCTAAGGTGAAAACACTGAATTTAATTATGTAGCTGTGGGCCGGGGTTCAGCCATCCCCTGTGATATCAGGTGTGTGAAGTGAACCTCTCCTGGAAATTAGCGTGTATTACTGATGAGTGTTGGGAACAAACTACATGAGTGATCTTTTCAATAGATGTACTGTGAGAGGTTTCTATTTTTCCCCTTAATTAAAAAAAAAAAAAAAAGAAGTCATAAATGCTGACTTAGAATTGCTCTGGTTGTGTAGTGTTGAAATGGTGAACCAGTCATGCTGTTTGTTTGTTGATTTACATAATAAGATTTTTGGGGAAAGCCATTGTAGACCGGGTTAAATCTCAGTCAGCATAGGAGATGCTACGGTATTTTATGTGGAGAGAACTTTGTAAGTTGAGAACTTGTGATTTTGGAGGAATGTCTTTCGAAGGCTCGCTGCTGGTTGCAGCTTACAGTACCGGAGGGATGCAGCCAAAATAGTACTTTCACTTTTTTTTTTTTTTTTTCCCCTTCCCGGTTATACATGTCAATTTTTGTGGTTGTGTTGGCAGGAGGCTCAGTGTGTGGATAGATGTTTATCCTGTTGTACGTGATCATCTTCATGTAATCATTCTTGCCAGAAAGTGGGGACTTAAGTGCAGAGGATTTGGAGACACCCAGTGTAGACTTTGTGGAGGTGGGGGCTTTGACAGTAGTTTGAGACCCTCCCCAGCGCTCAGTGCACGAGTGTTCGGGTGTGAGAACTGTGGGCTTCGTGGCAGTGCCCTGCTGTTGTCAAGAGAGGGAAACACGGCTGCCGTGTGCTCTTCTAGGGCCACGACGTCCCTTGAAAGGACCAATAGTAAAGGTTGTGTAACGTGTCATTCTGGGGTGTTCTGTTTCAATTTCACTTTACTAAAGTTGCCACATAGGTTTCTCAAGTGGTTGGACATTGACATTTAATAACCTCGTCTTCTAAGTTCGTGATCCTTTTAGGTGAGGTTGGTGGCCAGTGAAACGTGTCACCTAATTCAAGGATGAGAACCAGTGGAGTGGTCC